>VWZS01001010.1:623220-664871 GCA_013397075.1 Rhabdornis inornatus | reverse complement strand
TTTTTTTAATATTCTTTAAGTGTTTTAAACAAACAACAAGTGTTTAATGGAGGAAACATTTGACTGAGAGAAAAAAAAATGTGAGAAATAGGAAGCATTCAACAGACAGGAGACAAAAAGAGGGAGTCAGTGAATAGGGTGTGAAGAAGGCAATAAATGCCTAAATCCGCATATTGAAATGGTAATGTGGAAAGCAGGGTAAGGCAGTTTAATTTTTACCTCTCCTTAGTGTACACAGAAAAAATTCTTCATTGTCCTTTTATAATAATTTAGAGAATCTTATTAGTGTTTTGTACTGTTTTGCTAAGGTTGTATCAAGAAAGATAGTTTATGTTTCACAGGCTTCTAATTGTTGTTGTCCTCTGGGTTCTGTCTTACCTGTCAGTATATCTTAGACCAGATGCCAATACAGTCAGAAAAAATTCTAGTGCCGAGCAATGCTTTTTATTATAACTGAAGTCTTATCATTTCTGAATAGAAAATGGGTTTATCAGTGTCCTTTGTACTCCCATTCCTTCTCCTGTGTTCCCAGTGTTTGACTCTTTACTGCACATCTTGGCTTAATTTTCATTGTCATTCTGCTCTATTGTTTATTCCATTGGAACTAACTCCTGTCTGTGAGGCAGCATAAAATGCAATTTGTTATGTATTTGTGATGTTTTGCCCTATTTCAGTGCTGCAGTTCTACTATAGAGTTAGTCTGTGCATTTGTCAAGGTCATTTGAATTCAAATCTTGCTTTCTTCCTGGTGCTCACAGCCTTTCCCTGTTTTGGGTCATTCACAGTTTCTACAGGAATATACCATTATTCAAGATGAAAGAAATATTGAGCCAAATGCGAGAAATATTCCTATAACATCTTCTTTGCAGCTTTGCCTTTTCCTGCCAGTGAAATGTGGATAGTTAACCAAATGGCATTTTTTTCAACTAACTGAATATCAATGCCTTGGAGAACGCTAATGCTGTGGTCATTTCATCTGGGCAAGTTAATATTGAACCTCTAGTCTATATCCTCCTTCAGTCACTTCAGATTCTTTCAATTCTGGCTTTAAATGAG
Organism: Rhabdornis inornatus; assembly: GCA_013397075.1. Taxonomy (NCBI): domain Eukaryota; kingdom Metazoa; phylum Chordata; class Aves; order Passeriformes; family Rhabdornithidae; genus Rhabdornis; species Rhabdornis inornatus. The sequence goes on along the minus strand of VWZS01001010.1, from coordinate 663,815 downwards.
ATGATGTTTGAATAAACTAACCTACTTAGAAAGAATGACCGTTAACCAAAATAAATTAAACTAGTACAACTCCTAGAAAATCAAAATCAAAGCACCTCCTAGAAAAGAATGACAGAGTTTCATCTGTCCGTATTTTCACTTCTTTGAAAAAATGTATATATTAAATTTAAAAGAGTATGATTTAAAAACACACTAAATACTAGACACTGAGACAATTATTAGATACTCAATACATTGATTATGCTGTGATCATACCCTAAATAGGGAAATAACAACATAGCCAGTTTGTGTAGGTAGTAATGGCAGTATGGAATTCAGAATGAACTGCAAAACAACCCCTGTAAAAATATGAGTTCAGTGTTTTTGTAGTTGCACGCTTCCTTACATGGCTACTCAGTTGGTTAACACTGGAACTAAGCTAGTTCCATTACCTAAACAATCCAATCTCACTCATCTCTGCAGTGTAAGCCTACCTGTAAATCACAGAGAAAACTATGGAACTGCTGCCAAACTTGGCAGTCACAGAGACACTGGCCTGATCCTAGAGGCCAAAATACTTGCTACTGCTATAAAATCTATTTTTGTTGATTATTAGTTCAGTCATAACTGAACTGCTGCTGCTTCAAACTCTTCTTTTACTTGTTTGTTTGTATGAGTTGAATTCTTCTAATGTTGAAATACTAACTCTGTCTATAATAGCTGATCGTGCATTTTGTATATCAGCCATTATTCCAGTGGTCTGGACTTGCTAATTAAATCCATCTGCATTGTTGCTCTTCTGAAGTTAGAAAAGCAGGAGTGAAGTAAATCAGCTGTAGCAATTCTAGTTTCTTCTTGCCGTGGAGGTAGGCACGTCATTGCTATTACCTTGGTTAATGCAAGGCTACCTTTCAAGTTTGACTTCTTTTAATGGAAGCAAGAAAGAATAGATTTGTTTGTTCATGGGTTATGCTCATGGGCTTCATGACTCTGCTCTAATTCCTAAAGGAGACATTATATTTTTTTATTATTTTTCCTCTCCTTCCCTTCAGAAAATTTTCATTGGTGTCAGGGAAAGATCTTAATGCATTTACAGTTTGTTCAGTTCTTAGCTGATAGAGAAAAGGGCAACAAGAAGGTGTTTTTCTCTTTGGTTTCCACATAATTTTTGCTTTGCCATTTATTCCACTCTCAGCCTTTGCTATTCTTCACAACTTTTGAGCAGGAAGTGGCCAAAGGAGAAAAATCTGAAATCTGACTGGGGAGACTTTAAAAAAGCTATTCATAGAAAGAAAAACAAAAGTAATATCTGTTTCAAGAGAGAAGAGAACCATACTGTGGAGAGGCCTCAGTCTTGTGGGTACATACATATGTGATCAGGATATTAGTATATAGCTCTTATGCCTCAGCTGACCCCTTTGCCAAAATGAGGTCTTAATTCATGTGGGCATGTGTTTGAAAAGTAGTTTTCAAATTAGATTTCTTTTTTTTTCAAAATTACATTAACTTTTGGAAAAACATGGCTTTGATTTGGGAGTTCAACAGAAGAAAAAATTTGCATTTAATATACTTGATTTTTAAGTTCCATTAATAAAATGTGATTTAAAAGCAGCTTTCAAAAATGCTGCATAGATATGTTCCTGTAATTTTTTGTTATTCTTGAACTGCAACTGTGCTTCTATATTTTGTATTTCATGATCTACTGAAACAACGTCTAAAATTTTTTCAAAGAAATAGGAAAAAATACTCATTTTGTTTCATTAATAAGAAAATACACAAATATTTCCTCATATTTTCATTAATGATAACTTTCACTTACTTTTTTCACCTTATTTCTCATATTTATATGAATCCATAGAATAATTACCTTTATTTTTGCTCCATTTGATTGGGCAACTCCTTTAATACTTTTATTAAAGTGTAATGTTTGTAGATGTATGAAAGCAGTTAAAAAAATGGCCAACAACTAGAAGAAATTCAAAGACCAGAAGAATAGCTATTTTGAAAAAAAAAAGTTATTTGCCATGTTGGCATAATTTACTTATTTCTGGTTTTTCGTTTGAGCATAATGTAAAATGCAAAGTAAAAGTGAGATAATTGAGGAAATAGAATTTAAATTAAAATTACAAAATTACTAGTTGGAAAAAATAGTTTATTATATAAAGTTGCATTATGCTAGATCATTAAAAGCTTGCTTTTCAGGCAGATGAATAAAGACAATTCTTACTACAGTCAGTGAAGAGCAGTGGGTGATTAGTTTCTCCAAAGATAACTCCTGCAGGCTAGATCAGATGCATGTTAATTGTTAGGATGAGAGAATTAGAAAAGGAAAAATTTGAGTTGGAGTTGGAGTTGGAGTTGGAGGAAGAAATGTTTACTCCAGAGGACTGTACCAGTCAGCTGCTGTTTATCCCATCTACGTAAGATTTTATTGAAGGGAATCTCACAGTGAATATTTTTTGTATAATATATTTTATTTAAAAACATTTCTTTAAAAAGGATTTTGGATCACAGCCTGAAATAGGGATTAGATTTTAAATTATTTTCTGTATGGAACTGGGACTAGATTAAATATTCAGGCTGGGGATGTAAAAATTACTTCTTTTTGTTAGTTGAAGAAGCAGTTCAGTATGCTGGAACTGTTCGTTAGGGAGGAAAAAGAAGCAAGTGCAGACTCCTGGCTGGAGCCCAGCTGCCTGTTAGAGTTCCAGAGCATGTCCTGATTCACTTCTATTTGTTCTTCTCTCACTTGTTCATTCATATCCTTTCCACCGAATCACGAAACAAGAAACTGTGAAATCTTTGGGTCAGTGGATTTTGGTATACTCTTAGATCTCTGGGCATACTGTGATTGAATGTAGTTGACAGTGGGTTTTAGTACCATGATTCCTTAGAGCTTTTTTTCCTAATGTGGGCAGTACTACGTGGCAGACTTTTTGTGTCTAGAAACACTGAACTGGATACTTTCAATGACATTATCAAGAATTTTTCCAAAATACTAGCACTATAAAAGAAAGGATAAATAAATACTCCTGCATACATTTAATAATGTTTTTATAAACAAGCTTTACAAAACAAATACTTTAAAATCTATTTTGTGAAGTATATTCTGATCCATTACTGCATAAAAAGAGTAGCTCAATTTTCACACTGCAAAATTGTTTATTTCTCATTTGTCTGTGACAGTACTCCACAGGATTTGGTCTGTTACTGGTTGTGGTATAATGAGGCATGGACCTGTAGAACTCTGGATCTTTCTGAATCTAAAACGTAATTCCTTGTCATTATCACAAAAGTCTTGAATTTAGCATCTGAATGCATGGTTGAACAAGTAAGTACATAGGTTTGGTTAAATGAAAAAAAGAATTGTTTTCTTAATTTTCTAGTTGTTAATGAAATAAATATATATGTATAGAAAATAGTAAGGAAATAGTACATTTCTAAAATAGAAAGGAAGATAGGTAAAGAAAGTCTAGGTGGCTGGCCTAAGGTTAATCCTTAGGCCTAACAGGTTTCCAAAGTCTGGTCATGTTTTCTTGTATTGTCATTCTGTTGGACTCTAGAAAAATTTAGAAGCTAAGTACATGTGGGTATAAGGGAGAATAAAATAGTGTAATACTGATTCTGCTTCCTGAAAGCACATTACATTTAAAGCTACTTCATACCCAGTCCACCTTAGAGGTCTGTTTTATGGGCGTGAATGTCTAGCTTTGTGACACTTACCGCCTCTGTCTATCACTTTGTTGCTCCTGAGCAGAAGAATTGCTCATGCAGCAGTTATTGGGTCAGTGCAAGTTGAAGCCCAAATATTAAAGAATCAGTGCTCTTTGGCCTCACTATACCAGGTTGTAAACTGCAGCTGTTAGCTGCTGCCTCATAAACAGTTTTGCTTTTTCTGGTGTGGGTGTAGATGTCTGTGAGGAGGCAGAAAGGTGGAGAGCTGAAGCAAAGATCACTTTTCTCTGTCTCCAGGAAAGCTGCTCTTTTTCTTGCAGCAGAAGCTCTCAGTTCAAAACCACATCCAGTTGGAAACCTTTGCTTGCTACTTAGATTTGCCAGTTGATTTTAAGACAACGTATTCACCACAGATGTACAATAAAATGCACAAAGTCTGAAAGAATGTAGAAAGTAACAAGTTTGCAGCCATAGAACAGACTTTTCTGTTTATCCCTCTGGTAGGTACTTCATGCCGGCACAGAGAATCACCTTTCCTCTCCTCTTCTGCATCAGTTTAGCTTCCATGTAATGTCTAAAATGTAGCTCACATTGGCTTGCATAGCACCAATCTCATTAAGTCAGGTCAGAGGTGAAAACAGTTTTCCAGGTTTGAGTTTACACATGTGTTACTCTGAAGTCAAAATTGCTTTTACTTTAGTCTGGTTCAAAGGCATTGAAATCAAAACCATCAGAATTTTCCAGAATATTTAGATATTTGGTTTGGGTTTTTTGGTTGGTTTGTATTTAATTTTTTATTTTTTTAAATAGTTTTGTTTTGTTTTGTTTTTTTCCCAGAGTGAGTGGAACGATTACAAGAAATTCCAAGTGCTCTTAGAAGGCTCTAGAGGTCTTTTGAGGAGTTCAAAGAGTCCTTTGGGTACTGAAATCAACTCTCGCTTTAGAAACTTCAGGGTGTTTAATTAGTACTCCTTTCTTTGTTCCTGGTTTGCAACAAAGACTCTTTGTCAGCTTTGGGTTAAACTATTAATGAAAAGGGTGTGTTAATTAAACAACTTGCTTATTTCTAATTGGCAAAAGTGCTCTAGCCCTCCCGAGACTTACAGCCAAGCACAGCAATGTTTGCTAAGAGATACTCATAAGCTTGTGAGAGATGCCATAGAAAATATTAACACGTCCAGGGAAAGTAGCAATAGTAACAATCTTGTGTGAGGAATGCTTCAGAAGAGACAAAACAGTTCTATTGCAGCATGTAGAAACAATATTCAGCTCTTTTTTTTGTTATTTTGGGTTTTCTTGTGGTTGGATTTTTTGTTGTTGGGGTGTTTTTTAATCTTTGCTTGTTCTAGATGTCATTGATTGAGGGAAAAGGAGAGCAGCACCTGTGTGAAAACAGCCTCTGAGATGGAATGCAATGATTTCACACAGCAAAGTTGCAGCATTGCCTCTTTTGAGATGTTTTTTTTGTGTGTTTATGGCCAGCCACTAATGTATTAATAGAAAGCCCTGCTAATAATCCCCTCAATTGAGTTAGTATTATGCAAGATAGCCAGCAGTTGGGTTGACAGAATGGCACACAATCATTATATCACAGTATGTTGTCAGTATAAAGAAAAGTTTCACGAGATGTGATAGGTTTTAGTTTAAATTTCTTTGAAGAAAAAAGTTACCTTGTATCTCTCAGTGACATGGCCTATGCCATGTCTACCTTAGAGGCACATTAAATATTTTGCAAGTACTTTTTTTACATGCAAGTATTTATTACAACTTCAATACTGATCCATTTACTAACTCACATATATAAATCAGTTGGAGAATTGTATTTATAAAAAGTATTGAAGAATCCCATTTTTACAGCAGTATTTTGTCGTATACTAAAGCATATTGAAATCAATTAATACAACACTAAAGTTCGTAAGAATCCAGTTTGAATTTGCTAATCTGTGCTGGCCATTCGCTATTTAACTGAGAAAATAATTAATTTTCATATGGATTAGGAAGATTTTATTTTATGAATTTAAGTAATTAATGTACCTTAATGAAAATGTGTGTACTGAGAACTATACATTTTTATTTTTTGGCAAGGCCTTGGAGATGTACAGGAATCAGGTGTGTATGTGTGTGACAAACATATATAGCTTTGAAATCCAGAGGTTGAAGAAAGACAGCAATCTTTACTCTGCCAGCTACACAGCAGTTGAGGAAGAGGTTTTTAAAAAACATTTTTTTCTGTTAAACATCCAGGTAGTCTCAGATTGGCCAGTATGTATTGCTTATCCAAGACTGGAACACAAATAATCAACACTTCTTGTCCTAGATTTGGAAAATATTTTTAAGATTTAATTGTGAGAAGATGCTGATGGGTTTGTTTCATCCGCAATTTTCCACTGCTGTCGGAAAGGTCAATAACTTTGTCTCCAATTCCTTGTAATGTGCTGCAGAAGCATTTTTTAAAAGTAAGAAATTGTCTTGTCTCCCTTATAGTAGTCTCAATATTTAGATGATCATATAAGAAAATGGATGAAGTAATCTTTAGAAGAGCCTTTTGTACCTAAGATTTGAGATACTGTTTGATTATATTAAAATTTTTATTTTAGGTTTATGTTTTTACTTTTTTTTATTGTATCCTGAAAGATTTCATCAAGGGCTGTGTGGGTGATGTTCTGGGTGGGAATGAGCTGTCAAAAAAATCTTGAAAATGAGGAGTAGAATTTAGAGCAGTGTGCACATGCAAGTATCCTCATTCAGAAGGGGATGTCTAAATTACTTTTAACTTCTTTGTTTGCTTCCTATGTTTGATTGAGTGAAATTTGAAAAAAATCATTTATTTATCTAGGACTATTTCCTTCTTAGTAAGAAACTTGAAATTGATTTCAACTTGACACATTTCTTCCCTGAAGTAATACAAAATCTTTGTCTAATAAATGCATACAGGGTTTTTGTGGCTCATCAGGGTGCTATGACATTCCAGTGTATTGATTCTGTGGTGTTAAAGGGTGACATATTTGGTGTTAACGGGGCATCAGAGTATTGGGATTTGAACTGTACACAGTAAGAACTGACTTTCCTGTAACATGACAGGCTTTCTAAAGCAGTAGGAGTAACACGAGTTTAACATAGTTCCTCATGTATAAGCTTCAAACATTAATACGATTTTTGTATAATTAAATTAATAAAATCAGAAAATATTTTTAAAATTCTGAAAGTAAAATTTAGTATTTACTGTTTTGTAAGAGCCACCACCATTCTGCATTTTTTCATTTCTAAAATGTCTTGGCATCCTGAGTTTAAAATTCACTCTTGAAAGAAATATTTTATTTTATACTGTGTTTCATTTGGTTTTTTTCTTATTTTCTTTCTTCTGTAAAATTTAATGTCTTAGATAAAGATCTTAACATTTTTAGTGTAGATTTTAGCAGCATAAAGGATTTGCTTGCATTTCATGTAATGGCTGTTCTCTTTATACTGGAGGCTAAAGACACCTAAGTGTAAAGTTGTTCTAGTTTTATGTTACCTTGCAGGCATCAAATACAATCCAAAGGAGCATGTGAACCACAGAGGGTTAAAACTGAGCATCTTCTGGTTTTCTGTCTTTCAGATGAAGTGGATTTTTTTAGTTTTAGTGACCTGGAGTGTTTTCTTTGGAAATAGCGTTTTGATTATTTTTTAATTTTATAGCGTTGATTATAATTGCTATGAAAAAAATAAAATCAACTAAGTAAAAAAAAAGCGAGCTAATTCCATCATATTTGGAAATTAGTCAGATTTATGATTTAAAAGAGTCTATAGGACTCAAATTACAGATGTTTACATATTCATTCTGTTTTGTGTTTGAATACCAGTTGTCCTGCAAAGAAGTGTAGAACGTCTTTTATATCATATGTTTGCTCTGTTTTCTAACATAAGTATTTTGCTTAAGCAGATATGCTAGGAAGTGACAGCTCTGAAAAATTGGACACAGTGATTGCTGGAAGTATTTCAGTTCCCAGCAATCTAAATAGTGCAGAAGGGAGAAAATGAAATATCACCATATTTTAAAGATGACGGTTTTGTCAAAGATTGCATTTCACTCTTAAAAAACTGAGTAAATCAAGCAGATCTAAAATGTCTGCGCTCATTGAAGATGCAACACCTTTTTAGTTCCTTTTATTTTTTTCCTTCTCTTCTCTCTCTTTATAAGTATATGGTAGAACAATGACTTATTAAACATAAAACGCTCTGTTAGTAGCATAATTCTTCTGGTTTAATTGTTATCTTTAGATAGTTTTGAATCATAACAGGCTTTTGTGAAATATAGTTACAAAGAGATAATCAATATAAAATTTGGTAAAATGAAACTGAAATGAAGTCTTATAGTCTTCAGAGTTATATTTTGTAAATGACTTCAGAAGAATATTTTTGTCAGATCTGATCTTCTAAACACTCAGTTTCCTGGGTTCCTGCTGCATGTGGATCACGAATCAGGAAATTGATCTGGCCTGCTTGTTTCAATCATTTTGAGTATTAGCAAGCATCTGCAGAGACAGGTTTTGTAAATATGGTCTTTAAAGTAGAAGGGGGGAAATGTTTATTGAGCATGGATCTCCACTTGAGCAGATATAAATGCTCATGATGAAATTCTTGTTCATCCTGGTAGCAGCAGGGTAAATGTCCAGTATGTTTCTCTTCTGCTACTTTTAAATGTAGCATAAGACTTGCTGCAAGTGTACATTCCCTTCACATTTAACTCGAAAGAAATTTGCAGAAAGACTTTACTGAGGTTTAAAGTTCTGTTGAGAGTGGAACCCACTACCCATGAAGTAAAAACTCTGTGTGTTACAGTCTTTTCAGATACTGACAAGGACACAGCAGAGTTCTTGCTGCTGTAGTTTTCTTCGTGTTCTGCAATGGATTGGTCTTATTTGGCAATCTGCTCCAACACAGCTTAGCTACTGTATTATACTAAAACCTGTCAAGATATTTTCCTTCTTTTAGTCCCTTCTACAATATTGCAAAATGAATTTGCATTATTTTAAATGTAGCAGATCCAAACAAAAGATCTGCAGCGTTGGATTTCTCAAGTTCCTGCCTGATACACAGAAGGGACTTCAAGTATTCTTCATCCTACAAAGCAGAGGGTGTTTATGGACCTATACCATTTATTTGTTTGTTTGTAGGAAAACCAGAAGTTGGAGTAAAGCATTATTTTTTTTTCCCTCAGATATGTTACATGAAGTCTTTAAGAAAATGTCTTTGAAGGTCTCTCAATTTCTTGAAGAAGCTAAGCCATTATTTAGAAATTTCTCAAAGAAACCTCTGTGCTTGTGGGCATCCAAAGCAGGACTCAAGTTGCAAGAACTAACTACTGAAAAGGCATCAGGAAAAAGGTTATGCAAATTTTAAGATGAAATCAGCTCAGGAGTCTTGCTATTTGAAGAAAGAGAAGCCTTTCATTTGTAAAATGCTCTACAGTGATGCAGAAAACCAATTAAAATATATAAGAAGTATACACTCACTTTTAATTTCTGAGGCATCCTTCCATTTGAAATAGAAACCCCCACAGATAAATATCTCAAATTGTAACCTATCAGTCTTGGCTGGTGTATTCTGCTTGCCAGCCAGACTAAGCACAGTTTCCTTGGTGTACAGATCTCCTGAAACTTCACTGGAAGAATATCTTTTTTTGTTAATTCCGCCTCCAAGATATGGGGCCATTTAAATATGTCTCACTACAGCTGATAATATTCTGAGCAGGGGCAGCCATGTAAAAATAAACTGGACTATCCTTCTGTAACTTACCTGGACAGAGAAAAGCCTTTTCCCTCTGCATATGAGATTTAATTTAATACAAAAGAAGTGGAGACACACTTAAGATTGATTTTTCATCTTATAATAAAAATTTTGCTATTTCACTGGAATAAGATATTTTTTTTATTTTTTATTTTTGATCAAATATGAGAAAATGCTAAACGAAACCAGTTTACGGTGTTAATTTAGTGCTCCCATATGCAAATTCTGTACATATATTTATGGCCATGAGGAATTTAAGTGCAAAAGGATTAGTAGTTATCTAAAATCTGTAAGTGTGTAAACAATGCTGTATTTAAGTGCAATCTAATGTGAGGTAATTAAACTGATCTTACAAATACTTCAATGCAACATTTGTTGCTTTCCACTGTTCAGATATTTTACATGTGAACTCTTAGCATGACAGCCTTATTTTGATATGTGACATTTTTTCACATATATAACCCTTGTCAAATCTAGCTTAATTTTGATCATTTTAGGTTTAATTTAAATGTGTATCTAAGAAATTAAAGATCACATGATTAACTATTTTTTTAAATTTATTTTTTCTTCATTCTACATCATATATTAAAGATAGGAATAGCTTTCTATGTTCCTATTACCAAAAAGTGAATAGAGAACAAAAAGCAATTATTTGCAAAATGTAAAAAAAAAACTTATGATAATTTGACAGACTTTAGTTAAACCAATCTACTATAGTGTTGTCATAAGGCACACTATAAAATAAGCTCTTATTTGTTAGGGAACACCATACTTCTCCTTGATAAAGGACTTCAAAAGTTGCAAGTGGTTTAGAAGCATGGGATTTATGTTTCATTTGAAAAGGAAGGCATAGATAACCCTTCTTGCTTTGACCTTAATTTTCAGAAAGTGAACAGTTGACAATACAGACAGGTTGATGGTATTGTTACAACAATTTAGTGTTTTGCATACATATAACATCTAAGAATATCTCCATTCTTTGTAATCTTAGTTTATCATTATGATGCTTCCAAAACATAAGTGATTATTTAGATTAATGTACAGACTAACTGAGAATTTGTACCTTTTTAAATCCTTTTGATTGTAACTTGGAGATACACTTAAGAGGGATTCTGGAAGCCTAATTTTACATTTTGTTTACTGAACAACACTCTCCTTTAATGTCACTTTTTCAATCTGTATTTTACATCCATGTTTTCTGTGATATGTTCAAACAATGGGTTCGACCTAAGCCTATTGTGACATTTCTTTTTCAAATGGTTGGTATGCTGGTGAAAGTAGTTTCTTTCATCTTCTGACATTTTCTTCACAGTTTTTGGGGGGGCTTTTCTGGTATTTTTTTTCACTGAAACATCCCTGCCAGGAGAGGTATTGTTGTGATCAGTGAGTTTTGCAGGTGAGAGCGATATCTACTTGTACTTTGGAATTTGATATAAAGGCTGGTACATCTGTCATTTCCTGCCTAAGGATCCTGTGTAGAACAGTTATACCAACTTCCCTACATCTTTCACTCTCCCTGCTTTCCATAACTTTTTCTTTAGTTTTGGCTGCTGTGTGAGTCTCTACCTTTAGAGCCCTACTGTTGCCTTCAGGATAATCCTCTTTGCAGTCAGATGGATGGAGTTTTATTCACCCGAGAAGGAGCAGCAGGTCTCTGCTTCACACATGCCTTAGTGCATTTTGACTAGAGAGGAGAATAAATGCCTCTCTCCATCAAGGGCAAGCAGTGGGGCTGAGGAGTGGTGGTGGGGCAAGAGAAGCCCCTTAAGTCTGTTGTACCCCAGGTAGAGTATGAGTGTCTATACTGAGCAGGGATTACTGGCCCAGTGTCTCCAAAGGCCTAAAGTATACAGCTTTCCTGTGAAGTCTGTTGGGCCCATGAGATGAAAAGTAAGACTTTCCTTAACAAAGTAAGCAATAAATATATCAGCTTGCTATTTCTACCACATCACAGTGATCTGTTTTAAATGTATCTATAAAGTAATGAATTCCTTGAGTAATTCTTCTGCTTCTTATGAACATTTTACTAAAAGTTCTTTCTGGCCTTGTATGTACAACTGGAAACCTTGGTAAGCAACAAATTTAATTGACAGCCACCATTCTGTGTAGATTATATATTAGGCAATAATTTGTAGATTATATATTAGGCAATGATTTAAAAAGTCTCCTTTAAAACAACCAAATATTAATGCCTCTAAAAATAAAATTGCATTTTTAAAAATGTATTTATCTTTTACCTCAGCTTTATTATACATTAGACTCTGAAGTCTTGCCATTCTTAATTTTCTTTCTGTCTTGGTGAGTGCAATATGATGGCTTGAGAAATTATAAATAAATATAATACTATGTTTGAAGTGACAAAGCATCATTAATAGAGAACACAGATGTTTTGCCTCTAGGCAGATTAATTCTGGGACTTGGAAAAGTTTGTCCACTGTTCAATCAATACAGTTTATTCTCTTCAGCATTGGCCTTCAATAGTAAGGGTAGACAGTGATTTTGTATGCACTGACATATAGGAGGAAAGTGGGGATTTTGATACAGAAATATTATTCGTACTTGTCTGTGAAGTAAAATGTCTCAAATTCCTTCTCAGAGTCTCAGCTGCACAGGTGTCTATCCCATGTAGATGCATGAAAAGATTTTTTTTTTTAAAGGAATAAATTACAAGACCAGGAAATTGCAATGAGTGGGAAAAGAAGGGATACGGGAAGTCAGATAATCAGAGATGTACATTGTAGGAGTGTGGTCATCATCAGAATAAAGTGCTGACAAATGTTAACAGAGGTAGACACTAAAGGGATGATTAAAAGAAAACTTTATTAAGCTGTAAGAGCAAGGGAGAGAATCAGGACAATTATTATTTCACTTAGAAGTGAAAGGTTATGTAGATGTGATAGGTATATACATGGGAGACAAAAGCTGGAAGCTTCCAAGATAAAAGCTAAACCAGGAATCTGATGTATGTAAGTCAAGCAGGACAAGATAGGTGTCACCACAGAATTGTGAGTGATATAGAGCAAAGCATGCTATGTCTTCTTCAAAATAAATCTCTTATAAATAAAAAGGAAATAAAAAGGTACTCTTTTGTTGGAGAATAGCAAATACAGTGCTTATATTTAAGTAGTGGAGAAGATGTAAAAGAAGGGATAAAGGTCTAAAAGTGTGATCTCATCTTTTATCAAACAGTAGAGCAGTTTATATGAAAAAAAATCAAGTTACTGACATAAAGAGCGAGGGAAGATAGCATGAAAATTGAAAATGCCTTTACTGAAAAGAGTTCATACAAACCAATCTGATAACTTTCTTTGAAAAGATAATCAATTTTCTAGACAAAGAAAATTTAGTAATCTCTCTCCTTGGACTTCAGCAATCAGTTGATACTGTGCCACCTGGGAAATTATTTGTGCCCCTGAGGAAGATGGGTACTACTAAAGGAATAAAAAAATATGTAAGAAATTCACTTAAATGAGATGACAATTGGTTTTCTTGCAAAGGTAAGCATTATAAAAAGTTACTTGAGTGAAGTACCAGCCTTAAGAACATTTTTGCTTTATATTTTAAAGCAAAATTGGTGCAAATGTAATAAGGAGACTTGATTATGGAACAAATATGATAAACATCATAAATTTGTGTGAGAATTTGATTGTAGTAGATGAAGAACTAGAAAACATTCTAGACTTTCAGATTTAAATCTTAAAACAAGAACAAGTTGTAAATTCAGTTAGGAAATAATGATATAGGGGCAGTAGAAAAAGAGAATAATTTAATAAATTAGGCAAGAGTTGCTAGGAGCACTACTGACAAGCAAATTTATTTTTGCAATATAAGGCTGCATCAGTTTGGGTGCTGCTGTGAGAGAAACAGACATAGTCAGGTCATTTGCGAAGTCATTCATGAGACTTCCTCTGAAAAATCATTCTGTTATTCTAGTCAACCATTTTCAAGAAGAATTAAGCTTACTTTTAAACATTCAGAAAAAGCTGTCTAATAGCTATGGAATATACACTTAGCTGCGGAAGAGAAGACTAAAAGGGCTTTGCTTATTCAGACTTAAGGCTCTGAGAGACGTGCTGTGGCAAGCTAAAATTGGATGGCAGAAGTTGTTACTATCCTCAAGGCATGAATACTTGAAGCTCCTTTGAATCACTTAGTGAACCACTGCTTTGTATATTAGGGCAAACCAAAACTGGAATTCTTTTACTTTAATACACCCAGCTGAAGACTGCAATAATACTTGAGTTCTTTCACTGGCACATCATATAACCCTGCCCTGGAGGGCTTTAGTGCCCATCAGAAGGGTGGAGCAGATGGTAACTATTCCTGCCGCCCGGTTTTAAGCCACTGCTACATTTACCTCAGAGCCTTAAGAAGGTAAGTGGGGAGAGGAGATGTGATTGATCATCATAAATATACTGGGAATAAATATCAGCAAAATATTAAAGAACAATATTATCATCACAGGAAATATGTACCGCTATGTGTTTAGTTTAGGAACTAAAAAAAAAAAAGAAAAGTATATCAACTCTCTGAGATTGAGGTAACATAAAAATATCTTGATAATTTTGAAATGGAACTTCATCCATTTAGAATAATAGAATTACACAGATATTTTCTTTCCATTAAGTTTGCGTATTCCTAAGAAAAGGGAAAAATAAAACAACAAAACATGGGACATGCTTTCAAGGCCTTAGTTCCATAATGATGGATTAAACTGTTAGGAGTATCTACACCAAGATCAAGCTACGTTTTGTAAGCTGTTTAAGGAGCAGCACAAACTTCTCAGTGTGAGGTTTGTCACAACAGAGGCATCTAAGGGTACCGGTACTTGTGCTTCTGTTTTTCCGTGAACCTTTATTTTTCTTGACATGGTAGTATTGTTCAATTTTTAATGAGGTCCAGAGTTTGGCTTGATTGTAATAAATGACTTAAATAGGTATCATTCTTATCATTACAGTGCTTCTTAATGCCGTACATCAATAAGCAAGGTGACCGAATTTTGATATTTTATATAAATCGAATGCAAGCCATATGGAAGTTAGCATTACTGAGACTTTTTAGATGGATTAATACTATGTTATTCCACTCTGTGCCTTCAAAATACAGTTAGCAAGTTATATTTCTGAATATGGTCTACTTGACATGAGTCAATGCATATGTACTGAAGATAGAATATTGATATCTTTAAAGTAGATTGTAATGAAGACAGTTCTCTGCTTCAGGAATGGCAAGTCATTCTAGTAAATAGTATTAAATAGTCAATTTTTAAAATATTGCACTGCTTCTGTGAGAGTGTATTAGAGAGTTAAATGGTATATATTTTATTTGGTTTTCATTCCTACCTACTACTAATAGAATGTATATGTTTATCATTAATTTACAACATTTTGGGTTTGCTTAGAAAGGATTGATTCCTAAACATTTAAGTGGATGTAATGTTTTAAAAATTCTAAATTATTAATTCTTTATTTTGTCGGGATGAATTAATTACTTTTAGGTCAATGGCATGTTCACAGATCTTAAATCTATAATCATTGTCTTTGTGAGCCTGTAGTTCTCTAGTGTTTAACATCAAGAGTGGTTGATATGTCATCATATTGTTGCAAAGTGTGATTATGAAAATAACGTAAGTGGTGGGATTTGACAGATTCCCAAATGTTCAAAATAAGCATAGTGTGAGAAGGAAATCAATAAGCCAGGAAGTTTGTAAAGATAATGGATGATAGATTATTACTTTATCAATTTTTTACTTGTAATGATGGGTAAAGAGGATAATTTGTTTGTTTGTTTGTTTGTGTTTTTTGGGGTTTTTTGGTAAGAACTAAAAATATTCTTTTTGATGGACTTGATTTCCATAACATGTAGGACTCAGAAGCAGTCACAGAAAAAAATATGACTAATTTAAATGAGGTTAGATGAGAATACAATCATGTTAAACTGTGTACTAACTCTAGGTGTGTTGCCCTTTAAAACTGTTTTCTTTAACTTATCTTTTTTTAAATTTTATTCTCAGCATTATTAAAATTTGATATTAATTTTGACCATATGTATTACAGAAAGTTTAATTATCAAAAACTATGCATACCATTGTGATCATGTGTAGAAGTCCTCATTAATTTCTTATTCATGAAAAGACTGTTCATGAGTTCCATTTTGCCTGTTTTTTTTCCCTATATGTGGCCTTTACATGTGTATACAAATGGCACAACATAAAGATAGTGAATATTTTATTTACTGATTTTCTTTTGTTTATTTAAGAATATGAGAATTAGCTTTCCTTATGCAACATATACATTCTAAAAAAATATATTCAATGCACTTTCTGTAGTTGCCCATATCCTATTTTGATTTCTGCCACAAACTGAAAATGAAGTTACATGTGTATAAGAAGTTTAAAAATAGGCTGGAAGTATCTTGTGAAATATAACAGGAAATCTACGGAGATATATTTTTATCTGTCATTTTCTGTAGTGGGCAAAAATGAGCATGTTGTGCCTTTCAGTTCTGTTTAAGAATGTTGCAGAAACTTGTTATCTATCCCATTTTTAGTCATGTGCACATGTCAATCAGATGAATATATAATATATATTGCAATCATAACATATTTACAGACAGACACACAGTTCTAAGAATAAAGTGGCAACCCCCCCCCCAATAAAACTGTATTTGCAGAAGTTAATAATTCTGACTTTGCAGCAGTATGTTACAGTTGGGATCACTTTACTCTGTTGAAGTGTGCCTTCTCACTTATTTAATGAAAAATAATTATAATTAATAGCAAATATGTATCACTAATATTAAAAGGTCGCTTCCCAATGGCAATGAATATGTAAGTTAAAGAGCAAGGAGAAACAGAAAAAAAGATCCATGAATAAATTTGGGGTTTTTTGCAATAATTTTTATGTACAGCAGCATTGAAATTCTGGTAGCAATTTCCCATTGAAATATTCAGGCAAAAGAATTGTAACCTATCAAGAAATTATGTAAAATTATGCCTGTGATAGGCAAGTGTACTCAGTATGTAATAAGAAATTTCCAGGCCTATATTTTAATATTACGGACTGGATTAGTGGAGAGCTCCAAGCCTCTTGCTCATAACAACTGAAGTAGTGACTCTCAATTCTACATTTAACTCTGCTGTATGTGCATTTTTGTGCAAGGAAATGGAACGAGGAACAAGACAGTAATATCAATTTCATGAAAATTAGCAAGATTCTTCTTCTGCTGTAGAAAAATGGGGAAAACAGCACCTAACTTAACAGAAATTTGGGGAGAGAAGATGATTTTCTAATTATTTTCTGTCAATTATTGTGTATGGATGCCTCTACTAATGACACAGAGCATGGGATTGTGATTTGGGTGTGAATTCATCTTCAGTCTATGTTTGGAGTCCTTCTGTACGTATTTCTGAGCACCACTGAGCATTTTGAAGCATTGATTTGTTCCAGCGTTGTCTTTAGATTGTCATGCAGTGTGTAGCACTTGCAGTGCAGGTGCAAGGCCTTCCATCAGTTTGATCTCTCTGCCTGCAGTGTGTGCCAAAGACTGGCAGGTGATGCAGACTTTGTTGCTCCTTAGGATGTAATGTAAAGAAGCACAACAAATTACAGTCATCCTTCCCTTTGTATGCTGCATCAGGTGCACTGCAGGTAATATCGACACACGCACACTTAGATTTCCATGATTTCTTGAGATTTAATAATATAACATATTGCATTTTTGATAAAGAAGATTCAACCTTTTGTCTAATATGTGCCAAGTAATTTGTTTTGCTTGTTTTAGCTTTTCTCTCACGATTTATGATTTTATTTTTTAACTGAAAAAAAAAGTAGTATCAATATCTGTCATACGAGAAAGCTCTAATTATAGAAGGTATATGTTACACCTAGGAACTTTTTTACCTCAGAAATATCTTATGAATGAACCAAGTGCTCACAATTGTGTTTATATTTTAGAAAAATATATTTAAAATACATGATAACAGATGTCTGTTGATTACCTACTGGACAAGTTATTATTCTAGTGAATGTAGTTTCCTTAAAGTTAGCAAAACTTAATTTTTATGCGAATTTGAATAACTGTTAAGTTGGGAATTTTGAGGTCCTCAATGAACTTATATGAAAGGTACAGATAGATCAATAAAAATAGGTAGGTAGATAGGTACATTACCTGTTTTTTTATTGATTGTTTTGGCCTATTTAGTGTTTTTGCTGTTTTTTCAAGTTAAGTCAGTATAAATTGAACAAAGAGATTTGTATGTAATTTGGTTGGTAATGACGAAGAATTTTACTGAGGTGTAAATATATTTCTTCTGCAACCAAAACAGAATGCTTTGCTTGCTTGTCCCAGATGGCTTACTGTAAGAAGATCATATTTAGATTGAGAAGCAGACGTTATTATTCAAGGACATTTGGGAGTCTTTTATGGATTTTGTTCATAGAGTAAAAGATTTTTCATAGAGATGCTTGACATTGCTATCCTACTTTTGTGTAATCTGGTTTTAAATTTACATATGTGTAACAGATTAGAAGAAATGATTCATTAAAATAAGGATGCAGTAGTAGTGATGTAAAATAAATATAAATTATTAATAATTCAACAGTACTGGAAAAGCTAGAAAGACTGATGAATGCCAACAAAATGTGTTATGTAACCAACAATAATGGGTTAATATTTTTTTGTGTGTGTGACCCAATTCCAAGTGATGTTTTGAGTTCTGTTTCTGAAGAATATATTGGACAGAAACCTTCACTGTTTATCACTGGATATGCATGTCTCTTCAGTGTCTCATTTCCATCAAAGCATATTGATCAAAGTGATTCCAAGGAAGAAGGTTCTTCCCTAGTTCTCAATTTTCTTTATGTCCACCTGAGAGCAAGATATTTGATACCTGGCATTTTGAAGAATGTAGATGTTCACAGAATTGTAATTGTATACTGTATGTATAGCCAGATTCAAATCTGGCTTGCTCACTGCATTTTATTTGGTGGTTGGGTGAGGGAGATGGAGGGGAAAAGGAGTGGCCTATTTATTTTCTTGTAAAATTCCTACTTTTTGCTTCTTTCAACTCTCTGTACTGCACTATTTATCCCACCATTTAATGGGGAAGAATTATGCTCATCACTAATACCTGAGATATTTATATTATTTTTACTCTGTCTGCAGTAACTCTGAGTAAGAAAGGCAAGAATTTATAAATCACTCCAATTTGTCTGTAATTTAAAACCAGCCTATTTGTGGGCATAGTTCACTTAATTCCTTCTTTTTCTTAAGAAATATGAAACAGTACGTTTCTGCACGTCTGTATGAAACAGTTCTGTCTTTGCTGCCAAAATAGTTATTCTATAGAATATGTTTGGACCTAAGGCAGAGAAGACAAATGTTTTTCTCACTAGTAAGATCCATGGTAAAGGATTAAGTTAGCCAAACCCTACTCACATCCCGGTAAGCAGACATGTATTTCTGTATTTTTTGTAGGTGGATACAGTGCAGACTACGCAGCACCCTGGCCACATTGAGGAATCATGTAAAATGAATGTATGTGCTCGTAAGTGAATTATTTATGAAATGACACTCCAACTCTAAGGGACGTTGGATCACAAAATCCACAAACTCTCTTTACTCTTATGTTAAGACATTGATTCCCAGGGGGCAGGGTTACTGCAAAACTAAGTGGACTTTTAAAGCAAAGCTATTAGAAAAAAACAAAACAAAACATGACAAATAATGATAAAAACTGCTGAAAACAAGGGATTCAGATTACATTTTGGATGCATTTGGAGAGATATTTAATGGAGTCAAGAATCCAAAACAGGAAAACAAATGGTACATGACAAAGGTTTGGTGAGCAGAACTGATCATAAGTGGAGGAAGAGGATCAAATAGCATCTAATTCAGGAGTAGGACTAGGATGAAAACACTCACCATTTTCTTCTTTGTTCCATCTTTGAAAGGACTGAAATTTTTGATTAGATGACTTGTTGAATTAGTAACTGGGAGATGAGTGTGAACAAGGTTGAATTTTTAGTGTTTGCATCAATGGAGTGTTTGTGGTTTGCTGAAAAAAAAACCCAAAAAACGACCCTGGTGGTATGCTAGATAAACAAAGAAAAAAATATCCCTCAGGACTAAAATTCATTCTGTAAATCCAGGAGTCTTAATATTTGAAAATCTTTGTCCTGCTCGGGGGCATGAGAGAGAGTGTGGAAGAGGATTCAAGTCAAGCAGCATTGGGTCCTTCAGATTTTGCTGAGAGAAATGGCTCTACAAGGAAATTGAGGTAGATACAAAGAAGAAACCAAACGTGCTAAATGGCTATCAGCATATAGGGAAATTAACAGTCACTCACATGGTACACATACAATTTGGTTGCTAAAGACAACTGAATTCACTTGTCTAGAGCACTCCAGAATAAAAGAATTGTATCAAGGATTGTACAACTGCCAGAATCAAAACCATATATACAGAAAACCTCTGACTCTACAGTCACTACTAAGCTATATACATCACATAAAAACAAAGACTATAGTGCCAACTCCAATTATAAATATATGTATATATACACACCAATTTTTATATTCATTTTATATATGTATTTAGATATTACTCTATATATCACCTCATGATTTAGAGAAAGGCTGAATATTTTCTCCTAAATAATTTATTTAGTCATATCCTTCATCATAAGAAGCAACAAAAGAGGATATTTGAATAATTTTCCAACAAGGTATTTTTCTTAGGAATAAAGCATAACTTCAACCCATTGAAGTTTGTGATATAAATCTGGTATAACTGTGTGACAAAATTACATTATATTTGTAACAAAATTGTATTTTATGACTTGCCTTCACAGTTTTACTTTTCAACTGTATGAACATAAATGCTGAAAAATACTTTTTCTCTCCTGATTCTTATGCATTTATGTCTGAATTAGCTCACCCTTTGTGTTTATCCCTTCAAAACTGATAGGCTGACACTTTTTTCCATTTGGAGTAATTAGTTCTGAGTGAAGAAATTTATGATACAGTAGGGGCTTTGACCTCTTTATTGTACTGAAATATATTATCAAACTTCAAAGTCAGTAGGCTGCTACCATATTGATTTTGTTTTCTGTGAACAAAATCAATGAGCAAAATTAAAATAAAAAAATCAATTCTTTCATTTTTTAATTGATTCAGGTTTTCTACGTGTACATTGTTTATTGAAACTTGATTGCTAGTGTGGAACTTTAGTAATCCTACATAAAAAATTAATAAAATACACAAAGAAAGAAAATTACAGTTAAGACATACAGGAATGGGAAAGAAAAAGAGGCAAAAGAGGTCAAGAAAAGCCCAGTTTTCTATTGAAATGCATTGTTTAGGAATATCAGAGAACTGTAAAGATTGCTACCAACAGCTTTGTAAAAAAAAAAAAAAATCAGTGCACAAGTTGTTTCTTTTGCATTTTATATCCTTTTTCTTTAGTTCAATTGATGCTTAGAAATGGTGTATGAAATACCTCCAGTCCATGGACCGTATTTTGAGTTCAGAGCATTTGAAAATCTTACCTAAAGATGAGGAAAAAAAAAGGAAAACCTCAAAAATATATAAGATGTAACATTTTGAAGAAATAAATGCACTAAGTATACAAATATATTTGTGAAAATTTCAGCCTTTTTCTGAATACAGACATTATCTAAGAAAAAAATTTAAACCTAGAACATGTAAAGGCATTGTTAAGTACCTCTGATCATATTCTTATCTCAAATATAGCAATTTTATTTCAATAAAATTATTCTTCAACTGAAATTAAATCAAAACTGTGTTTTCTGTGTTCATTGCAATTTCATTCTTCTGTATTTAATTTTCTAGTCAGAAGCAATTGCAAAGAAAGAACCCTTAAAAAAAAAAGTGCAACTACTCTAATTTTCAGATTTCAGAGAGTTTAGCAGTCAAGCAATTTGTATGGAATAAAAGCACTTTTCTATTGCCTCCTGCTACAATACCAGTGGGGAAAGGGCAGCAAAACAGTGGGAGACCAAATGAAGAGTTTTTTCTTCTGTTACATCAACTTGCAAGATACTGGGAGCTTCAGAATTGCAAGTGGTAATATAGCTTTTATGAACTGTTTCTTTCCTCTTTGCCTCCTACAGCTGCTTCATTGTTGGGTAGTGTCTTTTTCATGTCAGAATGAGGGAGTGAAAGATATCTGTGACAAGTGACATTCTACTTTCTGTTTGCCGTTGTCCTGCTTGGATGAGAGAAAAAATACATGCATCTGACTCACATTTTCCTATCTTTTAGGAAGAGGTTAATTTAGAGCTTTTAGAGCCAAATATGAGTTGTCTTACTCATATGAGCCAAATACACTCAGAGGTTTATTGTATATATAAAGACCACTCTTTTTCCAGTATCACTTTGTTTTTAATTGTTTTATACAAGAGCACTAAAGAACAAGATATGTCAGTAGAAAACTGTCAGGGAAGTTGTGGTGTGCAATTTTTTTAGCTAGTTACAAAACTAATTAGATAAATTATTAGTAGGAATATTATATGAAGTGGCAACCAGTGGGAAAGGAAGCGATATGGCACAAGATCTCTTCTTATCTTCTTAATGGTTCTACTTCTGATGAATGTGTACTGTCACAATTTGTAGAGGCACTCTCAATGATGCCAAATGCAATTTTACATATAAATGGAAAAGTAGATATGGTGTTTGCAGTAGTATGAAGCTTGCTAAACTATCTGTCAAACCTAGACTAAAGGATTAAATTAAGTAAACTTGCACCACCCAGATCACACTTTAGTCTCAGGGTGAACAATACAATTCAATTCAAGTAAATTGTTTTTGCAAAGGCTCAAAAACAATTTAAAACCTTCACCTGAGATTTCTCAAGCTTATAAAAAAACTCTGTCCCTACTCTTCCTGCAAGCTTCATTTAGGCCCATAAGCACAGACTCTTGGCTTCACCCACTCATCATTTAAAAAGTCTGGACAATCTATATTTTAACCCATTACTCATTTTATTATTTGAGAGTCGTTCAATAGACTGAATTTTGCTGAGCTAGTAAAAGATAGCTTTGTATTCTCAAATGCACCAGCTATATTTAAATTTCCAATGTATACTTAATTATGCATTCTTACAATCTCAGTATTATCTCCCTTTTCATTAGGGAAAAATTAAGCTATTGTGCTTGCAGACATTATATCTGACATTTGACTTTTTTTTTAGGGAAAACTATAAATATGCGAAATGCTCTTTCATCTTCTATGTTGTTCTCAATATTTTACCAGAATCTACATTAAGAGCAAATATGACAAATGTGACAAATATTTTAAATCCTTTCCATCACCATGAACATGCCTACAATTTCACTGTTTAGCATTAAGCTTTTTGTTTTTGTTGGAATGTGTTCCTGAAATATCAAGAAGCCACAATTGAATTCTATGCTCCATCATACCCCAGTAGATTATTATTTCAGCAGTTAGTTTTCCTTTGACCTGTAGTTCCTAGGAATGGCATCTATCACAGGAAACCAGTTTGTTGCCCATTGTAAGGAATTTATGATGCTAATGAGGAAAAAAAAGAAAAGGTTTGTTATGACCCCTGGCAGTTACTACAGAGCCCTCAATATTCTTCAGTGGTGGAATTCAAGAAAAGCATTAATGTTTCTACATTTAGTTTAAAGTTAATTATCTTCCAAATCAGATTACTTTTTACATTTAGACAGTCCTAGTCTAGCCCAGTAACACTATTTTGAATAGCAAGTGCCAACCAAGCCAATTAAAAAAAAATCTATTTTTTATTATTTAAACATATAAATGCTGTATTTATTTATGTATTATCTATGAGAAATATGACAGATAAAAATTTTCTACAGGACTTTAATAAACCTGATTATGCTCTATAGCCTACTTTATCAGGCTTAATTATCTGTTTATGTTACATTTTGCAGAGCTTTTATCCAGGAAAGCAGGATTTTCAATTGGCTTTTGACACAAAATAACCTTTTTTTAAACTGTGAAACTGTGTGCAGACAATTGTTTCTGCACAAAAGATATCACTTCTTGAATGTTGTCTAGAGCAGTTTTATTTTAGCAAATATGAGCAAAAGAGTGTTATATAAACTAATTAACCTCATAAGAAGTGTGGGCAGAGTTCGATATCATGAGTGTCCATCTGCTTTTCCTTTTTACTCTTGGAAGAATGATAATTTTCTTCTGCTATCCAGCCCTGTATTGTGAGAATGGTGGAAGCATACAGGGAGCAAAGATAACTAGCCAGTCTCAGCTTTCACCTCTAAGAAGGGAGTTAGCATGTACCCAGTTACATAGGCATAATTTTAAAAGGTGAATTATGATTATTGTAAAGTTTGCCATCTCACCTAGCTGCATAGTGTCACAATCAGTAGGAAGTAGGCATATATAGGCACCCTTTCATTCAGCCTAAGTTGTTTTTCTAATATTTAGGATGAAACCTTCTTTTGGTGTCTCTCTGACAGTCTCCAGAGAGACTTAATCTCAGTGGAATTTTATATGTGTTCAAGCTCAAAATCTTTATGCATCTAATGTCAGCTAACATGGAACACTTTTAAGTATAAATGTCTGATCACACTTGGTTTGTTTTAGCATACATCTAATGATAGAAGAAAATTTGTATATTTGACATTACTGACATCACAACATTATTTCTATGGAGGGGCAAAAAATCAGTCTAGCTGTTGAAGGGCTAGAAACCAGGAAAATCAGTCTCTGTTCCTATATCTGCCACTAGCACCAACTTCTTTGGGGTTACACTTGCGAAAAGGGTAATTTCCATTGTCAGTCAGAGAATATTCTTTGATCCATTTTGTTTTGTAAATTACTTACAAGATGTGATCTCTGAGATCCATAGAAATGTCTGTAAAGAGATGTATGATGTTGTAGAAATGCTTCAATGTCTTCCGTTTCACTGAAGATGGGAGAACTGCTTTTCAGAGCAAATCCTTTTTTTGCTTAACAGCTATGAACTGCCTCCTGGCCAAAGTGTTTGAAAGGGATATTAATTTTCATCACTCTCTATATGNTTTTTAATATTATTAAAATTATTATTAAATCAATATTTTATGTTGGTTTTGAATATAGATAGCACATCTGTTTTTATACAAGTATGTCAAGACTGAAGTATGAATATATTGACATGGTTAGTGGGTAAAGTCTTTCAACAAATTGGAGAAAAGTTATGGAAGTAACTAATTCAATAGTATTCGAAACCATTGATTATATACTCAGTACTGGTAGTGACACAATATATGAGCTTTGTCCTGAGAAGCTTGCATTATAAAGAGAAAACTAGACAAGCTGTAGGAGACTCAGTGTTTTTCTTGTTTCCTTCATCCTGCTTCCATCCCTCATTTTGAAATACTCCCTGTGGAGGGCATTAAAAAGTTGTGAATTAGAGCTCCAGGGAGCCTGAAAGAAGCAGTTATAGGCAGTGTTGTGGAATAAAAAGGGTAGACTTCCTGATGCAATTAGTCAGGTGTTTCCTATGCATGATAAAGAGTTTGTAGTGCAAAGAAGATGGTGAAGGGAGAATGGAAATAATACAGTTACATGTGTCTGTAAAATTTATGTCATGTCATGACACCATGTCATGCTCGTTTTTCAGATGCTTAAAAGTATGTGAAGTTTGAGACTAAGGAGTTGATAATTGCTGGTTACCTCTTGAGTTCAGTTTTTGATCTTTCAGGGAAGATCAGTTTGAATATTTTTATGAATCTGACCATAGGTCTTGAGCAAAGCTGGTGCGTTTCTCATGTACAGACATTGGATCATTCCTAAATAACTTGAAGTGTATTCAGACAGCTAAACCAAATAAAATCTCTTAAAGCAGCCTCTAGTTTTCCTCTCTTTTTCTAACATTGGTAGTGTTGATTTCCGGCATTAATATTGAAATAATGAAAAAGTAAAGACATATACTAATAAACTGGTTTTAATTTTTTATTCTCCCATTTAAAAATATAAATTAAAAAAAGTAAATTTAATTTTTAAATATAACATTAGATTTTTAATATGACACAATTTCATTTTGTATTGTGTTGTGGAGCACTTCCATGCAGCCTTCTGCACTTTGCTTTTAATAATTCTCATTGAAATTAGAACTGTCTCTGAGCAGCACCAGACAGATTTTGATTTCTCTCAAAAAGTTATTTTGGATAGGATAAATCTTGAAAAATACATACTATTTTTATACATGTTTTTAGGGTGATTTTTATATTATTTTTTTGTACCTTTGATTGAGTTTTTGGCTTGTTGTAATGCACTTCAAGGTAAAAAGTGCTTTCAGAAAATAGGCTTTATAACTACAGGAGGTCGGATAGTAGTGTCAGGATCTCTGCTTTACAGAATTCATTACTGTTAGTGATCATAGAAGATGATACATTAGCAAGTCTTGAAACAAGCAGAAGATTTTTGAATTGCCGTTTAGTCCATTAACTTTCTAGAATCCCCTTGATATTTTTTTTTAGATTTCTACTTAAATATAAAAGTTGCATACAACAGGACATATTTCTATCTTATTGCCCATGTCAGTAGAGGCTGCATTTATACCATGAGCTGCATTAATTTCAAATGAATAATCTGTTTACTACGTAGAACTGGGAAATGGGAATTGGGGATCTTGTTAATGACACTGACCTACTATCCTGGGATGAAAGAAGCCACCTTAGATCTCTGTGCCTTGACTGTCTGGTGTATTAAGTACATAGAGAACATCTTACATCACAGTAAATGATAAGAACTGCTCAAGTAAATTCTGCCCATGTTCCATGAGTGTCAATGTCAATTTGCTGATTTATGCCCTAATATAAAATTTAGGGAAACTCTTCATCTGCACATGTACAGTGTTTTTATACGTCGAAGTTAAAAAATTAGAATTGTGAGGCCTGGCATAATTTCAGTTTTGCCATTGTCAGAATAAGTTTTTCTCCTATTAATATTATGGGGAAAAAAAAGGCAGAGAATTGTCCTTAAAATGTAACCATTTCATTTATTTGCATAATTTATTGGAAATATGCTAAACCATTTCTCTTATAGTGCACAGGCTCTGCTGGATTTCTAGTATTCTGGCCATGTTGAACTGCACCAGGAGAGTCTTATAAAGATATTATAGTTCATGTAGGAAATAGTGTTGAATTTTCAAAAATCTTTCCTATTATTTACTCCAGTGATTAACCCCTTGAAACAAGATGACCCTTAAGTGTAACCACCAGGTGGACGGACAGATGGCTATCCGCATCTTGCAATAATCAGTGTGAATTCAGTCAGGTAGGAAGATTCTGGACATCTGTATCATCTCTGGCTTTTTCATCTGTCTCTCAGGGCCTGTACAAATGCACTAGCTGCTTCCCTACATGCCATAACCAGGAAAGATAAGCCAGATAGAATTCTTGTGCCCAGACATGGATATCAGTGGCTGGAACTTAGGACTGGATTCATAACTCACTGTGTGAACTTCATGATTTTTGCACATCAACAGACTTTCTGCTGCACATGTCTAATACCTCAGTGTACATATCCAAACTTTGGTAATACTTTGCAGTACTGCATTTTAGGACAGAATATAAATATGGCAAATCTCTATTTTTCGGAAAAAGTGGAGTGAATAATGTTACCTGAAGTATGACTATTTAAAAAAATGGAAGATCAAATATCACTAGATCTTTTGATACTCAGTTCTGCAATCCATTGAAATTCTGCTGAAGAGATTTGTACTTTGTGTGGATGGAATGGCTGCTAATCATTCTTCCCTCATCTATTATCTCATTCAAATTAATACTGGTAAGCTTGAAAAATCATAAGTAGCTTTAGCCACTCTGTAATCTGCTTTTGATAGGAATAGGAATGGAATATAGCCCATATGGTAACCTGGGTGATCTATCTTGAATTATTTCTGGGATAAGATTAAATACATACCTGAGTTTTGGTTACATACCCAATCTCAAATTATTTTCATTAAAAAATAAAATCTCCTATAAATACACTTAGGCTGAGGCCATCTGTTAATTTCGAAAACCCTAGAGCCTCATCCTAAGTTTTTATACTGAATAAACATTTCCTGCACTATCTTACCATGGAGGTCATAACATCAGAGGAGGCAGCTGTGAGATGAGCTTGGAGTGCTGCATACTGGAGTGAAAGGATGGACAACATTTGACTTTTAAAAGACTTCTGACTCAAGACGGTAAAAAGAAAATGTGAGTCAGTGACTTCAGGAGGGTTTGAATCAGGTTTTAATGTGGTAAACTGTCAAATTGTCTGATGTTATATATGACTAGGTGAGGATAAACATTATGCTACTTCATAATAAAGACTTTTTCAAATAATGGTATCAACCTATAATAGAATAATAAAATACTTTGTATTTTTACTAAGTGATGGGTTTCTGTTAATTGAAAGAGTAGGTGATTTCAGAGAGAGAAAAAAGGTGATTTTTAAAAAAATCTAGTATTAATCTAAACCTCTTGGGGTTTTAGACTCGTGTTTAAAACAATAGTCCTATGTTCCTGTTTCTGAGCTAGTCATTAAGAAGAATATACAGCAGAGAAATCCTAATTTTGACTTCCCTTTAAAATTATGGATCCATATCTGTATTACACTGTCAAGAGACTACTATAGCTGCTTAAAAAAAGCCTTGCTTCAGCAGTGAACAAGTGGCACATCATGTATTAAAGCTAACAGCAAGCATGCAAATCTCAAAATGATTTATCACCAGGGTGGTGTTGGGGCACTTCTAAAACAGAGGGTTCCGATCAAGCTGTGTGAAGTCTGCAGTCATACAAAAGAATATTTTTCTGATTGTCAGAAGGTGCTATGGGCTCAAAGTTTGCTTCTGCATTTCAATGGCAATATGAAATGATGTGAAAATACAGAATCTTAGTATGTATAAAGTTCCTCATATTCATTTTTTTTTCCATGTAGATTCCAGCCAGTTTAAAATACAAGGAGAAATTACATTTTCTTAAACTATTTTATTAGAGTTGATTGATTTCCTACAGATATTGCTACCTGTCACTGAGAGCTGTTGCTGTGACAATTGTTTATTGTGATGTAACAATAGCATCACATTCCTTAGAGTAATATGTGAGAATTGGATAACATAATGGACTTCCAGGGCCTTTGTGAAACACCATTTTTTTTTGCTGATTTTGTTTAAAATAAGTACCAGCCTGTGTTTGTGGGTTAATATATGCATTCCATTTGAAATGTACTTAGAGACATTATGTAATTCACAGATGTTTTATTATTCATAGTACTGTGCATTCATAGCTCTCTGTAGTCACTATTGTGCAAAAAATCTAATGAGGGAGAGTCTGTGTGTGTTTTGCTGGTCCTTTAGTCTTTTAAAATTCTCATTCACTCGATTCACAAACAGAGGGATGTGGTACCCTTTCCTGCATTTTGACTCATAGAGTGGAAAGGATTAAAAATATTAATTTCTCATAATTTGTGCATGTTTATTTCCCATTGTAAAAATACAGGGTAGGGCAAAAAAACATCCCAAGATCTTATCTTTCCACTGTATTTGGATTGTGCTGTAATTTATCCATTTGAGAGGAGGTAGTTAGTCTAAGCATTAGATAAGGATTTTATAGGCATAAATGAAATCACACTGTTGCAGACAGAAGTGAACTAAAAAAATGAGAAAACTCCTCTGTTTCTGTTGTTGTCTTAAATCATATTAGAAATACTTTCTCCAGCTGGTTTACCAATTCACTTTCCTTGATTTCATCATCTGATCAACACCAGACCACTAGCTGATGAAAGAGAAAGTCATTGTTACTGATTGCAGTGGCATTAATCATTTTCTATTAATAAAAGAACCGTAGTGTCTGAGTGCAGTAGTTCTACTGAAGAACTAATAAATCATAAGGATGAAATGATCTTCAAAAATCCTTACTGGATTCAGAATTTTTATTCAGAATTTTGGTATCTTTTTTAAGAAACCTCTTTCTTTGCTTTCTTATGAGTTTTTTTGTGTGTGGGGGGGGGTTGTTTTGTTTTGTTTTTTTTTTTTTTGGTTGGTTTTTTGTTGGGTTTTTTGTTGTTTTTTTTTTCACTGTGACTAATTCATTCTTTGTCACACATTTTTGAGCCAGCTTTTATCTTTATCCTCGCTTGGTTGGACTTTCTGTATTGTATAGCCATAAACCCTTTAATTGTTTTTTTTTTCTATCACCATATTTATAATTATTTTATTGCATCTTATATTATCATTTTAATTGTTACCCTGAAATGTAGTAATTCACTTGGTGTAAAAATTTTTTCACTAAACATTCAGTTCTTTAGATTTAGCTTGTATGTTTGTTACACACAGTAGCAAGTTACTGGGATATTGCTTTTTCCTTTTTTCCTGTTTCTCCATGGGGAATTATTCTTCCCTAGGAATGCTTTTGGTGAAAATTTAATCTCCCTGTATTTAAGTTTTCTGGTGTACAGGTCTATCATCCCTGACTACCTGACTTTGTGGAAAAGAAAGGTGTAGTCCTATGTAGTTTAACCTATCTCTGACTAATATCTTGCAGGAAAAACAAAGCAGTTTGCAGTGTTCCGGCTTTCTTTGTTGGGCTAGTGATAATCTTTCCTTTGGAGAGTCTGGGATCAGTATTAGGAAAGCAAATACATTGGATAAAAAATCTGACAGTTTTGTAAATGCAGTATTTTTCCACTTTAAGTGTGTTGAAACTATGCTTTTGATTTATTTAATATTCAGCCATTCACTTTGAAGTTCTATTCATTTATATACCACTGAAGTAAATACACATGTAAAGCCACTTAGAGCAAAACATAAACTTCAGTCAAAATGCTGATAGGGAGAGTACTGACAAACTCGAGCGCAAAGACTAATGTAAAATCTGAGGCAGAGATGGAAAAGTTGAGTTTTCTGTCACATTTAAGAAGAGTTAGTGTAAGAAGCCATTAGGAAAGTGATTTTTTTTTTTAATCACCTATGGCCAGTGAATTTTATTATTGTGAAATATGGCCCTGAAAACATCCTTCATTCTGTGCTACTATTCTGGCTTCCCATGACTGTGTTAGTGATTGGCAAGCTGCAGTTGTCATTCTAGATGAAGTTAAAATATTCCAACTTGGTTTTCAGAGCTGTGTCATCTTTGTAGTATTTTCTAATATAACTTCAATAATGAGATGTGTGGGTTCAAAGCCCCATTTTGAGTCTAGCAGTAGTCCATGTTTAAAATTTTTAGGATGTTCCACCTTGCTGAACAGAAAGGGCAGAAAACGTAAAGCATTCACTGTTCATTTTGATTCAACTTGTAAAATTTATGGAATGTCAAATGAATGCTGTTTTGGCAAAATACCTTACATAAGGTCCTCCAAATGGTGAAAAGGGCCTCTTTTTGGAGCTCCAGTGGATATCTCAGAATTCCTCCTGCAAGCAGGCAATGAAATTAATTCTAATTATGTGCTCTGCTTCAGTTCTTGTTGGCTTTGTGAAGAGTAATGGATTAAGGTTTTTAATGGTTTAATATCTAAACTTGAGAAGTAACTGAAAATATTTTATTAATTCCTATTGTACGCAAGAAAATATTTTAAAAAAATCTTTTCTTTGTGGACAGTGGTATTTTCTAGCTGTTCAGTTCACTCCCCCTCATATTCAGAGTTGGAAACTGAATAGATGTTGCTAATCTTACTCAGGCAGATTGATACCATCTTCCCATTGTACAAGGGTACCAAGTAAATTTCCAGTCATGAAGATCATATTATCATACACCAGAGCAACACAGGAGTTAGGTTCTGTCTCTGGTTCTTTGTCAGCATGATAGCAGTTTCCAGATTTCAATCTGATGCATATAAATGGACAAGAATATGTATTGTACACAATGTATAAAGCAAAATGCCCAGGGCAAACTAGCTGCTGTTTGGTTTTATGTGGAAGAAAATATAAAAGGCAGCAGTTAGCTTCTGCCTGTGTTTGTCCCTCTAGAGTGTCTTCTTCATTCACTAAGATCGCCTACTGGAGACAGTTTGGGATTTTTTTGTTCCAGATCTTTTTTTTTTTAATATATGTAGAGAACACTGCAAGGAAGGAATACAAAGATAAGGATGAGACAGCTGATACCTTGAAGCAGGGCTGCTCACTGTAATGCCAAAGGAAGCTAGGTGGAATACAAATAATGAGCAAAGCTCAACACAGAGTTCTATACAAGGAATATTTTTTGTCTTTTGTAACTAGGTTCCAGTTACAGAACCACAGAATAACAGAATAGTTACGGTTGTGAATGACCTCTGGAGATCACAGGGTCAATTACAGCAGGTTACACAGGCACTCATCCAGGTGGGTTTTGGATGTCTCCAGAGAGGGAGCCTCCACGATGTCCCTGGGCAGCCTGTTCCAGTGCTCTGCTGCCCTCAGTGTAAAGCAGGTCTTCTTCCTGTTGAGATGGAACATCTTGTGTTTTATTTAATGACCATTGCTCCTTGTCCATTCACTGGCAACACTGAAAAGAGTTTGGCACCATCCTCTTGATATCTGATTTTAACATATTTGTATGTATTGGTGAGATCCCCTCAGTATTCTCTAGACTAAGCAGGGCCAATTTCCACAGTCTATCCTCGCAGAAGAGATGGTCCAGACCCCTCGTCATCTTTGTGACCTCAGCTGGACCCTTGACAGTAACAATAACCTGGCCACACTCTTCCTGATGTACTTCAGGGTTGGCCCTCCTGGCTGTAACAGCATTGCTAGCTTGTGGTGACCTTGCATCCACCAAGACTCCCTGGTTCTTCTCTGCAGAGGTGCTCTTTAGTAGGTGTTCCCTAACCTGTGCTGGCACTTGGGGTTATTCATCCCCAGGTTCAGGTCCCTATACTTCATTCGCTTTCTCTCCACCCAACTCTCCAGCCTTCCAAGGTCCTGCTGAACAGCAGCACAACCTTCAGGTGTGTCAGCCACTCCCCCCATTTTGAATCATAGCTTGCTGATAAACAAGTTGAATAAGGCTGGACATAGTACTGATCCCTGGGGAACAACACTAGTTATGGGTCTCCAGATGGATTCTGCTCCACTGATCATGAGCCTCTGAGCTCTGCCATTCAGTGGTAATAATACCACTTAAATTGAGGATGCTGAAAGAAACTTACCTGATTTGAAATAAATAGTTAGATCCTTCACATAAATATTTCATTTAGCTGCGTGTTTGAGAGGGGAAGCTGGAAAGACCCTCTTGTCTGGCACAAAACCAAACGCAACAATGAAGATTTTAAAACTAAGCACAAAATATTTTATTCATTTTTATATAACATAGTTTTTAATATGTGTTAAATTAAAAATCTAAGACAAAAAATGCTCTGAAGTGATCACAAAGCTAGAATTCCTTGATTGCTCTTCACTGTTGATGCTACACATTGCAGGAGGACAATTTTGTTGTACTCTCAATGAAGGTGGTGGGAAAAAGCCCAATACTTCAGTAGAATGAATAAGAGATTGCTACATTTTGGTGTAATACATTTATACTTATATAGAAACAGAAACTTTAAGCAATTTATTTGTTTAGGGAGATGCTTGGGGAGGTAAAATGTTATATGGATTTATGACTTGCCTAATGGTCTCTTTCCAATTACTTAGTGTCCTCATTTGTCTGAGGCTAAAAACACCATTCTCTTCCCAGTACTGCCAAGGCAGACAATCTCTAATGTGTTCATATTTTAAATCCTGAGCTACTTCTTGTCCTTAATCCGTATAGGGGCTTTGTCCTCTTAACATGAGAAGTTTTCCTCTTTGAGGAGTTTCAGTCTCAATAGAGCAGTTGGATCTATTTTGTAAGAACTATCTAAGAATTGTTGTCTTTGTTTCCCCAAAAGGGCTAGGACATTTCTAAACTTTCAGAGAACTACTAGGTATCTAGTATGGTTGTATCCCAGAGCTGCTAACTTAGGTTTTTGGTGGATTTCCCCCCCCCATTTCTGTTTTTGATGAAGATTGTCTGCTGAAGCTCTTCAGGAAAGAACTGCAAACCCTACCAAATTCTAACAAAATCATAACTGTCATGAAATATGTATTTGGTTAAAATAAGAGAGCCATCCAATGATCAATCAATGTACATAATTAAATCTGCTGCTATTGTTATTATGTTTATTATAATAATATTATTAATTATTATTGTATTAATAAATTATTATGAATAATATTATAATTTCTAAGTTTGTCAAGCTAGTACATATAGTAGCAGAATGAAACTTAAAATTTTAGTTACTGTCTTTCACATCTTTCGGGGGATGAATTCCAGCCTATAAATCTAAACATATATACAATGGGATGTGTGAGGGATAAGGGGATGAAGCCCCTTTAGTGTACACTTAGATATGAGTATAAGAAAACAACAGAAAAGAACTAAGGAGGACTTGGTTTACATGAACTAGGTGTAAGAAAATTAAAACTCATTGATGCACATTCTGCAAATATTTCCTACTTAATCCTGCCAGTGTTAGTTATGTTTGTTTGTGATTTCTACCCACAAGACAAAGAGATAAAGCAGCTGTTCTAATTGTTACGAATAACTTACCTTTTGTTTCAAAAGCACTGATTTCTTCTTAGAAAAAAAAAAAAAAAGAAAAAATATACTTTAAAAGAAATGGTGAGCAGAATACTTTCATAGTCCTTATGATGAAATATTCCCTGTTTGTTGCCTATATGACAGCTCTGGCAACATTATAAATCTTTCTAACCTTCCTCTTCCAATTTAGCTATACTCGTGAGGATATATGTTGAGGGTAACTTAAGCATAAAGAAAACAAAGATGCTAAGATATAAAACAAATATGACAACTAGCATTTTTAACCTGTGTGGATTTGGAAAGTATTTCTACTAAATCAAAGGGTAATTTCTTTGTGCCTCTCTACTGTTTAAGAAATTCACAAATGTTTTTTTTTTTTTTTCTGAGTACCAAGATTGTTCTGTTTCTTAACTTTTATATTCTAGAAATGCATGGATAAGTTGGCTATTTAAGAAATTAAAAATATTGTCCATATTGGCACACATAGGCTCTCGGAGTATTTAGCAATTAGATTTATGCGCTAGTGTAGCGATACAGAAGAATCTCAGTCTCATCACTTTCATTATGGAGCATCAGGGAAAGCTATGGAAATAGCATATAAGCTCATGGCCGCCAGGAGTAGTCACCCTTTCTTTGCATGTAACTGCAGCCATACCAGTGAGCTTGTAAGAATGCTTAAGTCATCCTTTATGACTTGATGCTGGATTTAGAGAAATTAGAAGTTTTTTTGGTTGTAGGAGGCAAAGAAGTTTTTAAAAAGATACAGGAACAAAGTGAAATAGAGCTTGAAGTAAAGAAAGAAACTATTCTCCACTCCCCATGATGAGGCAAAAAAGGAACTATATGCACCAATAAATAAGTTAATAAAGGTGTGTAATGTGACAAAAAAAAAGAGTATTTTTCTTATATAGCATATAAATGGCTTTGCAAAAGAAAAAAGTCACATTAACTGATAATGAAACGGGACAAGGGCACTCCTGCTGTCACTGCACAGTATCATCCTCTTTCAGTTTTTAGTTTATTGCTTGCTGTTCAGGATTTGTTTACTTTGAATTTTAAAATTAAATTGATGAGTAACAGTAAAAGATTAGATGTTATTTTTGGTCAGAATAATAAAAGTGAAGTATGAAACAGCCTCCTATATGATGATGCAAGCACAAACCAAGGAACAGAAAAAGGCTTCAAAGGGTCTGTAACTCATGGAGCAAAGGAAGTAGTGTATTTGTTGATGCTTCTCCTTAGCCCACAGAAACTCTTCTGTATATATACCTCATAATTAGGGCTTCATGTGCCTGCAGGGAGGGTACACAGCCAGGGAGCAGCCTTTATGCACAGCATGCTATCCTAGCAGCCTGATAGATTTCTAGCAGAAATTTGTGTGGGAGTTAATGCTGATCTTTGCAGAGTTAACCCATTTTTGGAGAGAGAAGTATGCACAGCTGTTATGGACTAGCCAGCGTAGTTTGCCTTCTGAAATCTATAGGAAAAGAACTTAATCAGTATATTCCTATTTGGATATGTACCTGGAATTTCCTTGCTCATCTACCAAATCCCTTTGTGAAGGGTAATGTGGCATCAGCCACATCGGATGATGCTCGCTAACTGTGCTCTTGATATTGCATAGGTTTGCCTTTATTTGTCACCTAAGCATGATATGACTTTTGAGTCTGTACTTTGCTCAGTTATACCAGAATAACCTTTTTAAAAGTGAAATTGCCATCTGAAGCTGAGATCTGTCAGTCCTAGCCAGAGCCATAGGACTAATATATGAGAAAATGTAAATGAATACATGAGTGAGAAAGGGAGAAGGAGAGGAATTGTGTTTCACTGAGAACTCCCTCAATAGATCTTTGGGACCAGAATATTTATATCTCTTGTCCTTGCACTTTCCTCAGGTCAGAGTTGGAAAAACATTACTACGACAGAGTAAATAGCATATATGTGTGTTATAGCTGTGTTAATATTTATTAAAATATTAACACAGCTATATTATTTTTATTTATAAAATCTCATGCAATATTTTAAGAGCATAGAGAAGAATATCCCTTTTGGGTGTGCCTAATGGTCAAGTGTGAAAGAGTAAGGCTGTGGAAGAGACAGATTTCTGAATCTCTGACAGGCTGTAGGGACTCTTTGCAGCTTGTATAATTGAATTTTGAACCACTGGAAGAAGAATTTGTGTGCACAATTTCTGCTGCTTTCCATCACTGGAGGAAAATTTCACTGCATCACAGTCTACCCAATCATCTGATATCCTCATTACTCAGCAGGAAAAAAGGTCTGTTTGATAAGAAGTATATGTTTGCATGAAGTCTCAATGACATTAAACCATAAGAATTCTGATTTTAGCTGTTGGTTTTATTGTTAGGGTAATGAAGAATCTTTCATGTTTCATACTCAAGTGCAAAGCTAAGAGAGTCACATACAACAGGGAGCTAAGATTCCAGCTTTACTAAAATTCAGTGGGTTTATCAGAAGTAAAGTTGAGAGCTTTTCACTGAAAGTTTCACCTTTCCTTTTATTAGCATGTAAAATCTTAAAATGCTGTCAGTGCATTCCTATTAGGACTGCTGAATGGTTTCCTTGGATTTACTGATCTAATTTAAGTGAAAATTGTTGAAAAAATTTGACCTTATATCCTCTGCTATTTTCACTGAGAAAATTTCATATCAGTTTATACATTAAGCTTTTTTGAAGCTCCAAACCCTTTTTGTCTGGTAATTGACTTCCCAGTATTAGTTAAAGTATCAGGGCAGAGTAGTAAAACCTGGATAGGTTGAAGGGAAGCAGACTAGTCTGTAAGAAGTTTTCTGTACATCTTCCTCATGTCCTTGGGATACCCAGCTCTTCTTTTCACACGAGAATTACACAGGTATCCACATAACTTATGTGCAAAGGACTGATTATTTGGCCAAAACCAAAATGAAGCAGGGGATAAAGAGTACTAGTCTGCCACAATGCATATCCATTGTGCTTAAAGAAGTCAGGTCAAAGGTATTCTGTCTCTTATGCTACTCTGGAAGAGAGGTAGTTCTATATAATTTTAAGTCAAGAATGCTGTAAACAACAGGAGAATTTTAGTTGTTTTATAGTTTATTAATCACAATTTTATTTTACCCACATGGAAGGGTGGGATTGGTTTGAACTATTACAATCAGCTTTATAGATAAAGATATCTTTTTTAGTATCTAGTTCCCTATGAGTCTTTCTACCCACTTTGAAATTTTATATTGATACCCTTGAACACTACTATATATTTTATCATTTTTCACAATAAAATCAATAGCTTTACTGAAATCCCTGCTAGAACTGAAGGATCACTCACTGAAGTAGCAAGAAGGAAGGCTTTGCAAGGTTTTCTGATGATGTCTGTCTAGATTAGCTGGATCCATTGTGGAGTATTATTTGTGGAATTCATAAAAATATCTTATTACTTGGGCTACACTACAAAGGAACCACAATATTAAGTTTTTATTTTGCACCTTAAATACTTAAAATTAGCATTCAAAGTGACATTTTTATCTTCTAAATTTGAAATTTCCATGAATAGGTTCTAAATGAATTTTATAATAGAGGAGGGAGGCCTTTCGTGTGGTAGTCATCAGTTGCTATTCTTGTTCAAAACACTAATGAATAAGAATGTAATCATTACTATTTAGGCTAGTTCTGGCCCCTTGAAAACAGCACATTTAAATAAAAACTCTACATCTCACACCTGGATAAGTTCAGCAGGCAATTAAACATGGAAGATACAATCAATCTTTTTCCTCTTCATCATGATTTATATGACTGTTTAAATTAATTTCCTTTTTTTTTTTTTCCCAGAATTAGGACAGGTATCTTAATAATATAAAATTAATTCTATATGTTTCTGAATGGGACACCAATATGTTTGTTCACATTAGGCTTAAAGTCTTCCATGCCCACAGTAATTAATATATACAAAGAGAAAATGTTACTATCTGGCAAAGAGGTCTAGCAGCCCTAAATCCCTTCTGGCTCAAAATTTGTGCTGTATTGATATCAGAATATATCATATATCATATGACCCCAAACTGAATTATTCCTCATATATTCTGTCATTACAGCCAAATTTTCACCAGAGTTGTTCCATTTCTCATATATACCCTTAGGAAAGACTGCTTTACCTCTTTCCTGGTTCATACTATCTTAAGAAATTGATTTCTGAGTTCAAATTTTGACAAAAGCTTTCTGTATTTCACAAACACCAGTAATAACCACTAAAATTTATTAATTGCCACTATAGAAATGGCAGCTGGATGCTCATGCTTTTCCACTGACTCCCATTCAAATTACAAATATTTTAAAAGCTTTTCAAACATTCATCTATCTTCATTTGCTTTGCTTCTCATCAAGTTCCTCCACCACATGCCCCATCCTTCCTACAGAGTCATGCCTGCTGGTGCGAAAATATGTTCTTTTGCATAGTTCTGTGAAGCAGCCTACTTGCATTTTTCCTTCTGATCTAGCCTTAATTGCCTTTCTAAACTTAAAAAACTGCATTATTTTTATTTTTTTAAATTTGTTGTTTTATTTAATTGGTCTTTTCCTTATGTACATTTGCTTCTTGTAATGCTTTTATGGGGCATGTTACATTGCACATGGTCCTGTCTGCTTTGCTTTTGTAATATATAGATTTTTAATGGTGCAGAAAATATATGTGATACAAACTGGGCTACCTTTGTTTTGCTTCTGTCTGTGTATTCTATTATGGCTGGACTTATTTAAGTGTTTAGTAAATACTTACAATGCTATCTATGCTTCTATTCTGCATGGGTATAGGAGTTTGCATGACAGAGTATGTATTGTATCTTGGCATGAGAGTGTCCTCTGTGGCAGCAGTGCTATGTGTGCTTTTACCCCTGTTCATGTCTTTTCAAACTTAGATTTCATAAGTCAATATTGCAACAGGAGGAGAGAGAATGGCATAGGGTTTTAGAACACTTTAGGACACTGAATAAATCACTGAACCACTTCAGCCAAGGCTGCTGATGCAATCTAACAAAATTCATGATTCTGCCCCTCTACTTTGCTCTGGTGTAACCCCACCTGGAGTACTGAGTCCAGCTCTGAGGTCTCCAGTACTGGAAAGACATTGAACTGTTGGATCGAGTCCAAAGGAGGGCCACAAAGTTGATCAGAGACTTAGAATGAAGTGGTAACTGTACCTACAGCATGATTCTGTGGGCAGAAAAAAGGAGTAAAAGCATTTAAGATGGACCAAATTTGCTTTTTCAGTTGTATTTAGCTAGTAAAATTTTCATCATACGTGTATGGGCACTGTGAAACAACCACAAATACCTTTTTAGTATTTTCTTGACAGGTATTTGCAGCAAACTTGTCAGGTTTCCTGTAGGATCTGTTTTCTCTAAAATTGGTGCGTTGCTTCACTGTATTGCAGAGACTTTTTCAGAGTGGCAATATCCTTCTCCTTGCCCATACCTACCTTTGTTCAAATGATATGTCTAATTTTACAAAGAATGGAGATCAGGGTATCCCTGTCATAAGACATTTGAAATTCTTCATGAGATCTGCACTATGAAGTAACACACTCTGAACTGGAGGGATCGCCCTGTTGTGCATCTTTCAGCTGGTGGCATTCTTCCCTGTTCTTAGGAAGGCTGACAGTTCTTGCCCTAAATCAAGACTTGTTCTGCTGCTGAATAATGACACTGTGCAGTACTTTGGATTTTTGGCTCGCCAAGGATTGAGGTAATCCTGTCTGTGACAGGTTATGCAAATGCAGTTGGCTTCCGTTGCTTTTTCAGGAGCTACAAAAATCATAGTTCTTTTATAAAAGTTAATATTGTTTGTAATTAGTTCTTATTTTCTGTTGTTTATTTTTTCCCCCCAGTTGCATTCCAAAGACTGTTACTATCTGAGCATTTGTTGAGAATATAGATGTTATTGTCAGGTGCAGTTTCCATCCTATGCACCATCAATATCAAATACACTATTTTTCAGCGTGTTATGGGATTTTCAGGATAGAAAGAAACTGTTTATATTGATATTTTTTTCATATGAGAAAGTACCATGATCATGCTCTTAATTATTACAGAATTTTTCAATTTCATTTAATATTATAAAATTCATAATTAGGGTTCTTTAAAATCATTTTCTCTGTGAAGGTTTCTATAATGCTCTGAAGTATTATAAGCTTTTTATGCTTTATTTATTCTAGGGTTTTCATATAGGTTTAAGTCTTTAAAGTATTATATTGCCAATGATGTATATGCATGTGATTGTTAATACTTCTGCTGGCACCAAGACAAAATGCAGAATCATTTCCTTAAGAGTCCATAAAGAGAGAGCACACAGGCAGCTGTTGTTAGGTAAAGTGATCTTCACTGACTTTAAGCAGACATTTTGATCTACATAGAGAGGAACAGGTCTGTAAGATCAGTTGTCTCCAGGAAAACGAAATTGTCATTTATGTTTCTTTTCTTATTATTTCTACTGTACTCTGCTTTCAGATCTGAGACAATCACTGCTCTTCTCAGTAATGAGTAATTGCAAGAAAAATGTAAAAGCTGAAAGAACTAGTTAGGGTACTCAATTTGGGATTGAGATAATCCAAGATAAAAAGACTAATATAATAAATTAGATTAAAAAAAAAAAA
>VWZS01001010.1:608314-621664 GCA_013397075.1 Rhabdornis inornatus | reverse complement strand
AAAAAAAGAAAATAAAAAATAAGAATAAAAAAAAAAAAGAAAAAATAAACCAAGATTTTTGTTTGGTTTTTTTTGTTTGTTTGTTTTTGGGGGTTTTTTTTTGGTTTTTTGGGGTTTTTTTTAGCCTTTCATTGAAAGCAAAAAAATACAGCTGTGTCAGCAGAAAGTTCCGGCTTAGTATCTTGGATTTATGTCTTTTCCATTGACTTGACTTCAACAGTATGACACCCACTTGTTTCCTAAGGAAAGTG
Organism: Rhabdornis inornatus; assembly: GCA_013397075.1. Taxonomy (NCBI): domain Eukaryota; kingdom Metazoa; phylum Chordata; class Aves; order Passeriformes; family Rhabdornithidae; genus Rhabdornis; species Rhabdornis inornatus. Next base: position 621,413 of record VWZS01001010.1, on the reverse strand, counting down.
GTATTAAAGTCCATTTTCTACTTTATCAGATCCTTACCTCCTTGGGTACTGCATTATATGTTTAAATCCATGTATAGATCAGTTGGCTTCCACGTGGCTGTTCACTTTCTGTGAATTTAGTACATGTGCAATACAGGGTCCCTGTTATTTGCTTTTATAGACTTTTCATGGATTAACAAGGAGATGATTTACCTGATTTCTCAATTTAGTAAACCTTCCCATACAAAATTATCCTAACTGCTATAAATTTAATCATACTTTTGATTAGGAGATGAAAAAGGTGCTAATAAGTAATAAATTAATACTGCAAGGTTCACAAAAGCAAGCAAAATAATGAAAAGTAATTGCAGTGTGTGTGAAAACAGAAAACCTGCTTTATATTGATAAGTGTATCCTGCAATGTAAATAATTTTGCCTTTTAAGCATTAAGTAAATGTTGGGCGAGGAACTTTTTTTCTCAGGGGGATGACATTAAAATGTGAACACATTTAAAATACTGCTTGTCTAAAATGCAATCGATTTTTTTCATCAAATGACAGGGGAAAATCTTCCAGATCTTCTAGAGAATATAACCTGCAGAGTGACCTTGCAGAGTGACCACATACATTTCAGTACCGGTTAGAGATGTATAGTTCTATAGTAATAGACATGCAGATCTTATACGAAGGAATAAACTATGAAGCTTAATGAGCTATTAAGAAACATCTTGATTTCAAGGAAATCATGAGTCACTGAGACGTTGCAAAGGATTCAACAATGACAAAATAATTTATTTAACATTTACTGAGAATAAGTTTTGTTGAGCATACATTTATCCTTTTGCAGCTTTCTTCTTCTCCGTAACTTGATGAAAAGAAAGTCTTGCAGTACCAGTTCTTGCTTCCTGCTCATTAAACGTCTTTTAATTTATTTTATACTTCACTGCACGGTTTATGCTTGAAATGTAGTTGAATTTTCATCTAGTCTGTCCTTTCTTCTCTGATAANTTTTTTCCCCTTCTTTTCCTTTTTTGCAGTCTGATGGTGAGGCATGTTTTCAACGTGTAAAATTTAATTTCAAAATACTTGTGTATACTAAAAAGTATTTTAATGTATACTGTTTATGAAGAATTCCTGTAAAATATATAATACATAAATTTCAGAAAACTTAAAAACTTTTTAGTCATGGATTCCTATTTTCTTAGGAAATTTGTTGTTGCTTTCTTTCCAGAAAACTAAGAAAAAATGCTTTTAAAGTATGAAGAGTGAAACTAAAATTTTTTACATACAGTCAAAATGAATGAAAGTAATTTCAGAATATATTTCTAAAACTACCTGCTCATATAATAACTAGACTTAAGAATCACTAGGAATAAATAAGAATTATGAACATATTCAACAGCTGTTTTTTAGTTATTTTGTATCTTATTTCTCATTAATTTTTAAATTCTCTTTTTACCTTTTTTTCCCTATCTTGTATTCTATGCTTTTGAAATCTTCAATGCATGTCATATTTAGTTGACATTCAAGGGGCGTTTCAACAAGCACTTTTGACATCTTTTAATAGGATGTCAGCAAAAACCTTTTGAATATAGAGGGTGTTTTGGGGGTGTGGAATGTATTTTAAATAAATAGCTACATAGATTTAATTTTCATCTTTTCAAGTGGGTGACATGACATTCACTAGTTAATATGCAGATTTCTAGCTGTCAGGATTCTACTAACAGACAAGCAAACATGAATCCTAGATACCTGATACTCCACACATTTGTGCAAATATAATTATTACAAAGCTATATAGATTTAAATATGAAAACAAGATTTAATGTAAGATAAAAATACGATTTATGTAGATTTAAATTTCAAAAAATAAATAAATAATAGAACTGTTAGCCTTTTCTAATGTTAATAAATCACATATGCACTGTTGTACTCTATCTGCATGGTAGCAGACATTGCCAAAATAGTCAAAGCAAGAAATATCTTTTATTTACAGGTGAATGAGAAACACCTGTACACAGTTGAAGAGAGTTTTATAAAGAATAATATTCCAAGAGAACATTAGATTATATTCTACAGAGACATGAATTATAGGAATTAAAACAATTTGTCAATCTACATTTTCACATACAAGTTTAGAACACATTTTAAAACCTGCATTTAAATCCCTGTTACTTCCCTATCCTGGCTAATTCTTTCATTCAGTGTAAAATTCAATGAGCTCACTTTTACCATTTTTCTTGATTCGGATGTATTCAGTGATAGACCAGCAGCTATTATTGTAGCATATTAACACCTAGTGCCATGTGGATAATGAAGACATTGACGCTAAGAAATAAGGACCATAACTTAACATTTTTTTCTAATAAATTTATCACTAAAACTTGATATGGATTAGAAAAATCCAAAGATCCCAAACATTAAACGAACCTTTTAAGAAAAATTGTTCTAGTTTTCTAATAGTTGATTTTTTTTCTCCCCAATGTCTTGTGGTAACCTTAAAACAGGCATTCATTGCATCTATTATGCTCCATAAATGTGTATAGAGGTCTTTCCTGAAGAAGTTATTCATGTAAAACAGGTGTTATTATTAGGCTGTATGTGTAGACCCCCATTCAGTTTAAAGAGTCTAGATGGTTTTTAGGTCATTACAAAAAGATTTTAGAGGGTATGGTTTGATTTATAATCATCAAAGTTGAATGTGAACAAGTATGAATCAATTCCGACTGCACTTAAGGTCTGGAACTGAGTTGAGTTCATTCAATAGCTTATGAATTCTATTGAAAACTATTTATTTCTCCACCCCAGCAAATGGATAGGTTGTGACAGGGAGAATAACAGATTTTTATACTAATGGTAAATACATCAGCCTCTGGTTTACAATATAGTAGTCCATCTAATATGTGTTTAAAAAAACAGTATAGAAGTGTACACATTTTGACTGGAAGACTTGTAATGAACCTTTAAATATAGCAACACATCAATATCCATTGAAAATTAGTTTTAATTGGAATGATAATTCAACTCTTAGCGTGAAAATACCTTTTATGTTATTTTATTGTAGACTAGAAATCTGACTGAATTGCCTTGTAAAACTAAGCAGGAATACAAAGAAATAGTTCATGACAGCACAGCAATATCAGTCATTTTTGGTCTTTAATATTTTAATATTTATTTCTTTGTGTTTATATGGTTTTGGGGTTTTTTTTTTTGTTGGGTTTTTTTTTTTTTTTGGAGGGGAGTGTGGTTGTTTGTTTTGTTTTGTTTTGTTTTGTGTTTTTTAAGAAATAGCTGTGGATTTCACTTTCACGACTAACTTTTCCAAAAGAGAAATATTTTTATTTCCTGTGCATTTGGCTTGCCTTATCCCTATGAATTCCATAAGGGAGTCAAGTGTAACATCAGGGAGAGTATGTAACTGTAGGTTTAAGAATTTTTATAACATTCATTCTAAAATGGAATTTTTAAATGTAAACTGTACATTGATTATACACCAGTTATTACACTCATCTTCAAAAATCATTAGCTTCCACCTTAAACATTATTTCAAACTCTGTATAACCAAATGCTACTCTTCAGCATAGCAGATCAATCTCTGACCTCAAAATCTTGTCTTTAAAGAACGTTTCATGGGTAAAGGCAACTTCCTTCAGTAATATATAACCATTAGATTAGCATTTTGCCATAATTGTTACTGATTTCCACGGAATGATAGATCAAGTTCATTTTTATGGGTATCAATTTAGTGGTACAGATTTGGAATTGTGTTGGCCTGGTGATGATGTGGGGATGGAGTATGTGAGGAATTAAATGCTTATGTTTGACAGTAATATAAGAGTTTCCCCTTGTTCAAATGTAATTTAAATAGACAAAAATAGAATTCTCTGCCTTTTCTAACAGGGACAAATGAAATGATTCATCTGCAAATTGCATGTACCCAGAGTAAGTGAAGATAGAAGTTATGTTCTATGAATAAATATGTTCAGTGTGGGTTACAAAGTCTTTCTTTTCAAAGGTAAATTGTAAAAATTTGAGAAAATTTTCACTGATAAATAACATGATGGCCAAATACAGAGGGAAATACTGCATACTTCTTTCTTTTTTTGTATAATTCTTTATGTGAACCCTGAAAATTTTCATTTCATCTTCACTTGTCACTATACTTCACTATGTCAGAGGGCTTTCCTGACTAACTTTGGTCACTGGATGATTCTTTATGATCACATTCCCTCTCAGATACCATCATCTGCAGTGGTTTGTGCAGCTATAAGCCCACTTGATATATCCTGCTTAGTGCTGCAAAGCAATGTGCATTTCTCCACACTGGTGAGGTGTTCCAGTACGCAGTTTGAAAGACTGCAGGCTAGTCAGCAATCCTGTGCTGTTAGTTACCTCCTCCTTCATTCATCACTGTTCAAGTAAAAATGAAGTATTCATAGGAAACACAGTGACAAGGACATATAAGGACATATTTACACAGAAGTGTGACACTAAGCATGCCTGTATATGGCTTGTATTTTTTATTAATTCCCGAGGTCAATTGGATGAAGATTGAGTTCTTTTGCCTTCTTGTGCCTTAAATGCCAAATCTTCATTTCACTTTCATAGATTGTAGACTTTTGTACATCTACTCCATCTTTGATGGTTATTCAGTTATCCCTATAGTTCTCTATTTTCCATACTTCTCTACAAAACATGATTATAACATGACCAGATTTTGCATAAATACTCAGGTTTAATTTTGGATAATATTATGCGTATGTCCAGAAAGGCAATCAGGTGGTTTCAAGCATTTTGAATAAACTAATTTGGAATGAACCTTCATGAAAAGAGAGGAAACAGAAAAGTAAGAATATAATCAAAATGTGTTTATCTAAATTATTTTGTATTTTTTCTGACAGCATTTCCAAGAACAGGAAAGATAAATACTCTGTTAGATTAGCAAGTTTATTGTTATTTTTACTACGCATGATGGGTCAGGGATGGCAACTATTTTAAACTTATTCAGTTAAGACCTATTTACTTTCCAAGCTACTTCATAATGGTGAGAGAATTTCCATCATGACATTTGTTCTTGTGGCCCTTGCTCTGAAGTGCTTTTGTTCTCTCATGTACATACCGAAGTAAGCAGCTGTTTGCAACTCTTTAGCAACTGTGATTGAAACATTGTTCTACAGGAAAGCAGGAGAGATTCTCTTCCCGTGGAATGAAAAGTGAAGTTCGTATATTTTAATTGTCTTGAGGGACTATTTCCAGTTCTTTCTCATCTGTCTCATTGTAGTAACAATTTAATGTTATAATAACACAATGCAATATGACAACCATAAAGTCTTAACAACAGGCTTTATTGTGCGCCTTCTCTATGGCTGCAAAGTTTGAAAATGAAGATAACACTGTGACGGCCTTATCTATGTTTCAAATCTTCATGGAAGGTGGATATTTACTGATTTTTATACAGATTTTATGTCAGTTAAATTATTTTGTATAGGAGCATGATGCTTTTTTTCCCAATGGAGTTGTATAGCATTAACATGCATGCAGTTATATCAGATTGCAATAATTGCTTTGGTGATTCACATCAAAAGATATTGTCCCTTTCCTTACAGCTGTAAGGAAACCTGAACTAAATCTGGTTTCTAACACTAGTACATTTGCATCTACACTCTAGGTAAGCATGGCTTTAAGTACACAGGTATTATCAAAGGGGTCAAGTTTTGTATATATTATAAACAAAACCAGAGTGTTTTATCAGGAAGGAGAATCTTCACCCATAACTGTGTCAGACCATGTCTCTGACAGAAGAACTCACTCCATGAAGGTGTGCTTCAGAAGCAGTCAGTGCATCCTCAGAAGCAGAGTTCTGCTCCCTGTACTACACTAGACATTTTTTTGATTTCTGATAATATATAATTTGTCACACCCCTCTGGCCTGATCTAAAGGCTGAGGCAAAATGGAGCCCTGAACATAGTTTCTCAGTGACTAACTTAAAATTATGATAAATTACTTCCTCCTGATTCAAGTCATCTAGAGATTGATGATATGATAGCTCTCACTTTAATTAAAACCACTTCCTCTTTCTTTTATTTTCCAAATCTATTAGGAAAACAAGAAAGACAGAATTTATGTTGTGAAGATGCATGCATTAATATATTTAAGAAAATCTCTTTTAAAATTTTCTCATTACTTCTAAGCAACCTAGATAGCTTTACAGCCTATTTCCTAAACAATCCCCTGGCCTGGGCAGCATAACAGCGCAACGGTATTAGTAAAACAGTGCATGAAGATGTTTTCAAATTTTCTTGTCTTTAGGTAAAGCATGTATTTGTAGAAGTGAAATACTGTAACATACTGAAGTGCCAGTTAAACCTCAGTGAAGGGCTTTGGTATTTTGCAGAGAGTGAAGCTTGTTCCCTGTATACAACCGCTTGTATCACAGAAGTGGAAGCAAATCATCAGAGCCATTTTTATAGCCTGACAATATTTTCCAGAGGAGGCAAGATCTCCTCCACAGTCTTGCTATGTAATCTAGATGCAGAAAATGACAAACAGAAGCAGATGTCAACCTCTCCTACTTTCTTCCTGGAGCCACAAGCTGGAGTACAACAGGTGTGCTGTCTTAATGCTACACCTTTTGGCAGACGGCAGTAACATTGTTTAGCCTGTAAATATGACAGAGTTATAACAGAAATCTGTCCAGTTAAGAGAATATTTGATGTGGCAATGATGGAGAGTGCAATACACTTCTAATGTTCTCTGGCATCCCTATTTTCTCTTTAGTTGACATGAACAAAGGAAAAAAACCAATTTAATACACCTTCCTTTTCTCTGACCTGTGCTGGATCAGAACCTTACTCAAAAATGCATGAGTAGATCAATCTCTGTAGAAATATGAGAATTATTGAAACAACAATATTGAATAAAGCTTTTTTTCAATGAAAAATCTTCAATAGGAAACTTGAAAGGATGAAATTATACCTGTACAGAATCTGTTAATTACTATGGTATTACAATCATGTCTGAAGTTAAAAGCATCTACTGTTCTAATAGTACTTAACAGATTTAAGGATAAAGTGTGAGTGAGAGTATAGCATGCCATGCTTTTTTTTAATGGGAAATATTGTGAAATATGGTTAGCATACTGAATAAGAGCATAATGTTCTACATAGTACTCCTCATGCACCCTTCATTGCTTATCTATACAAATGAAAGAAAATACAAAAGAGTGCATTCTCAGCATCAGTGGTTTTTGACATGAGTCTCTGTTCACATGAGTACCCCTATTGACTTAATGGGTCTATTCATGTAAAAAAAAGATTTCTCATGTGACCATGGTTTGCAGGGTTCCTCTCAAGGTCTAAAAGAAACCTTTATAGCTATTCAAATCACTAAGTAAGTGAATTATAGGTTGTTTCTTACTACACATGCCTTTGATTTCAATGATTTGGTAATCTGAGCCAGGTTGAAACTAATTACTTGAGGCTTACTTAGCTCAAAAATGTCTAAGTGCTAAAGAATGCCCATGAATACAAGTGACCGAGCTCTTTGAAAATGCACTTGCTCTCATCTTCCTTATAAATGAGATTCAGGTGTAATTATTGTTTCCTAATATAATTAATCTTTATGATGAATGACATACATTAATGGACAGAAAATAATTTCTAATTAACGTATTTCTTGTAGTGGTTCTGTGTTTTTGATAGTTAGAAGCAGGGCAGGAAGTGCAAAAAGTTACATTATTCAGGAATATCCCACTGAAACACTCGATTAATAGTGTAAAGAGAAAAGGAAGAATGGGGATCATAAACTGCATGTTCCAGAGGACTACTTATGAGGTTTCTGATGTTTCTGAGCTGGTCTCTGATGTTCAGCTTGTATTAAGTAGCAAATTAAGAGAACAGTATAACGGCAAACTATACAAAAATGTACTTTGAAACATTTCTTCATATAATAAAAAGCTGTCAACTTTTTGGTAAATTTTAAGAGCATAAAATTAATATCTCAGAAACCCACTCTAACTCTTGATTTCCAAGATTTGGTGCTATAAATCTATCTCATCAAATTAACACTGTTCTGAAAGTCAGCATCAATGGAAGCCAATAGAAAGACTCCATAGATTTAGTAGGCTTTTTATTAGACACATTTCACTAACAATCCTGACTAATTAAGCCCTTTGGTAGTAACACAAAGATCCCATTAGCAGCACTGCAATTTCAAAGAATGCAAAGTTAGATAGCTACTCTTGTGGCATTTGTTAGCTTATTTTTTTCTTAAGCAGTGACTCAGCTCAGAGTCAAAATCATATTCACAGTCTGGAATGAGGGAAAGGGACCTCAATGTGTTTTGTCCTTAAAACCAACAAATATGCAAGTGCATAGTCTCTTTGGTAGAGTAGGACAGACTTTATGTTTTTGTGGAGAATTAAGAGCAATACTCTGAAAAAAATGTTAGGAAAATGTCTAATAAAATCTTATTTTGCAGTAGGTTTTTAGATGATTTTGTATGTCTAAGTACTTATAGGTACCTCATTGTTATATTTAGCATTTTATTCCTGTCTGGAATTAGTGATAAAGTTTTGGTAAGCAGAATTTTAAACTGCGAATGCTATGTCAGATGGAAACAGATTTTTATCTCTGTATAATGTGACCAGCTAGAGTGCTTCTTGCTGTAACACAGGCATGAAGGTTTCATAATTCTAGTGTTTCTGAAGGTTTCAGAGTCTTAGTGGTTCTGGACAGGCTCCCAGTTTTAGAAGAAGAGAAGCTGATCAACACTTTGCCGATGGTAACAGAAGCCTTTAATCAGAGTCTGGAAAATTAATTCTCTGTAAAAGCATCTGGATGCTTTTCCTGCCTTGTATTCATCTTATTTTGCAGTACTTTATGTTTTATTTGTGGACTCTATCATAAACTGAAATTTAGAAAAGAAAAGCTAAAGCAAACTTGCTGCTATAAGCAGAAGACAACAGATGCCTTAGTGGGAAATGAGTTTCAAAGTGAAAATTAATACAATAAGTGGTACAGCTACATGTGGAATATTGACTGAATTACAATGGGGAAATTGCTCTTTCTACTGAGCAAGCTTTTTGCCATATTTTTATTCATGCATTTGATAACACTGTTATCCTAACATTGTTCTGCCTATAAAGCTTTTCCAACCATAATATACAAGAGCTTTGTTTTTTCCTTCACTGTGATAACTCTGTCCTTTGGTATTTTTCATAGCTTGACATGAGGCAGTAATGGTTGTATTAGCTGTGCTGTATCTGCTGAGCTTGCTGTTTTCAGGGAGCATGTCATCACCAGTGCCTTTCTGCAGCTTCCTTATTAGCATGTGCCCTTTACTGACTCTGCAGGAGCTATCACCTAGAATTAAATATTTTCTGCTAGACCTGTCCTTACTCTGTGCAAAAATGATTACAATCCATTATGCCACCCTTTTGCTGACAGGCAGATACCACTGAGATTGCAATAAAATTGCTCCACATTTAAATACAACACTAGCTCGCTGCACTGAGTATTTTGATAAAAGGAAATGTTGGAAAAAATCCTTTCAGTTCACTAATTGGTGATGAAATTTAGAGAAGGAAAATGTGGATACTTATTAAAATTATTGTATCAGCTATGCTGCATAGTTGTGATAAACATAAAAAAGGAAAACAAACATTTTTACTTCATTAAGGTTGTTAATAAGGTGTAGAATAGCACAGACATTTAGAAGGTACAGATGTTTAATGGAAAACAAAAGCTTTGAAATTATTCATACTTAATGTTTCCTTTAATACAAAAGATGAAGTAATATTCAGCATTTCCAAGTGCAAGTCAAAAAAATCCTATGTGCAGCCTATTTTTAAGCTTTTTCAATGGAAACACCATCGTTGTCATTATTGATTTGAATATAAACAGTTCTGGGTTTTTTGACATATTTGTCTTCCTTTCAAATCCTATTCCAATAGAACCTCAAGGGTGTCATTGTACAGTTACCTTTATTTTCAGCAAGACACCACCTCCAGCGTTGTAGAAGATTTGATGTGAGCTTCTTCCAGTGGGTGTAATGCTCTTGCTGCAGCTTCTTTGGAGCTGGTAGGAATTGCTGCTATGAACATACGAGACGGCAGCTAAGCTCCCCGAAAGTGGGTGCTTTCTATTTGGCTATTTTACTTCTAAAAATGTAGTTCCATAAGTAAAATACTTCTTGAACTTAAAGCCTCTTGCATCACTACACTGCTGTACAGACAGGGCTATTCTTACATGGCACAGTAAAGTCCTTTTTGTATGTGAAAGCCTAAAGACCCATTTTGTAATTTCGACACTCATCGCTTATGTGAGCATGTTGCTTTGCCTTATCTACATCTCCCACTAGCCTTAATAATTTTAACTGTGATCAGACTCAGTCCTTATATTTCTGAAGAATGGCACTTTTTAGATGCAATAAGGAAAACTCTCTTTGAAGAATTCACCATATAAACTTATCAGTACATTCCTAACCTAAATTTTGTAAAATGTTTTACATTTTTAGCCTTGAGGGCTGTCTTTAGCATCCAGCTGTTTTTCATGTTTTACACATGAACCTGCATGCATCACAAGGAAAGATAGATCACTGTTGCATTAAAATTTGTGTGCCTGTTTCATAAAACTCATATGCTTCATATACATGGGATGATCAGCTACAAAGAAATACATTGTGTAATATATCACTTCAAAATCAGTATCCATTTTGGAGAACACCTGTCTTAGTATGACATTGCAGATTATGTATGAAGTGTCTGAAGCCAAGAAAGGGACCAGTTTGAATAGGTCTTCATAGGATTTGGCGGTGTTTAAAGACATTTTCACCATAGCATTTTTGTATCTAAAAAGTAAACAAAGTGCTATTTCAGAGATTTTCTGAACTATAAAAGATAATTAAATGCATGTGTTTTCTGCCTTCCCATTTTGCATGTGAAGATTATCTGATGAAACACTACATATTTCTTTATACTGTGTTTCTGATATCAGGGCCTTACCGAGACTTATTTCCCTATTTTTTCCTGAAAGTTGATTTTTTTTGTTGAAACCACAGAACTACAACTATTAACCACTTATATATTACACTTACAATTACGAGAACCCCCAAAAATTCAACCTATAAATTATTGTCTCTATTCTTCTGGATATACAGTATGTTTCCAAGAGAGACCCTGCCTCCCTTATTCACATTTAAATCAAGCTGAAATTAGGGTGAAATTAAGTTAGCCGCGCTTAACATGATTGGGTTATGAAATTAAGGTTGACAGCAAGACTACGTGAACTGCAACAGTGGAATATACAGCTTAAACTAATTCAAATGTGGCTTCCTCATAGGATTCATGTCAGTGGTAGGAGACCTGTACTGAAACAGGGTAGTCTGAATCAAAGACAGTTGATCAGCAGCTTCTCATTAAAATGACGTTAACTACTATTCTGGGACCATCTTGATGCTCAGAAAGTTCCATTCTGCACAGGAGCTTCCAAGAAAGACTCTGAGGCACTGTTGTTACTGCTTACCTGTGGAATATAAGCCTCCTCTTTGACCACTGAATGTGCATCACATGTCTCTTGGTCAAATGGGCATGTTGGTATAGTCTGTAAGGTCCTACACCCATGACACAGCATAAGATCTAGAATCTATTAGAGCTGAAGTCCATGGAAAAAGGCCATTAAACTCAAGGACTGCATATGGAAACACTGTGTGTAATATATTTCAAAAGCTTTTTTGTATCAGCTAGTACTTGATGCCCTTTACAGAAAATAATCATGTAGATCCAGGGTCTGTATGAACAAGTCTCTTGAACTTGTATTGCTGTGAACATGAACTAAAATGGAGCTAGCTGCCTGCAGGGAGGCACCGACAGAAGTTGGGACCTGCTTTCCCATTATACTTTCTGGCAGCTACCAAACTCATGCCTTCCAAGTGTGTAGGAAGATATGTGTCTGGATTTATTTATTTATTTTTCACTGCACCTGTTTTGTAGACTGCTGCTCCCTGAACTACCAGTTATCTGTAGACCAAAGCTGAAGTAAGAAGGCATTAGTGGAGCCTGGTGTAAACCCAAAAGTAGGCATGCATTGTATCTTAGGTCTCAAATTATTTCTTTCGTTGGGAAAAGCAGTGAAATATGCTCACCATATTGAACTACTTGAGAGAAATACTTTATTGAGATATTTTAAGGACCAGCACCAGTCCTAAGGGCCTAAATCAGTGGGGCTTCAAGTCCTACCTTCGCTGAAGGGAAGACAGGAACAAAAGCTGTGGTAACAGAAAAATCTGTGAGGCTGGAACTAGGAATAATATTTGTTGCCAGTTTACACAAAGGGAATATGTAAGCATATGGATCCAGCATGACCCAAGCACAGATGACTGTTCTAGACAGGGAACTCCAACAGAGCTATAAGTGCCCCCAGTAATTTCTGCAAAGCTGACAGTACATACAGTGTATTAACTTGTTCCTGTGATAGAGTAGATTCACCTAAATCAGAAATGGTGGACAAGTCTTGTCTTACATAGAAATGAATATTTTAGCTCCAACTTTATGTTACTATTCACAGGTCCGTTAGACCTACATATTCTCTTCTCAGATTCCTAAAGCCCAGACTTCCTGGAGAAGGAAGGATGCATCAGATATTCTCAAACTTAATTACTAAGTGACAACAGCTCTTCTACCTTCAATCAGTCATCTGCTAAATTTCTCTAATTATGATAACAAAACAAAAAGTTTTTCCAGAGTAAAACACTTCCTAGAAAATTACCACTGCTACTTAAATGTGCACATTAATACGTAACATATATAACACGGTGTTTATTTTTTATGTTTCTCCTCTTTTTTAAAATGCAAAACACAACAGAAGCTGAAAAAAAAAGGATTTTCTGTATTTCATTTTGGTCTAGATGTCACATACTTCCTGTTGTGATAGTTGCTCCACTGATGCTAAGTTATTTATAGGTTATATATATATATATATTATATATATATATAAATATATAAATATATATTTATATTTATACAATCATATATATGCACATGCTAATAGATTGTTTTTGTATGTCTACCCATTTAGATGATGTGATGATGGTTGAAAGGTTCTGCCTTTTTTTTTGTTTTGTT
>VWZS01001010.1:541331-607792 GCA_013397075.1 Rhabdornis inornatus | reverse complement strand
TATATATATATATAAATATATAAATATATATTTATATTTATACAATCATATATATGCACATGCTAATAGATTGTTTTTGTATGTCTACCCATTTAGATGATGTGATGATGGTTGAAAGGTTCTGCCTTTTTTTTTGTTTTGTTTGTTTGTTTGTTTTTTGTTTAAATCGTACCTATAGTTCTACAGGTGAGGAAAAGTCCAGGATCAGGAAGGTAGAATTTAGAAACAAGGAATAATAAATCCAGCAAAATTTTAGATATTTAAATAATTTTATTAAAACTAGCAATTAAAGAAACTGTTAGTCTGTTAGTTAGATGAGCTTTATCTTCAGTATCTGTTACATATGAATAAATAAAATGAGAATGGTATCAAAATTTTTCTACACAAGAGAAACTACTTTGCTTTCTAGTACATTCAATTGTTTAATATTCTTATGCTAACCTCAGTAGTAGTGACATTCAACTACACAAAATTTTCCTGTACAGATGAATCCCCAACCAAATGTTAACAAACCCCCATCAGTTGCAGGCAAAATTTTCAGATGACAGGCTTGTAATGCCACATTTGGAATGAGCAAGATAATTTTCCATTTAAATTTTCTGAGTGTTATGGGAGTTCAACTCATCAATCCATTATTTTCTTTTTGTATTTAGCTGTATTGACCTTCCAGAAAAGAAAATTTGCCCTTCTGCCCAAGAAGTGTGAAGCAGACGTTGTGATTTTCTTCATATTTTTAGGAAACTTACAACAATAAAGTCTAACCAGGAGATACTTTTCTACATTACTCTAAATATTGCATCATTTACATAATAGATTAACAGTCTGTTTCACACCTTGCAATTCTCTGCATAATTTCCACTTGAAGCTTTAGAATTTTAAATAGCTCAAGACTTAAAATTAGATATTACTGCATTATGGATGTGTATGCAGTGTGTACACTGTCTATGGTTTCAAAAAAAGAAGGCCTGCTTGTGGAAGTATTTCCTTTAATTTCCTATTTTTTGTGTGTGGATAGTTTCTATTCAGACTTTTTCACCTTTTGCAGGTTAATTGCCTTTGAGCTGTAACTTTCATTAAGAGTAAATAAATTGAATGGCACTTAAATAGGAAGTGAAATGAGGTATGTTCTAATGACTGATATCTAACCCAGAAAATTATTATTTTTTAAAAAGAGATACTCTTTGTAAATAATTTTCATCCTAAATATTTGGTTTCTTGTTTTACATGAAATAAGGTCCAAACCATCTAACAGGAATCAGCTTCCTGGTTTCAGTGAGGAAGATGCTATTGTTCTGAAACCATTAATTATTTCTAGTCCTAAAAATAAGGAACTTCTGCCTTTAGAGAATGCATTTGTAAAATAAAAAAAAAAAGTGCAGCAATGTGTATATGTGCATAATCTGCATACTTACATGCATTTGAATTTAAAGTATGTAATTTGCTTTATGTTAAACAAACAAACAAACAAGCAAACAGCTTACACATTTCAATTTGTAGTTTTATTTAATTTGTAAGTACCAAGGAAGAAGCACAGGGGTATTTAGAAATCCATATTTTTGTAATACATTTTTTGTATACAAAACACTTTCCACATTTTTTCTTCACCACTTTTCAGCGTCATGTGTTATGAAGGAAAATGCAAAAGAATGGGAGTGCTAGTAAAGCTGAATTATTGACAGAAGAGAGAGGGCAGAGCATAATTAGCTTGTCTTTTGCAGAGTGTTCAGCAGCAAGGAAGATGCTTGGTGGCTACTGTGTGTCTATGACTGCCAGGCTTGGCCCTGGTTCGTTCTAACATGGGAGTAAGCAAACCGAAAAGATACAGTTTATTATAGTGCTTTTCACTGTGTTTTGAAGTCACTCTTAACATGCAAAGGAATAATTTTAATAGCTCTTATTTATTTTTCTTATAGCTTATCAAAGGTGAACATTAAAACAAAGAAATATAAAATACAGCGTGTCATCAAAAGACATGTCATTTCTGTTGTGTTCTCACCTCAGAAAAACATGCTCTGTAAATTCTGTTGACTTTAAAAAGTGTCTATTGTTTCAGCTATTTGCCTGTACTATTATCCTTGAATCTGTTTAATTTGCTGGGAGGATCAGGGTTGTTTTATTACATTTGTATAGATGTATAGTTGTTCAGATGATCCATGAGCCTAATGAAAAGAAATGAACATTCCAAAATAGTGATTTTAAAAGAATGACCTGAAACTTGCTGCCAGACAGCCTTTTGTTATCTCAGTGTTACCTCAGTTGGAATATACTATTATTGTGTACATGCAGCTCTTGCTTGTGTAGTGTGAATAATGGACATATGGAACTGCAAATACTACAGTGAAAGTATGGAATTTTTCTGTAGTGAAGTCTTGCTCAACCCAGACAGACATCAGAGATAGTTGTCTTTCCATTGTATGAACTAGAATGCAAATTCTCAATGTCCTATGAGAACTGTACCTGGTTTCTGCAGGTGACAAGAGTGAGGGGTAAATTCTGGCATTCCTGTGTTGTCATGTCTACTTACACCACTGATAATAATGCCAGCCTGATTAATCTGTCTGTTCTAATGACTTTCTTTTTGAATAAGCTTCAAGAGGTCTTGGTGTTTTACTTCAGTGCTTCTTGAGGCTGATAGTATCTGACATACCTCAGGCACAGAGGATTTGTCTGCCCCAGCACACTGGAATGTTCTTGGCTACTTGATATAATATTAAGATCTTTCAGGTGTAGAAACAAGAATTCTGTGCAACCTATAGAGCAGGGACAGGGAATCAGAGAGGAAAGCCTTCTTTTGCTTTCAAATGTTTTGGGAATTTCCAGTGGCAGTCTATAGCATTCTTTGAGCAGAACGATCAGTTTTGTAGTAAAGAAAGATGAGCAGAAAAAAAAAATATAAAAAGGTGAAAAAATCCCAAAGAAGACTTTAAATTGATCTTGATTGAGTGGATTTAGACACAATTGAAGAGCTGTTCTTGCTGGTGGCTGCCCGCAATGAAAAGTAATGCTTTCATAGCTTCCTACAATGACATGAGAGTCATTGTGGGGCTGCCTGGTTTCACATTAAGACAGTATCAAGGAATGTGGAGAAGGGGAGGGTAATTATCATGAGTTTACCCATTACCAAGCATAGTTTTTGAAGACTGATGATCAATTTACTTAACAGTGTGAATAGCTGGATAACTTTAAAAGTGTGCTAACTTTTGTTTGTTCCTCCAAATGTGCTTTGTTGAGGTTTTCTGTAAGTTTTGAAAGAATATGCATTCAATATTTAGAAAGCCAGAATGCTTAAATATGCTGAGAAAAGACAGCAACAGCAACATAAAATTTCCAGGGAATTAAAAACAAAAATTTAAATTATTTTTTTCATTAAGAAATATTAGAATTTACTTTGAGATAAATTTCCACTGTGAAATCTTCAAATTTTTAATATTTTCTTTGAAATCTATGTCCAGATTCATTTTGTTATGTGACTGCTACATGTGACCTGTTACAACAAGATATTATTGTTGTGTCTGTGTTACCTGAAATTACAATTGTTCTCAGCAGTCAATAACTGAATAAGAATAGTGGAAAAAAAAATTAACATGTATCAAAAAAATTCTCTTTGTTTGATCCTCCAATTAATTTTTCCCTAAATTTGAAGTATTTTCTCATTTTTTCTAGTTCAATTAATTAAAAAAAAAATATTCAAACACATTTTCAGCCAATTGCACCCAATTTGACAATCTCAAATTTTATTTAGTTCCTCCTTAAAAAAAATAAAATTGCAGAACTGAGAAATTTATGAAAAGATAGAAAAGAAGGAATAGGTAATAAAGTAACATGCTTTCTTTCATGTCATGCCTAGTGGAACTTCTTTTAATATTTGCAACAAATCAGAATATTTGTGACAGGAAAATCTTTTACCTCTTCAGGAGCTTTGCATAGTGAATGACTGACAGAGTTCTCAAACCAGCTCTACTACTAAAATACTTTGACTATAATGAGTTTTTGATTAATTTTTTTGCCATTCCACTAAAAAAAAAAAAGCCAACTGATCAGCCTTAGTGTTTTATGGTACTGAATTTTAATCTGAAAGTACTACACTGCAAATAATTTACCGTGATTATATCAGCTATTGGATTTTTTTTTATGACTAAGTACTAAGAAAAATTTGAAGATTTTAGGAATATCACTCTCTACAGTTTACTGTCCTTAGTGTCACCAGTGAAAACAATGTTTAATCATGTACTTAGTCTCAAAAAGAGCATATAAAATATGTGTAATCTTTTATATCTAGTAAGGGACATTGCTAAAATCTGAATTTCAGGGGATCGTTTCAGCTGAGAGAGTTTTTTCATGAAATCTCTCAAATAGCAATGAATAAATTCTTAGAAATAAAAAGGTTATTCTTATAAAGACATAGTAAGAAACCAGTATTTTTAAAATATTGGTTACCTGAAACTCTTTTTCACTGAGCTCTGCTAAACTGAATTTAAATGTAGGACTTTGGCTAGTCTTGTAAACAAATGCTAGGGTAGACTACCTATATATATGATACTTAAAGATCAGTGATTAAAATGACAAGTGTTTTGGATTTTAGTCACAGTGTTCAATATGGGAAAATGTGCATGGTTTTGAAATTGAAATAACTAGATACTCAATTTTTTTTTGCATTTTCCTTGTTATAAAGGGCCTATTGTTATCAAAATATTCTTATAGATATTTAATCTAATTAATCCCTGGAATTTGTATTAATCCCTGTTTATTTATTTGTATTTTTAACCAGAATAATTACTTTGGGGGATTTTTTCCTGTTGACAAAATCCAGTGCTACCATTGTAACACATTTTGTGTAACATGGGCATTTTAACAAAAAAAGTTGCTGTAAACCATCATGCTCTAACTGTCAAAATCATTTGGGTTGATTCTTGCATTCTTACTCTGCATAGTGTCTTAGTCTTTAAAAAGTCATACTATTTTAATTCTGTAAGTATTCTGAAAAATACCAGTCTGCTGCTCAGATTTAAATTTATGGAAAGTCTCTGAGAAATTTGGAAAACAAAATGAATCATTAACACTAGGAATAGAATTATCATTCATTTAGATTTTAATCCAAAATAAGCACTCCAGAGGACACCTAAGACTTTGAGCAACCTCAAAATTTTTGACGTGTATTTTAAAATATAATGTAGAGACTGCATTTTGGCATGTATTTTAAAATATAATGTAGAGACTGCAATAAATAAAGCTTCCAAAAAAAGCAGCAGTCTTCTGTCCTCCCACTCTCCAACACCCCATTTAATTCCTAGTCATAAGACCTGTGCACCTCCATCACACCTTCCCACGAGATATCCCACCCATTAGTGCCTCAGTCAGCTCACACAGATGGACCTTGTAGCATACCCAGAATGTCAACAGTTTATGACTATTTTAGACCTTGGCAAGGAAGAGCATTCCAGAGGAAAAGTCCCTTGAAAAAGAATGCTTTGCCAGCAGCTCTGCAGCCTTTTATAAAGAGGGGAATTGAGTTTGAGGGCATCAGCAGGTGTCACAAATCTCAATGTAAATTGTGCAGACAAGCGCTGACCACAAGTCACATCAGCATTTTTGCACAAAAATCTCTCTATCCTATCATTGAGTCAAGATGCCAGTTTGTTATATATTGAGAAAAATGGTCTCATTTTTTCAATGACCTTTCTACTATGCTTTGATTGTTACCAGCTGCTTTTCATTATGTTTAAAAGATCATTCAGTTTTGCCTAGTATTATTTAATATTTCCAAATGTGATGATGTTAAACAAAAATTAATAGCTGATGAAAACAATAAACTATTGCAGAAATTTGTATTTTCTTCTAGATTTTAATTGTGTCTATTGATTAGTTTCCTATTGTTTTTTCTCTATAGAACTACAATTTATATTCATCATAAAATTTTCCTAAATCATACTCTACACTTTGCTAATATTTAGTTCTTTATAATTAAATTGAAAGTTATATAATATAATGAAGCTACCATCCTTCAGAGATATTTACTAAGCTTTGCTATTCATCCCTTAGAGGTGAATGTAGTGCTTAAGCAGAGAAATTCTTTCATGTTCACAAGTCTTCGTAGGATTTTATGTTAGTCTTATGCATATTAAGATAAATCATTCTGATAGAAAAACTTTGTGGAGTTTGTCGAAGACCAATACATGTATATTGTGTGGGTCTGTATGTAATTTTTGTGTGATCATAAGATATAGGTACTCAAGATTCTAGTGGGTGGTTGAGCTGGACTTTTCTCGGAGGAGTCAGTAACAAGAAAAGGGGGAAGTCTCACAAGCTGCAACCAGAGGAATTTTAATTAGATATTGGGAAGGAACCTTTCATCATGAAGTTCGCCAAAGAGTACAAGAGGTTGCCCAGAGAAGTTATGGAAACTCCATTCTTGGAAACTTAACTATTCAAGGCATTGAACCTACTGCTTTTAAGATGTCTTTGTTTGGGGCAGGAGGATGAACCAGGGGGTGTGCTTACTCAAATCATACTGTGATTTACTGAGTAATACAGAGAGAAACTGGAAGTCAGTTTTCACTACAAACCAGACACAAGCTTCTTGGAAAGGCAAAGATTTGGGATAAGATTTTCATTTGACTTAAATTGGTATTTGAAATTATTAAACCCTAACTAATTTAGTGACAGTGAGGCTCTACTCTCATATCCTTAGAAATATAATTTGTGGATCATATTAAGTTTGATTTCTTTTTTGTTGGAAGTGGTTAATCTGAAGGTTTAGGAAATACTCTGTTCTCATCATGCTGTAACGTTATCATGCTGTTCCACATCAGACTTTCAACTATAGAAAGTAGGATTTGCCCATGAACAGGTGTGCTAACTTCTTATGCTTTGTCCCTAAGAATTCTTGAATTTTTGAAAGAACCAGGTATTCAGATCACATTGACATTCTGCTTTGACATTTCCAGGCTAAATTCTCTCCTGACTTATAACCTATTGATTTAATTGGAAGATTTGGGCCCTGAGTTTCTCAGCATCAGATGATTAAATTAATTATCCCTCTTGCCTTTTATTTTTCCTTTTCACCTCTGGCTTGATCTCAGTAAAAACTTTTCTTTTCTTCTTTTCTTTTCATTACCCTTACTCTAGTACCAAACTCAGATTAATGGTGAATCACATTATGAATTTTAGGTTGTTTAACTGAGGAAACCTTTGTCTTTGGTTTCTCTGTTCCTCTTTTAGTAAGAATCTGTCCATCTAGGAAACAAGAGCTATAAGGGAAAAGTATTTCTGGAGTAGATTTTTGTTGAGTGTCCGTGTGTTTCTGTGTTTTTTTTGTCTTTGTTTTCTTTTTAATTGTCAATGACATACAACGTGTATTCAATCTGCACTGCCAGGGCAAAGGAATACCTAAACAGTTAGAATATTATTCTGTGTTAAAGCTCAGAAACTCTGAAAATAATTTAAGCACCAAAATAATCAACAATTAAAATATTTTAATTCACTAATTTATATTTTTATTACATGATATCAGAGATCCATTAATAATTTGGGAGACTACTTTTGTGCCGGCCATTACCACACTGTTATCAGACATTTGTGCACATAAGTGGATATATTGTACTAATTATCTTAGACAGTTTTACAAATGTATGGTTCACCACCGAGCAGGGAAAAGTGCTCATGAAATTCAACTCTTACAGAATGAAAATCTGATCATTAAATTATCAAGGATTAGGATTCACAACATAAAAGCAGAAGTACAATTCTCATCATTTTTATAGTAATAGTTCCAGTCTGTCTACATAAAAACTCATATCATAAGAAATTTTACATAAGAAATATCTCAGTTCTCAAAGCCTAATTAAAAATTAATAATAAACTGTGCAGAAACTGATGATAACAGAAAAAATGCTGGTGCCATTTCGCTCCAGTCACTGATCTGGAATGACAAGAATCTCTGGAGTGATTGTATCTTTTAGCTTCTTTCCTGACACAGAAGAATATCCTTGAGGATGTCTGTAGAGGGTCTGGAGTGTAAAAGGAAACCAGACCTTTCAAACAGAGTTTTTCTGCTTACTTAAGAGTAAGGGGATTTGTTACGACAATTCCTAGTTGTAAAAGGCAATTCAGTTCATATACATAAGAAATGGGACTGGAAAAAATATATATTGTGTCACCAAATCAAGTCCCTTTTTTGTAGCCCAACATAGAATCCCATTTACCAGAGTCACTGAATGCCATCTTAAAACTATTGTTTCCCCTGACTCTTCTTAGTTGCAATGAGCTATTTTATAATTTTATCTGAAAATTTTGAAATCTTTCTGATTTCTAAGTTTTCTTCATTATTATTGAAATAATTGTTGTCTTGCTTTTTTCCTTTTTTAAAAATAGTTTTGTTTGTTTGTTCATCTTTTCTAATTTGCTATTTCACCCAATATTTACAGAACAGTCCCTAACAGCTTATGTATTATCAGCTTTTATATGAAGTAAGTTTTCTGACTCTGAGACACACATTTACAATAAAAGCATGGGTTTTTTTTAAATGAACCAGTTGTGTACTTTTTATGTCTGTTTTTGAAATACTGTGACTTTTGCCTGCTCTGGAAGTGGAACATGACTATTTGATTTCATAAAGTTTAAGGAAGTGTGACTATATGAATTCAGGAGTAACTGTGGTTAATCTAAGGACTGTACATAGTTTTACTTGATTCAGAGTTTTGCATGTGTAGTTTCTCTTTAAGAAAAATGTCAGTCTGCTCACTACCTGCAAAAATGCTGAAAGATCACCTTTTCTTCAATTACCATTAACAAAGACTAGTATTCAGCCATGAATTTAAGGGGAAAGCAATAAAAAGTCAATATGATATAGCCTATGAACATTAAAGTCCAAAATTCTTTTTTGTCAGTTTGCACATTGTTGTCCATTGTAGAGAAGTATACAAATAAAAAAAAAAAAAAAAATAAAAAAATCCAAACCCCCAAAACAGCAAGAAAAATCCAAACCAGTTTTCTTTTTAGTAATGAGAATAAGAAGTGTCTCTGTCTTCAAAAATCATTATCAGTTTTCTGGTTTAAGCACATTCAATACTCTAGATTCTTTCAATTATGATCACCTCCTTCTTTCATGTAATTCCTGATTTTTAGTAGTCAATATGTATCCCCTTGAGGTAAGTGTAGACCTTACAAAGGTAAGAATCAGAACAAATGTTTTTTCCTCCTTGCAGAGCTTTGACAAAGAGAAATGTATTTCCATATTTAACAGTAAGGTAACTCATAGTAAAACATATCTAGAACAGTAGAAATTATTACAGTAGAAACTGTCAACCAATATTTTGTGTTAACTGATTTATGGAAAATTTACCTGAGGAGTATCTTGCTTGTCTTTTTTGCCACTACAGGATATTACTCAATTAAAGATTAACAAAATAATAATAGCACTACTATATTTATATTCTTTATAGCAGAGACTTATTGGAGAAGTGTATAGTAAAAAATAAACTAAAAAAATGTGTACCTCAGAAAAAACCCAAAAATTTCCAACATTTCCATGTCTGTCAGTAAAAAAAGGTGACATATTGGAATTTACTTTTGTGTTCTTCTTGAGGAAAGAAACTATGTATTTTTTCCTTATCCTGAAGTCTTTCCATAGGTGTGCATAACATAATGAAATAATTCTAAAACCTCAATGTTTCTCTTATGAGGCCTAACAGATATCATTTTAAGGAACGGGTCCCCATGGTATCAAATTCCTTTGTCAGCAGTCCTTAGAGCAAATACTGGACCTTCCCTATTCAGATACCACACAGGTTTAGGAAATGCTTAGTGCTGGTTAAAACCGTAGGCACAGGGGAAATAAAATATTCTCTGTGACACAAGAAAGTAATACCAAAACTTAAAACCCCAAAACAACCGAACTATCTGATCTCTTCTTAATATTCAATTTAGGCATTACCCTGAGGAAATAGTTTTCCATCTATGCAAGGATTAATTTTTTAGTTGCTTACATCAGTTTCATGTGCTGTATCTCCATGAAAATGAAAACAGCACAGTAGACAAAAGTAATATAAACAGTTGTATAAATCTAGAATTTAATGGATATGATAATCAAGAAGCATTGAAAAGTTTTATCAACTTATTATGATGTTCATTAATTTTTATGTTATTCAGAAGAGTAATTAAATGTTTACCATTAGTGTTTATGGATCACCTGAAACTAGTGGGCAATTTGTCAGATGGGCTTCTGTAGTAGTTAGCATAACTACTAATCTAATTGCTTATAATAATGGCACCTATAATTCTGTCACATACTTATATAGTCCACTTTGGAACGTACATTCTCAGCCTTTAATTAAAATAAGATCAAGACTTCAGTTAAACCAAAGAAAATTGATTTAAAAAGCCCACTAAATTTAATATGTTCAGAACAAACCTGCATTTCAATGGTCTAACTTTTAATACTTTTTGTAGCAGTTGAATTTTCAAATTTTACTATTTATATATTCTATGCAGTCTATTTTTGTCAGTATTATTTACAAGTGTTGTTTATTCATGTTCATAGGCTTCCATCTTACATGTTAGATTCTGTATTACTGATTTTATAATTTAGTCTATCTTTTGCTATTTAGTTTGTTTCAGTAGGAAGTTTGAAAATGTCTGACTCAGCATGATTCTTCTCATAATTCAGCTGTATATTAATATTTATAGTGTATATGTATATGTAGATATGTCTCCCAGCAAGTTCCGTGAGGGACTTTTCACATAATTTTACAAAAATGTATTCACCAATTTTTTTTTCCAAGAAAAATTCAGAAATATAGACTTAACAAAGATCTTCCAGTGGTTAAACCTCCCTTGCTACATAGTTATGCACGCACAGGGCTTTTTTTCCCCCCTTGTCATTTTACAGTAGAAAGAAAGAAAAACCTACCGAAAATTATTAAAAATAAAGAGCAGTATTTTGAATGTGCTTAGAATACAGATTATCTCTTCTATTTCAGCTCTTCTTAAAAGAGTTGAGATAGGAATTTTAGTTTTCTTTTAAGAACTATGTTAGAGTATGACCAAGAGACATTCAAGACATTAGAGATAAGGTCTGTCAGCAGTTCCATTTATAACCCCTCTCTGTCTCTCCACACTGTTTTAAAAGCTTTTTGAATTGATTTTTAGATGCTTTGGCAGCATCCATCTTATCGCTGGTTACGTACAACATATAAAAATAAAATTAAAACTTAATGAGGTTGGTGATAAGTGAACAAGTCCATTGAACTTCACAGAGCAATGCCTATCCTTACAGGGTATTAATAGCAGCTTCTCTTCCTTATGGAGCTGTACATTTAGGCCATTAACAAAAAGTTTATCTGAGGTCAAAACTGATCTAGATATTTTAGCTTTTATTTCAGAGATACATATATATGTTTATATTTCCCATAGATATCCCAGTCCTTTCTCACAAAATTAAGGTTAAATTTAATATATGGAACTTACCCTCAAGCAACTTAGTGTAGTTTCTGATAAAGAGAGAGGTTTACAGATCATACCTCACTGTATTATGTTAAAGTCTCACACAACGAGCTTTTTAAAATTTGTCTAGGAAGACAAACGGATGCATTTTTCTTCTTAGCACAGAAGCATAACAAAATGTATGTTCTTTGATATGCCAGTGTCTTCAGCCTCCTATGCAGTTTTGTATGCAATCATAATGTATCCAGCATGGTACACCAAATTAAGGCATTCAGTGCATTGTATTGATTTTGGACAGTGTCAGAAATGCTTAGCTCATGCTAATGCTAGCAAGTAAGCAGCCCGGATCAGCGTATGAGATATAACAATTTGAAGTCTATCTGAAGTTCCAGGTTTATTGCAGAAGAGCTAAAATGTGACCAGTCTCATTCTGGTATCCCTGTGAAACACAAAGGCAGTACTAATTTGATGTAAAATACTTGTGTGATGTTTAGGCTGGTTTTGACATGCGTTGTAAATGAACTAGTTGTTTGTGCTTGATCCAAAAGAATTTGTTTTTTCCAGATTTTGATTTTAAGGGCAATGACAGTGAATCACTTCATAACAAAATGCTTT
The DNA here is from genome assembly GCA_013397075.1 of Rhabdornis inornatus. NCBI lineage: Eukaryota > Metazoa > Chordata > Aves > Passeriformes > Rhabdornithidae > Rhabdornis > Rhabdornis inornatus. The sequence continues at coordinate 595,738 of VWZS01001010.1, read as the reverse complement.
AATCTAGTAAGTCAGAACAGAACACAAAACAGGAAGTTTCTTCTTTTATAGAACTAATTAGAAAAAAAATAAACCTTTAAGTCAGATGTTCATTTAGCATTTTTCCTATCTTTGTAATTAAAAATGCTTTTTTTTGTAACAACGATGATTAATATATTGTCTCTACAGAGAATAAGTAGTTTGCCTTTTTCTTCAGTCTCTTGTAGAAATTGTGTTTTTTTTCCCAGAAGATACTGCCAAAATCTCATACTTTATCCTAAGTATTAGTTCACTGAATTTTACAGCAAAGCTGAGTGCAAGGTTTTTCTACAATTCTCGAGAAGGTAAAAGTTTAGATGGAATTATTTTGCATAAAACATGTAAGAAAGTAGTTACTCCAGATGTGGGGAGAGATTCCAAAGGCTTAGTCAGCCTCAGAATCGTGCTAGAGGAGAATATGTTTTCCTGTGCCACTGTTCTGTCTAATCAGCTTCAATTCTGAGATATCTCTGAGTGTACTTGAAATGCAGCAAACTTTCTGTGAGTACCCCAGATGCAGAGCACACCAAAAGAACAGAAGGTGATCAGCCAGAAAAATGCCATTGCAGAGAATATATGAAAGATCAAAGTAGCAAAGACGTTGCTTGTAGCCAAAAATACTTGGCACATATTTTCAGCTACTGTTCAAAAGAATCAAATGAGTAGAGCTAGTAAAATATCATTATTGTAACCATGACCAGAAAAATTTATGGGGCAGATAAGGTGAAAGGGTAAGCCACACTTTTTTTTAAAGCTCATTCATGTTTCTTATATTTTCATTATTGTAGTTATTTTATTTAAAACAAGTAGAAGTTAATAGATTTTCCATATTTCAGGTTTTTTCAAGGTTGAAAGATTTCTTTTCAATGTATTGGAAGAAAAATTATTTCTGTCATTTGGAGATAGATTTTCTAAGGGTATAAAATACAAAAAAAACTCTAAAAAACCTAAACCAACAAAGATTAAAAAAATTATCATTCATGTCCTCAGTTTCTTTGGATTATTTCTACTCTAAAGATAATCAAATACTGGTGTATTAATATAATTAAGCCAAAAATCACCAGTGCTGGTACCCACCTTTTGTTTGATGTACCAATACAAATTGCAAAGATTGACACATATCAAACCGAAATGAGAACCCTGGGGAAAGTCCAAAGAACAGACAAATTTTTATGACAAAATAAATTAGATATTTCCTATCTAACATCATAAAAAGAAGATTTTTATTATATTATTTGGAAAATTCTGGTTTGTCTTAGTTGGACCCATTTCTAAGTCTGCTTAAAAACACTTCTGTTTTTAGCAAATATTTGAGAATAATGAAATATCCTGATTTTCAACTTAGAAAATAAAAGTTAAATGCTTGGCTTAAAAATAACTTTTCATTCTGGAAATGTGCTAGTAATAGTGGTACAGCATATATTATAATGACACATTCTGAATATGTGAGATGAAAGTCTGATTGACCTCGTTTTACTTTTTTCCCTCCAGTTATTATATAGCAAGAAACATCTGAAACTTATCAGTTTTTTGTTCCAACTTGGAATAGGAAAATTATATCAAAAAACATTAAAAAGGGAGCACTATGTAGCAACACTATTCTAGTTTATGGTTACATGTCTCTGGAGAACTGTATGGGGTTTACCACATTAGATTATATACTCTAAATATATATAATAAACATTATTTTCAGTGTACTGCCTCAGAGAAAATCCTAATCAAAGTAAGGTAAATAAATAAATGAAAATAGTCCATAAACTTTTAACTTAATTAATATTTCATGCCAAGAAAAGGCCATAAACTTAAGTAATGATTCCATGCAAATTTTCCCATTATATGTTTTCATATAGAAGTGTTTTACGTGGTATACTTTCTTAAAGCATGCTAACATTCTCAAGGAGCTCTTGTAAAAAAAAAAAAGTAATTTGCAGCTCTCTGTGGTTTATGTTAAAACATGTAATGTGACTGGCCATTTTTTCCTTTCAATAAATGTTGATTAGCTAAAAGGCATTTATGTAGCCCTCTGTGCTTATGTGGCAATATTGCAGGATAATCTAAATTTTTGATTGAGTCACACTATCTTAACACAAATACAATGAAAAGCAAAATATATTTTATCGCATAGTGTTTCCTAAAGGCTTTTGAATTGTCTTGTTCCTTCAAATTGTTTCCCCATATAAACCAGTTTGCACTGTTTCTTTTTGCGATTTCTCTTATTCCCTTTTCTTATATGTCTGTAAAGAGGAATTTGATTTCTCGCCTAACCTGTAGGATGCTTCTGATTTCACAGTTAGCACCTTCCTGACAAAATGAAAAACATTAATTCTGCAATAGCTTTAATTATGTGTGGAATAAACCCTTCCAGGAAGTTGGTTCAACTGTGATTCAATTAATGCACCTTTATGAGGAAACAAAATGGGACTACGTAGTAATACATTTTTAATTGATTTTTATCCCTAAATAAGAAAAGCTTTACCTTCACAGTCTTTGGATTGTACTGGTAAACTTGTTTATATGTCAATATGAACTACAAATATAAGAGTCCTTTAGAACCTAATCTTACTCCTGTTCTTCTAAAAGCAACGGAAGAGTAATTTGTTATTTGTGCTTATTAGTTTGGAAGAAGGAAGCTTCTGAGTCTTTCATTTAAAAGTATGAAGATATTATGATATCTACATGAAGATATTACTAAATCTACACTGACTGTTGATCTGTTAGACAGCCATTACCATCAGTAAAATATGTCAACTCTATTAATGTTGGAGACATGAATTAGGTAATCAGCATCTGAAAGCAATGACATAATTTTACCTCAGTGTAGACATAAGGCTTATTATGTGTTTTTGGGGTGTTTTTAAAATACATTTATTCTACCTCTTTAGCTCTAGTTTGGCGAAACTGATTCTGTTATTTTTTTGTGAAATATGTATCACTGATTAATTTCTGGTGTTTCATGATCCATCAGGATACATGTAGATTCCCAAGAGATTTAATACTGGTGATTTGAAATATCACTTAGCTCCCTCACCATAACTCCTTTTTTATTCTTTTTTTTTTTTTCTAATTGCCATTTCACTTTTGCTCATTGCTTTTACTGTTCTATTGGGAGCTATTGGAAGTTTAGGCTGTCTTAAATTGCAGAGGGACAATATCAAATAGTATGAGATCAGCAAGACTAAGAGTGGAGTGAGAGCAAAAGGTACAGTTGAACAACTTGATTCCAGAATGGCTGCCTTCAAACTTTCATTTTAGTATGAAGTACTAATCAATAAGAAGATTTATCTTAAAAAAAAAAAAAATTCCAAAATTCCAGCAACTTGATGACAAGTATATCTATCGAGGCTTCCATAAATTTTGTTTCCAATAAAGTAAGTAGAGAATCTTCTAACTGAGCATGAGAAGTCAGTATTGTAATCACAAAGTTTATTTATTAAAAAACAAAGCAAAACAAAACAAAACAAAAAACCCAACCAACCAAAACAAACAAACAAAACAAAACAAAACAAAAAAACCCCCCAAACTTTAAAAAAAAAGAAATATTTTTACTTCCGGTATTTGATCTCATTTTCACGATATTTAAATTCCACAATTATAGTAGGAAATGTAGAAACACATCAGGAATATATGCCTTTTTAAAGCATTAAATCTTACTTTTTTCCCCTCCAAAATTTACTTTGATCACAGAAAGATTTTCAGAAAATAAATAGGTTATTTGTCATTTGAACTTACAAATGTGAATATGAACACATAGGCAATACTGCTGAAGTGCTTATAGCAATTCTTAGGGTCTGCCCATGAGAACCTAGAGCGTTAGGGAAAGGCTGAACTGCATGAAAGACTGCAATGGGCTGGTGCTTAGAGTGATTTAGTCTCAGGTGTGTTGGTTAATTCTGACTTGGATGTGAGATAGAAAACAAGAAACAACGAACACTAATGGCTCTGTTGCTTCCTTGAAAATTATAACACACAGCAGGGTGTGTGATTCTTGATTAATAAACGGGCACCCAAAGTGCATGATGAGTCACAGGCTAAAGCCAAATGTTTTCAGACACCCTACTAAGAGGTTGCACATCCAGATGCCAAGATACAGAGGAGAGTGTAATCAAAATTGTTTCACAAGTAGTGAAGAAAAACCAAGCACCTACAAATCTTGTTGTGCTTTAGGTCTGTCTGTGCAGAACACAGACAGTGAACATTCAGCTTGCAGTAGACAGTGGGTTTTTCTTAAGTAGTGGTGTTTACGGATGGCATGCCTAATGCTTTCTAGTCTTCATGTTCCTTTCTGAGACCACTCATGACATCCCTCTCTCCCTGTTGCCCTTTGCTGCCCCATGCCAGTCAGGGTAAACTAAAGGGTGTCCAATCTTCTACATTTCATTTCTTCTACCTTTCATTGTATTTAGACAGCAGAAGACCTCTTGTGATCTGCCAGTGCAGTAAGACTTCAAGTGCTAGCTGTTTTAGGTGAAATATTATGGCAGATGTAGCAGTGGTTTGTTTGAGTTTTTTCCATTGAAAAAATGTGCCTTGGTAGCTAGAGCCTTTCTATTTGAGAAAAATACATCCCCTAATATAAAGCTTGATTTTTTTTTTTTCCTGAGGACATCAAATTATAAAGGACATTTGTTTTAAAATTTTCACAGGAGATTGCTGTTTAACATCAAACTGTGAAAAAAGGGACTGATTTTATGCAATGATAGGGGCAAAGTCATCAGTAACACTAAATCCTAGACACTAGTAGAGCAATTGATCTGAAACAAGTGGGCCCAGGCACTTTACCTCAGCTAAGACGGTTATTTATGAATGGTTTTTTCAGTTTTCTGGGCTAATCTTAGCTGGGATTAGCCTGATGCTGCTTGTGCTGTTGATAGAACCTGTTGGTGTCAGCATCCTTCTTTGCTTGCCTGACAGGTGCAATGGGGCTACTCCCACTCAGTGCTGTTACTGCCTGGCCTACATTAGAGTCACTCTGGGTTCCTGGGTCACTTCCCTGGAGGGATCAGCCCAGATCTTGCTACTCACAGATATTAAGCATTCGTGCTGGAACTGGATTGAGAGGCTTCCTTTCTAGTTGACTTCAGAGACATTCTGGAGTACCTTCTCAGCAGAGTGGGATAGCAAGGCATTATTTAAACTTAATTGCTATACATTTCCTAATGGGATTTGGCAAGCACTAGTGGAGTGGGAGGGAGGCAGTATTTCACTGTGAAGCACTGAGTCAGCATAAGAGTGAAACACAATAGCTGACTAGCCAGAATTACAGTGGTACATATTTGACATGTCACTTTATCCATATTGATCCGACAGGGCATACTTACTCTATTTATCTTGTTTGTATTTTTATTCCCTGTATTCAGCAGAAGAGCAGGCTACCTCATTAGTATTTAGACCATTGACATAGAACTTGAGGCTCATAACCAATCATAAAGCAGTTCCAGTTTGACACCTATTGGTGCAATTTTATACTGTTTATTCTCATTGTAATGCTATTGATATTTCTTACATACAAAAATTTCTTCTATATGCTAGTCAGACCACATACTTTTGATAATAATTTTTCCCAGGACGTGTGAAACAGCCTTTTAATCTTTCTCAAAATATTACATTCTTCTCCTCCTTATTTAAAAAAAAATTCAATCAAAAAAATAAAGGAGCTTGAGGCATTCTAAACTAAATTTTGCTTATATGGTGTTTTGGCAGGAGAGCATGCTGCTGACAAATTTGATCCAGACAATGGTTTTATACTTCCATTTGAAAAAATCAGTATACCTGTCTTTACCATAGCAAAAAGAAAATAAATCACAAAAGTCCAGGTCAGTGTTTATTTTATGGAGAGGACTTAGCCATTTTGATTTTGCACTATTGTTTTTTCTTTCTGAAGCTTGATATAAAAAATTGAAAAGAATGACAACAGATATCATGTAATACACATTTGTGGTTTATCAGCTACCTAGTACATCTCCTACATAACTGGGCTGCTTCACCCGAGTTCAGATAACCACAACTGCCTATGTCAGAAATCTGCCATTACAATTTAGTAGCTCTTACAAAGGCTTACATTTGTTTTATGGATTCGATAATGTACAGAAGAACATATTGCAGCTTTTGATTAGATGAAGAATCCTGTATTCATCACTGCCTCCCCTAATAGGTATGAACTTCTCTTCACCTACAGTGCTGAACTCAGAAAAATAGTCAATCTGCTACACATTTAACATTAACATTTAATTAATAGAATAATTTGTTTTAATGTTAAAAATAGTTTCTTTGCTGTTAATATGAACCCCATTATTAATCCTCAGACTTTGGATTGAATGAACAAATAAGGGAGGTTTTTAGATAGAGATGGCTATGGATAGTGTTCCTGTTCTAATCTGTCCACTGTTTGTGTTTTGTGGCAAGACTGTGTGAAACAACAAGGTGTATGAATGGATCTCATGGATAATTTTGTAATAAATAAAATAAAATTACTTTCAGTGGCTAGATAGCATACTTGTAGCATTACAAAGAAGCTACATCAAGTGGAGCATTTCCAGAATTTTTCACATGGAACACTTTGGTATTGGAAATGTCATTTGTTAAGTTTAAAATAGTTCAAAGAAGTGTGATAATATTTAAGTTTTTCAGGAAAACAAAAGGCTGATTTTTTATTTCTGTTCTTGAAATAGGTTTTTTTCATTTTAATGTTATAAATAAAATAAGAAGCCTCCTAGCCAGTTGACTTATTCAAACAGTATGCCTTAATTGTTCTGAAACAAAAGATGTCAGAATTTTCCATGGAAAATTTATTCTGAAGGGACAACATGGTACAAAAATCAATGCAAATCTCTGATATAGTTTAGACTGAGTCAATATGTATTTACTGGAGATTTTGCATTATTACATGACAACAAGACAATGAGACTGGAAGCAAGGTGTCTGTGTCACACACTTGTAAAAATTTGCAAAATATTCATTGTAACTTCTTTTAGATTTGTAATTTGCCTTTTCCATGTTTCTGATGAAGACTGTAAAAAAATCACTTCCATAATTCAACTCTGTAAAAGATTTTCAGGTCTTTTGTAGGCCTTCTTTCATGATTCAAGATCAATAACTCTAAGGATGCCAGGACTTCTCTTGCTGTCTTTGCTTTTGTGTGCAGCCTTGCTCACTACTCTTTCAGTCATATTTTTGATGCTGCTTTACCCACAAATGTATTATTGCAGCTCTGGGACAGAATGTGCATGCTAGTTTCTCCAAAGAATAGTACAAGAAATCAACGTTACCATAAAATGTGCATGAAGAAGGAAATAGAACTTAGTAGAAAAAAAAAAACCACACTAAAAATACTCTAAAATTGCAGCAGATTTAAACAAAACCTTAGTTCTGTTCTTAGTCATTCTTCTCCAAAACAAAATCAAAAAGATAATTCCTGGAGAAAAATCATTGACTACTCTTTTCATTGCACATTTTTAAATGCCTTTCCTCTAGTACTACTTATCTTTAAAGGTAGTTCTTCTTAGGACTAGCACTCAGCACCTCAGTAAATGCTTTTATTTCTCAGCACTGTTTGTCTTCCTTTCCCCTTGAGAGCCTACTCAGCCACCCACCCACACAGAGATATTTTCTAACCTTGTGAATTTTAAAGCATGCATTCTAAATAGCGGAGAATTGCAGTAGCTGAGGTTAATAATTAACCATCCCCCTTAAACCCCTAGGAGGCACTCACTTGCTCACTTAGTAGAGACCCATCACCCCCAAGAGACACCTGTTACAGTGCTTGCTCACTTGGAATTTAAGTGTTCCTATTTCTGTCTCAAATGTTGGAGAACAGGTTAGTGCAGACTCAAGGCATATTGCTGCCAAGGATTTACTTCCAATTTACAATGACTTGAAGAGAGATAGATTTGGAAAGAACAAGTAATGTACCAGCTTGCTACTGCAAACGTATTTCAGAAATTTAGAAATCAGTAGCTCCATTGGTCTTTTTTTTTTCTCCTTTTTTTTAAACAATATTTATATTGAGAGGCAGAGTTAATGGTACATATGTCAAACCCAAATAAATCCCTCTACTCGGAAACCAACTAAGGAAGCTTCAACACGTTCAGTCTGGCACACAAAACAAACTTTATTTCGGTCCTAACCTATTTCTGTATAAATTAATAGGTAAAAATTGTACTATTAATTATTAATTTTTAGTTATTAGGATGAATATGGCCTGTACAAAGATACCTCAATTCTAATAGCCCTCTGTGGTTTTTCAATGCTTTTGTAGTTCCTCAGTCTCTTGTTAGGTTTGAGTGTAATTCACTATTGCTTATAATCAATGTGCTTTTCATTTACAGTCTAAAGAGAAAATCAGCTTCCTTTAGCAATTACTCTTCCATGAGAATATGAATGGAAGTTGATCCTTCTCTTTTGACCTCTAGATTGTTCTCTGATGCCTTTGGGAAGAACTATGTACAGCTCCTAACTCTCCCCTCACTTTTCAGAAGGCTAGTTAAAGAAAAAGAGAATCCTTGTAACTACCCTTTCAGTCTAGCATTGCCATGTTTACACTGAACAGAACATATTAGGAAGCCTGTTCTTGGTAGATATAGGAAGTTAAATAAAGTAGCGAGTCTTTAAAATTTGGAAGGCTGATTTTGAGCTCACTCATGGTCTTGTAACAGTATTGTAAGCTCTGTGAAGTCATCCTCTGATTATAATTGTGCTGAATACCTGAATCCCTTTCTAAAGCAGTCTCCATGTCCCATTTCTGTCAAGGATCCTACTCTAGGATCACAAAGGGATGATTTTTGATATTTATCTTAACTAGTGATGCCACCGACTGAACAGGAAGAGAGATGTCATTGACCACCTGTGAAAGACCACAGTTAGAGCTAAAGCTTGACTATTTATCAACTGGCATGGAAAGAGGAATGCACTGTGGTATTGTCTTATGATATGAAAAGTTAAGTGGGTTAAAGTATCCTCTACTGCTCTGAATATCCAGACAACTTATATTTTGCTTACTTCATATGATTACTTAAAAACAGCAAACAGAACTTACTGGTGCTCATTCATATAATGAATTACTAGTAAAATACAATGTCATAGCCTAGTCTAAAATGATAGCTTGTTCAGAAACTTGTTGTTCAGAAAGTTTAAGTATTGACAAGTATCTTGATATCTTTGATGTGTGGGTACTCATTTACTGCAAAAAAGCTATGTCCAGGGTTGTCTTTATGGTTGAACACTGAACACTAAAAAAGTTGGGCATAAATTATCAGAGGAAACTACCTATGACTGTGCCGTTGCTGAGTAAATAGGTAACAGTTTCAAGCAGTTGACAAAATGTCTGAAAGTATACGAGTGACTGATGAGTTTATATTTCAGAACTATGAAAAAGCATTGGAATTACAACATTTTCTGAGCTTTGTTCCTACAAATATTTCTGCTCTGATTGAATATCACTTCAACATTTTTCAGTATTTTGACAGCAAACATGGCCATCTGCATTGTTAACGTATGTGCCTATAATGCAATTTTTCTGTCACCACAGTACTTTCTTATCCTTTTTTCGAGTCTGAATTGAATCTGTTATTTCCCTGTCAATTATAGTTCCTCTAAAGTCTAATTCTGGGTTTGATCAGGAAATAGAAGTTTAGGAGCATCAAAAATGGAGATTAATATGAATCAATGAAGGTTATCTGTCAGACATACAGAAGGTTTCATATAAAAGTAAGAAGACCAAAAAGAATCACAGAATCACTAGGTTGGAAGAGACCTTCAAGACTGAGTCCAACTCATGCTTTAACACCTCAACTAAACTATGGCACTGAGTGCCACATCCAATCTTTTTTTAAACACATCCAGGGATGGTGACTCCACCATCTCCCCAGGCAGGCAATTCCAGTACTTTATCACTCTTTCCATAAAAAAACCTTTTCCTAATGTACTAATATCCTACATTTCCCTTGGTGCAGCTTAAGACTGTGTCCTCTGGTTCTGTCAGCTGCTGCCTGGTGAAAGAGACCAACCCCACCTGACTACAGCCACCTTTCAGGGAGTTGGAGAGTGATAAGGTCACCTCTGAGTCTCCTTTTCTCCAGGCTAAACAACCCCAGCTCTCTCAGTCATTCCTCACAGGGTTTGTGTTCCAAGCCCCTCACCAGCCTTGTTGCCCTCCTCTGGATGCACTCCAGCATCTCAATGTCCTTCCTAAACTGAGGGGCCAGAACTGGACACAGCACTCAAGGTGTGACCTCACCAGTGCTGAGTACAGGGGAAGAATGACTTCCCTGCTCCTGCTGGCCGCATTATTCCTGATACTGGCCGGGATGCCATTGGCCTTCTTGGCCACCAGGGCACACTGCTGGCTCATGTTCAGTCAGCTTCAACCAGTATCCCCAGGTCCCTTTCTGCTTGGGCACTGTCCAGCCACACCGTCCCCAGCCTCTGAAGTTGCACGGGGTTATTATGGCCAAAATGCAGGACTTGGCACTTGGATTTATTAAAGTCCTATTGGACTCTGTCCATCCATCCAGCCTTTCCAGGTCCCTCTGCAGAGCCCTCCTGCCTTCCAACAGATCAACACACTCTCCCAGCTTAGTGTTGTCTGCAAATTTACTAATGAAAGACTCAATACCCTCATCCATGTCATCAATAAAAATATTGAACAGGACTGGCCCCAGCATAGACCCCTGAGGGACACCACTGGGGACTGATCCCCAGCTGGGACCATTCACCACCACTCCCTGGGCCCAGCCATCCAGTCAGTTGTTAACCCAGCAAAGAGTGCTCCTGTCCAAGCCGTGGGCTGCCAGCTTTTTCCAGGAGTTTTGTCCAGGAGACAGTGTCAAAGGCCTTGCTGAAGTCCAGGTACACTACATCCACAGCCTTTCCTGCATCCACCAGGTGGGTCACTTGGTCATAAAAGGAGATCAGGTTGGTCGAACATGACCCGCCCCTCCTAAACCCATGCTGGCTGGGTCTGATACCCTGGCCATCCTGTAAGGGCTGTGTGATGACGCTCACTATAAACCTGGTATACCTCACCAGGTACTGAGGTCAGGCTAACTGGCCTGTAATTACCAGGATCCTCCTAGTAAGTACCACCCTTTTTGTGAATGGGAGTCACATTGGCCAGCTTCCAGCCATCTGAACCTCACCAGTGAGCCAGGACTGTTGGTACATGATGGAGAATGACTCCACAAGCTCATCTGCCAGCTCCCTCATCACCCTGGGATGGATCCCATCTGGTCCCATAGATTTATGAACATCCAGTGGCTCAGCATTTCTGTGACTGCCTCCTCCTGGATAATAGGGGGACCATCCTGCTCCCTGACACCATCTACCATCCCAGGAGGACAGCTGCCCTGAGGACAAGCTGTCTTCCCACTAAAGACTGAGGCAAAAAAGGCGCTAAGCCTAAGATGCGAAGCATGAGAACAGTGAATGTAGAAAAAAGGATTACACAAATAATTCTTTGTGTAAATGCACTCATGTCCAGGGTGTGTGTGCAGACTTATGAAATTTCATAAGGGTTATATGTTTACATTTTAAATAGAGTTGTGTGAATTATTATCTCTATAGGATTAAGTAGAGAGGGATTTTCTATCCAAAAAGTCTCATTACATTAGTACTATTGCATGCGAGTTCTGTGCAGGGATCACTGAACTATAGGGGTTCTGATACCTTATAGAATCAGTAGGGTTCTTCTACTTCTAAGGAGTAGGGAGAAGAAAAATATATGGAAAAGAAAAACATTGGATTCATATGAAAACATACTTTTTTATCAAAATGAAAGTTTGTGAGGGGAAAAATGGAATTAAGAAAACAGTTGTGAAAGCATTTAACTTTTATAGACATGTATTCAAAACATATATTGCTCAATTCAGCATAAAACCCAATGAAATTCAGAAAGGAGAAATACAACTGTTTTATTTTTCAACTTAGTGTTTTAAATTCCTTCAAAATTCCTTCCTTATCTTTTCACAAAACCCTGAAAGAAGTTTGCCCTGAAGTGACATTTTGATGTCCAAACCACTTGCAGAGGAAATTTGCAACTCAGTTTTAATGTAATTAAATGTCTCAGTGTTATAAAAAATTATGTTCTTAGAAACAGATATACTTTAAATTGTTTCAAGGAATACAGATGTACCAAAAAAAGTAAGTATTTTTATCAATACAGGAAATATTTCAGATATTCACATAATAATAACAATAACAATAATAATAATAATAACAATTTCTCCTTTTCTACATTAAAATGGGATAGAAAAGTAAGTAAAAAAAATCTCTTACATTTTTCTGGGACTTTGACTATTTTTTTTTTTTAAAGAATAGTCTTTCAACATTTGAAATGTTATTTTCTTTCCTTGTGATTTACCAGGTGTTTTTGTATACATCAAAAAATGTCTACTTGTGCTGTGTTGTTAGATGCTTGTCGTGTCGTATTTATGTAGTGAAATTAAAGGACAGTGACAAACAATATCTGCAAGCTCAACTTTGATCTTAAAATTAGAATTTGAAATACTAATGTAATTGTGCACCTACAGAAACTGTAGTTTTAGCTGGGTTTGTAGTTAAGCGAATTTGAGCTTTTTTGAGAGCACACATACTCCACTGAGGCAGAGTGGCCTCAGAATATATTCTTGAACTTGGGACACAGTCAACGTTTGTAAAATCCTAGAGATGTGCCCCTTACTTTCAGTTATTCTTTCGGTGCTTATTTGCAGAGGCTTATAATGTGGAAACAATTGAAAGAAATTTGCATAATGATATGCAGTATTGGAAACATTTTATCAGTGATATATTTGCATATTTGTAGTAGTGTTGCTGGCCAGAAATTTTCAGTTTTGTTCCAGTTTCCAGGAAGATTCATAGCATAAAAAATTCAGCAGTATCCCCTGTGTTCTGGATTCTTAGGGTTGTAGTGGCCCCCTGCAATGTCTCCAGTTACGTCAAATCCTGTTTCATTAGCTTGTGCAGTTTTTCCCATCTGTGCTCCCAACAGTCTCTACCATAGGCTTACAATGTCTACTTATGAGGTCAAGGAAATCATTATACAAAGGTAAGGGGTAATCCTTGTCTTGAATCTACAGATGGGTGAAAGACACTGCCAAAGCAAAACATGACATTTGTGCAGAGCCAGGAATTAAACTCAGACTTTCCTTTCAACTTCCTTCCTTCTAGCTGAAGAGTGCTGTGATAAATGCAATTACATGAGTATCACTTAATTATTTTACAATTAGAAAATTGTGCACTTTCTGTTACCTTTTGCATAATGATTTAAACAGATGCAATTTCATCTTGGAAGGCATGAAATTGAAGAAAACAAAAAGTTAAATGGTCTAACTGTTCCATTCAGAGTTCTGAATAAGAGCTGTACATTTAATTCTACACAGACTGTGGCTTTACATCTGTTTTGATCCAATGACCTATAATCATCTGGAATAATCTAAGAAAGCCATGTCATTTAAGATGAAGACATCTGCATAAAATCAATTACAATTTATTTATTCAAATCTGTGTAAAAGTCTCACAAGTATTGAATTTCTTTTTCACTCTAAAGTTCTTGAATTAAGTTCTTTCCCCTACATCTGCCTAGACTTTCTGCTTTGTTTGTCCTGAACTAGAAAGAGAAACATTTTTTCTGCTACTTATCTAGGAGAATTTTTGGACAAAACTCAAATATAAATATTTGTGTTTTAAAAGTTACAGACATAAAACTGAAGCAGTGCTAAATAATTCTGTTGGCCAGATGGAATAGTGGCAGCAATAAAGCAGCAAAATGGGAAAGCAGCATTTAATTCTGGACTTTGCAACAGGGGTCTGCTCTTGGTGAGATTGATACTGTTTTATTTTAGAGGGCATTGACCAGAAAGTGTTTTGTTAATGCCAGCTGGCTTTGTGAAGTGCATGCTGCCTCATACAATCAAGATCCAAGAGTGTCTGCAGCCATGACAATGCTGTTGCCCGTTATGTTGTTTTGTTTGAAAAAAGAAAAACATCTTGGTATAACTAGGGAAAGAACAGACGTCTGGAGTCAGACAACAAGAGTACATTGATTTATATCAGCCAAGGGTTTGACCTCTCTAATCTTATTCATTCACATGAGGTAAATGAAGAGTAAATAGTGAAATTAATCCTGAAAGTTGCAGCATTGCAGCATTCAAAGTGGAAATTGCACACATTCAACTATATGGTGTTGTATAAATAGAGACGCAAAGCACTTAAGAAGATCACAAACAGCCTTCCAGTGCAATTCATCTAGAGCTGGCTGGGGTGACTTCTCACAGCAAAACAATTTGTGGTGTAGATGTATAGCAAACTTTAGACTGAAGCCCAGATTCCTTGCCAGAAAGGCTCTCCCTGTTATATCCAGAGAGAAAATCAGTGTTGCTATTGCCCTGCTGAATATTAAGAATGACCATGAGGATCACAGTACTTGCTAGCCATGCAGTTTATCAGAACCTGCAGGCCAGCCTAACGCGGTGGACTATGTGATTCTTTTCTAAATTACATGATATTTTCAAGATGTGATCCTAATTTCTTTCTGAATGACAATACTATAAAACCTAGGCTTTAAAATGAAAAATTCTTACATTTAATTTGAATTCTATTTTTGCTTTAGTCAAATGTTATTCTTTTGTGGCACCTAATTATCCCAAAACTTAATGTTTTTTATTCCACTTTATTTCTGCATGATACTGTACAATGAAAGAATGGAATTACATCAAGTGTCCAAAGCATTTTTTGCTCTCGATGCTGCCCATACTTCAGTATTGGAAAGAAAGAAAGGTGGTTGGCAAAAACATTCCATCTCTATGTGGCACTTCTTAATGGTAGAAGTAATGAAGATTTATTTCGCCTTGTCCCTTTTTTTCAATAACATCGTAATATTTAAAACTTCTTTGGAACAGCTAACAAGTATCACACTGTCTTGAATTACAGTCACAGCATTAAAAACATTCCTAGATGAAAATTTGAGAAAATGCATAGCAGGAATGAATTGGGATGTCTGAAAAGACAACACAGAATTCTTTTAATTATCTTTCAATCACAGTATTATTCTCTGGGCCTGTAGTTTCTTCCAGGAAATTAATCAGGCTGTTTCCTTGTGATGTTGAAAGCTACCCATTTGGTCTATAGCTGTGAAATGAAAAAATATGAACTCCAGTTTGTGATCTCTTTGTAGAACTTTCTAGAGACTCAGTGTCTTTATGAACAATCTTGATAATATTCTTATGATCAAAAAATATCTTTAAAAATTGACAGGGATGACTATGCAGTGACTACTAAAACTGTAGGGTTTAGTGAACTATAATTTGGCCTCATCCTTCATCAGACACATAACAAAATTTATTTTATTTATATGAGACATTTCAATCAAAACCAGCCATTTTTTAAGCCTAGAGTATTTTTCTTCCTGCTGTCTTATTTTCAGAATGCCTTAAAGTGATTAAAGGAATATTAGATCTAGCAAATACATGTTCCTGTTAACAAAAATATGTGCATCTTTCTTACAAATAAACAAATAACCAATCCAAAGAAATGTCTGTGAATATTTCTGCAGTTGAGCTATGCAGAAACGGTTTTGGAAGGGAAGCAAATGACCTGAATCTTTTAAGAGGGAATCTTTGCACCAATCTGTGGGTCTAATCACTGAAGGACAACCTGCATTCATCAGAGAAGAAAGCATTTTTGCATAACATATTGCTGAATAATGATGGTTGTCATACCTGAAGTTTTATACCTCAACTTTGTTAAATTGTTGGTGAAATCTGACATGCATGACCATGTTTTCAGTTGAGATGGTGTTCTTTATTTCTGCAAACCAGTTAGAGAATATTTCAACTTATGTGACTATTAAAACCTATTGATAGTAACATTCTATGTAAAACAAATCTATAAAGTTTTACCCATGAGTAATTTGAGTTTAAATATTTTTACTATAACTCATGCTTTTTTGTTTATGGTATTTTAAGTATGCATATTAATTTGGCTTGTATTCAGATACATAAGTTCTTTGATAATTTTTCAAAGTGTCTGATAAAAATATTGTGAGTGATTAACATACATCCTTTTTTTGGGGCCAAATCTGGAGTGAAAGATAAAGTGATTTTGACATGAGAAAATGAAAATTAAAATGTACATATGAAAATCAAGTCCTAGGATAATAAAAGTAGTTATATTCAAGGATTTTGTGAAGACCATGCTGTTTTTTTCCAGACAATTGTTTCATTGGCTTCTTCAAAAGTCATGCTTTTAGTATTTGGCTAGAGCATGCATTGACAAACACATGCCAGGAAAGTTTTTATTAGACAACACAAGTTAACATCTGTTTTAATAGAATTTCACCACCAGACTTTTGAAGGGGAAAAATAAAATTTAAAAAAAAAAAAAAAGAAATCAAGCCACAAACATGTTCTTCTGTGACATTACACTATTTTCTCATTCAGTAATAGTTGCATAACAAGTTGATGCTTGCAATCAATTCTATAGGTGAATATGTCAGTACTTCTTATAAGGTTGTACATATAAAGCACCTTTAATATGTTCACTACATTCTCAAATAGTTACAAACATTTTGAGTCAACTGTAAAGTCACAGTTTCACATTTCAGTAGTTTTAAGCAATTTGCTTTAAATTATATTGCTGGCTATTGCACAGTAACTTTTAACCTACAGCAACAGGCCTGGTGTTCCACATGGCCATAATAAAAAATAGGCAGCAATAGCTTCATATCAGCAAGTTTTTAAGATATTAATTAAAAAAAACCCCATCTTTTCCTTTTGTGTGTTTTGGATATTTTTGCAACAATTAGTTTATTATCATTTAAATGTTTGTTTTAAATTAGTTTTTGAAATACCCATTGCATTCCAAACATTTTCTTACAACAGAAGAAAATGCATACTCTATTGTTTCAGTAATGCAACACCTAAAAATTATTTTTTCTATATGAAATATGAAAAAATAAGCAAATTAACAAATAGCCCCACATCTTTGCAGGAGTTTTAATTATACAAGGTGGCTGTATAGATAAATATGCTTGGAGTGTAGTTCTGGACATGGACACTGTTGTTTTGTCCATAACCACTTCTATCGCTTTCCTCTCCAATTACCTTATTCAAATGTATTTTTTCAAACAATTTATCTGTCACAATGTAAAAATTGTATTTTTACATTCATTCAAGTCTTCTCTTTTTCCCTACATAGCACAATCTATAGTGCTTTTCCAAATATCTAAATTCCGGAAATAATTAATAATTTTCTCTTTCCAGGCCTTGCATTTTGAGCCTGTGGCATGTTTATTATTATAACTTGCATAGCTACAGTGTTCACTAAGATGGCATTTGTTTCATCTGACTTGCGTGATCTCAAATTATGTAGCTAATTTAAATTCCTCAATATGTACTGAAGAATATTTCCATTCTATTAAACATCTTTCAAGAAGGGATACACTCCTAGAGTTCTCTCCTTTCATTTTTGTAGAGAAGTGTAGTTGACTATGTGAGATTTTATGCCTGAGCTTATGTTGTCCAATGTATAGAAAATGGGTCAATCCTTAAAAGATCACTATGCCTTTAAATTTAACACATTTAAATTTAAAGAATAATTTGGATGACTTAGATGAATAAACAGTAAACAAACATTGAGGACTATGTTGTAGAAAAAAATAACACAAAATATTAAGGCTATTACCTAATTTTGGAAAACATTTCCACTGCAGATTTTGGAAAATGTGTCATCATCAATACAATTTTGGTGACCAGTGCAAAACCCCTTATTCCTAACTACTCAGAAAAGGAATGAATCTTTGTATCTGTATTGAATATATTTATATATCTTCCCTACTAAACTGGAAGTGTTTTGTTAATGCATTTATATACATTCAGAATTTGATCTGATTCTCCCAGGAGTTATTGCTGAATTTTCCTAAAATTTCATGCTGTGACTCTCACGTTCATATTGGGCTAGAGTCTTGTGAACAGTAACTAAAACCAAAATATTCACAATAATATTAATAATTGGTCTTTTTAACAATGACAGCATAGGTGAGACTTAAGACACAAGAAATTCTTCTTTGATTCAACATATGCATTAATAATTCAAAACTTTTCTGATGGTAACTTTTTAAAAAATTTTTTAGCTAATCATTTCTATACAGAACATTGGTCTATTTTCAATTTATTCAAAATATTTCATCTCAGCAACAAGAATATTTTACACTACATAGAAGACATTACTTGTGCATCAGTGATTTGCTAATACTCAGGCTTTGTATTTTGAAAGGTTCACATATGCTTTAGCTATCTGTATCTGATTTCAGTAGCATTCTGGCAAAGATTCCTTTGCAAACAAGCCTCTCTTTGAGCAGGGAAACCAAAGAGAAAGCAATTTTAAATAAATTGTCTCTGTCTACAATAGCAAATAGAAAGGCTCAAGAGGAATTGGTTTGTATCGTGAAACAGTGGGCTCTGAGACTTATTTTCATACTACATGCATTTTGTGGAGATTCACTGTGGAGTAGCTTGTCTGATACTGTGAACAGAGCTGCTTCTAGTTCAAACTATCTAGGGAGCCTTTGGGATCATTTCCTTCTTTTGAATTTGATCCAAATGGGTCCAATACATTTGCTTCATGATACTTCTTCCATGGATAGCAGAGTGCAAATTTGGGGATGATAAGGAGCTTACTTTCTGTAGTCCATACCTTAGGCGAATTAAAGATTGTGTAAATTAATTTTGAGATAGGTTTATAAAGGCTTTCCTCCATTCTAGGGCTTGTTGGTGCCTGATAACAAGGGTTAAGAAGTATATTCTTTTTCCTTTCTACACATTAAATGATTTAATAATATTCCAGATTCAAGAGAACATGATGATATTCACAACCCAAACATTTGGATGATTGAGCTGGTAGGATGGAAATGAGGGTTTTGTTTGTTTTCAGCCAATTAAAAACTTTAATGAAACAGCATAGCAAAGATAAAGATTTCTCATGCTGAAATACAGCAGCTGAGAGACACAACACTCTGTGAACTAATATCTCTGGAGTAGTTTCAGGCAGCACATTTTCTGCTGAAAACCAAAGAAAATAAAACAAACTCCTCCAGGAAAGACAGGCTCTCCAAATATTTCAGCAAAAGATAATATCACAGAAAAGTTTGGCAGAATCAAGAATGTGTAAGCCAAGAATGTGAAGGTATAGGCAGTGAATAGTACAAGATACTGGACACAGTTAAAGAAGGCTTTTATAGCGTTTTAATAATAGATTTGAGTCAAGTGTTCAGAAGATTTCAAGAGAAATTATTAGAAAGAGCAGAATACTGGAATCTAATGCATTGAGTTCAGAAAAAAATACTAGATACACTGAATTTCTATTTAATCTTCATGAAAGATATAGGAAAAGCTTCTGTTTTAAGAAAGTAGAAAGAGATATATATGATAAAAATCTTAATTCATATTATTGTTCTTGGTAAGAGAAAATGCTGCTTCATCCATTTCATTTTGTAGTAGAATAATAGGAGAGCATTTCAGCATCATAGATGTTTTGCGTTTATGATTTTCAAACAATTGGACACTGAAGTGATAACAAAAATGCATTTTATGAGCAGTCGAAGGAGCATGCTAAAATTATTTTGACCGTCTCTGATGCAGATTCTCATTTATTCTTGTTTTCTTTATGCTTACATTTCAATAGCTAGCAAGAGCTCTTGTGTTATGCTAAGAATATTGGCCTGCAAGCCTTCTAAGATTTTGTCTAATTTTTCTAAATAAGCTTGTGTGTTGTATTTCGATATGAAGATTCTCACATGAAGGAATATTATATCTTTGAGAGTATCTTTGAGTAAGAGGTATTCTTCATATTATTGGTTCTTTGGTGATATTCACTGAAATAAAGGAATGTCTTATTAGAAATTTACTTAGTGAATGTAGCTAGGTGAATAAAAATAATTTTGGCCTACTCAGAAGTCCTTGCACTAAACTTAAAAGGAAAAAAAATATGTTTGAATGTTACACTATGGTGTCTATAATGTAAAGTGAATCATGAAATATGATCTCTGAAGAGCAAATCTCAACATGTAGCCTTGGGCTTAAACAAATAGATATTATTGGAAGGATATTTCAACTTTATACAGCTCAAAAAAAAATGTGCTTCTGGTTCATGACCAGAAGACCAGTACTGCAAGGAAAATTAATAAAAGTGAAACAAAAATTAATGAAAATGAGCTAATTACAGTTCATCGCAGGTGATGTCTTCTGCAGAGCTGCAATATGAAAATGTTTTTAAATTTTATTTAAGCCCTGTTTAAAGTTACAATTGTCACTATGTTTTGCTAAATATAAAAAAAACCCAAATATTCTTATCAACATCTTTCTCCTCTTTTAGCCTGCTACTCCAATACTAATCTCAGGTGTTTCAGTCATTGGAAAAATAATGCCTGTTTAATTTAATTTCCTGCCAATTTTATATTAACTACAATGACAGAAGTTTAGAACGGTAGAAATATGTGATTTGAATGGGGAAAAGAGTTGTGTGAGTTCAAACTATTAATGCAGAATAGGAATCATTCATTAATATTTTGTTTGTCTTCCAACAAGCTTCCAGCAATTAAGAATGAATAGAAGGAAAAGGATAATGACACGTTGTATCAAAATTCAAGTGCTAAAGAAACACTGAATTTATGTTATCAATTGATGCATCTCTTCTGCCTGTTTTTCAGATCTACCCTATACGCACCTCAGAGTCACTGTATTAGTTTTGCAAGCAGCTTGACATTGATTGACTTTTTGAAGCTAACAGGAATTATAATATTATTTAGGCCTGACTCATCACCATTGCTTTTCATGCTTGATGCAAACAGAAAATACAGAAATTCCATTGAAACTTAAGAGAAACCTCCTTTACTATTAGAGTTGTAAAACTGCATTAACAGCTTGCTCAGAAAGGCCATGGAGTCTCCATTCTTGAAGATAGTAAACACCTGACTGATCACATCCCTGGACAAAGTGCTCAAGCTGACTCTACTTTGAGCAGCAAAGTTGGACTAGATGATCTCCAGCTAGTTGTTAGGCCACCTTAAATTCCAGCAAATACCTCAGGATATTATATTATTTCCGCTGTTAAAGCGGAAAGTCATCTGATTTGAAAGTCAGGGAAAAATAAGAACTTTAATTCCTAATGTTCCAGGGCTTTGGGTAATGTCCAAGCTAATGATGGAAAAACTGGTAGAAATACTTGGAATAGTATAGCTTGCTTTAGCTTGATTCTCAGTTTAGGCTAATTTTTTTATGCTTCTCTACATGTTAAGTTGCATCTTGGACTGCACTTTTCAGCTGATTTAAATGTTTTCAGTCCTTATGGTTTTGAGATGTAGATACTGTGACTGCAGGAAGGCCTGGAAGTCTTACTATTTTTGTCCAACTGTTAAGTAATTAAGGTTATACTTAATTTGATTATACTGAACTTGAATACTTTAGTGTGTGCACTTTGTACACAGAGTAAGTTGTGAATTAACTGGCTGAGAAATGGTTGATGGTTGCAATCTTGGCTCCCTAAAAAATTAAACGTAAAAAGGATTTGCTCTTCCACACCACTACTACAGTCTGAAAGCACCAACATTTTTGAACAATGTTTATAAGGTTGATAGCAACTGATATACAGAAACCATGGAAGAACATAATCCATGAGAAGTGCGAAATATGAGGAATTACAATGCAAAACTTCAAACTTTGGGGTATGGGAAAAAAATCTCACTCATAATGGTGCAAAAGTGTCACGATTAAGCCTTTGTGGAGCTATATGGATATATTGCTTTTTACCAAGTCTATCTGTCCTTAAATTCAAGCTCCAGAACTTGGGTTCTTAATGTATTAAAAATATAATGTAAGTTTCCAGCTTGGATAGGGATGGATTATTTAATACTGGTTAAGATAAACTCTGTACCATATAATAAGTTAATAGAGCTCAATTACTACAGCTGGCAGGAATTATATGTCTTTGGCATTACAGTGTTTTTTGTTCTATGGATGGGTGGAAAAGAAATTATCCCGTTTAAGAAATACAGCTGAAACAAGGAAGAAATGGAGATTTACCACTGAGGTATATTGCAAAGGTCTGTCTTTTCTCTGTGGTCTGTTTGTCTCCAAGATCAGATACAATTAGGAAGAACTCAATATGCTGTTTTCGGAAAATATAAGTTTTCAGAGGGTGAAAATTATCAAACCTACAGTCTTTTTCCTAAACCTACAGTCTTCTTAGTAAACCTGAATATCGTAAGTTCCTGCTAAAGGACTAATAAAGGCTTAAAGTTGCTCTTTTTTTGCTGGGATGGACAAATTGAACAGTTGCGGACTTATTTGGTTAAAAGTAACTCTACCACGTTGATTCACAGCGGTGGCAGATGCAGCAGTGTTAATGTTGTGCATTGGAAATCAATAAAGCTAAACATAACCCTCTCCCCTCATAGGTCGGTGCCTTAATTTGTCAGCACTTGGAAATTTCTCATGTCCATTTTTCTGAGAAACTGCTGATGTAAATTTATAAATGGTAGAGGAAAATTTAGTGTGTAGTCTGTCTTTGCTTGTTTAAGAAGAGCTTACTCTCCTTATTTTTTGCATAGCAATAAATGCATAAGAAGACCAGCATTTCACCAGTAACTTTTTGTAAATATTAATGCTGGTATTCATCATCTTTCTTTCCTGTTTGTTTCATTAATATGCAGTTTTATGTGAAGCCTCAACTGTTCCACAGATTAGGATATAAACGGAGATTGAAGTATATGAAGAAAGTTCTTGATTTTGGAGATTTATTGCATTCATAGAAACTAATGCATAAGTAGTATTTATTATGTATTAGTATTCTAACGTTCATAACTTAGTTCATAGGGATTTAAACTCATTTAATTAAAATGCTCTTGTTAGGAGCAATTAAAGGACTAATATGAGTTTCATGAACAGTAACATGTATATGCATATACAGGGTTTTTTCAGAGGCATTTTAGAGCCTGTTTAGAGCTCCTTTTTTGTCAACTTTATCTCTAAGATGTTCTAGATTTTTGGGTATAATAATGAGGTGCCATAATTCATTTAGACCAAATATTCAAAGTATGTAAAAACTCAGTATCTTTTATAACTGATACTTCTGATCTGACAAATGTTTATCCAGATTATACTGTCTAATGTATATGGTAATTTGCATATCAGAGAAGATGATGTGGGAAAGGAAACAGTCAACTGCAATACAGATATTTAATTTTTTTTGTTCTTAAAATTCTTTATATTAATCACATGGATTGTTTCTAACTATGCAGGTAACAGACATATATTATGATCCAAGTCTATTCTCTTTTATTGGAAAAGGACAGGCCATGATGTTATTCCATGGGGCTGGATGCATTCAAAGTTTGCAATATATTTGCCTGAGAAGGTCTCGTTCTCAGAAGTAATGCAATAGAAAGGTCAGAATTCTGGTGTTTATACTGAAAGTAGAAGTGTAATAAACCTGCAAAATAACGATTAACATGCACATCATTCTTTCAGAAATAATTTTATCATCATTATGTCATTCACATTAATATTCCATGGAAAGGGCTGAACTGGATCTACTGAACTGAATATTCTGTGTTAGTTTTGTGTTAGATAATTCCTATTCAGTACAGCACTTAAGAAAAAAGCAAGATTAACACCCAGATCTGTTTAAAAGTTATTATTATCAGCTTAGTAAAAGTACATCAAATTTCTTTTATTTTCAAGGATATGTAGTAATGTTCTTAGGGAATTTTCAGCCTCAGCTATAACCAAGCCCAACTCTGCATCTGTCATATCTCTTCATGTCAATTAGGTAAGGCATATAGCTTTTAAAGAATATGTGAAAATTAGCAAGATGCTCCTAAATCTTTTATAGCTTGTTCCAAAACTTATTTTAGATCACTTTGCTATGATTCTTGTGATAGCTACAGATGTGATAAACAGGTGTTCTGTTCCTGTGATCTAGTGGAGACTGATTTCCAATAAATCAATAAGAAACGGAACATAAAGTTCCAAATATTTGATGACTTTTTTTTCCTAATTCCCATTTGAAGTTACATCACTGTTCTTGCAGGAACTGTAGATGATGCAAAGTCCTTCTGGTGTTGAGGAATACAGTCAGTGCAGGTACTTGGTGAGCAGCTGGGAGCTCTGGGTTTTGAGAACCCCAGGCAAGAGGCCATGGACCGCTAACCCTTTGCACCGTAAAAGGCGTGGGGACTTTGCCCATCCAGGTGAACAGGCACTCAGAGACATGGCAGAAGCTGAAGAGCCCAACACTTCCATGCATTTAGACTGTGAAAATATAAAAGCCCAGGATTTCCTTACTTCAAGGTCCCTCCTTAGAGGTACCAGCTTGAGCTGTTGCTTTTTTATATGGTTATTGCATCAAGATTAAATCGATGATTTAATCATCAATTAATTGATGATAATTTGATTGCCTTGCACCCGGCTCAGTTGGTCCAAATGTGACTGCCAGAATAGTATAATATTCAGGAATAGTCTATGGGATGATCTAAGTGAATTAAAATCTCTGAGATTCACAGTTTGTGTCATTGGCCCACAGCTAAGTAATAATTGATGTATAGTTACAGATTACAGCATCTCATACAGTAAAGTATTTCTGGTAACTGTCACCTGTTTAAACTTTTGATCTTCTTGGGCCAGGAAGGTTTATCATTATATTTGTTGTCCAATGTGTCTGTCATCAGCACCAACCACCTTTATATCTTCAAAGTTTTGTACCCTCAAAATGAAACTCCACCTACCCCTCTACTTGTAAACCTAAAGTGGACTTCTGTTCTTCAGGGCTTGTGTGAGTGGTTGCAGTTGCTGTTTTCTCCCTTCTGGTCTGCATATATATTTCCACCCTATAGTGACTAAAGTTGCCAGCGGGAGTGATTTATGCCTGTGTCTCATTCTAACACAGGGCTTGAAACACATCTGAATCCAAAGGACAGTGCTGTTAGATCCCCATTTGAAACACAGGAAAATTTGCTTGGTGTCTTAAAAAATGAATCAATTGGTGTTTGTTCAGAAGGTGCTTTGTAGAGCAACAGACGCTTTTCTGCGATTCTCTAGGCTTGTGAACAGCAAGTTTTTCAAATGTATCATTAAATTATTTTAAATGTATCATTGATGCTTGGCTGTAGTTCAAATCCTGGGAGAATCCCCTAACTTCTCACTGAAAATCCTGCACGTCCTCAGTGTCCTCTGAAATGTGAAGGATTGACTCTTCCACTTCCTGGGATTTTCATTGGTGCCAGGGTTCAGCATGTAGGCTTCCAGAGCAACAGTAATATCTGTCATTTTGAATGAATACAAATCTCTAACAATTCATGTTTGTACAGTCCCAGTGGAAGAGTGTTGTGTCAGCTGTGCTCGTGGTACTTTAAAGGCTTTATTAAGTCAGCTGGCAACACACCCTGTCTCCAGGCACTGGCTTTTATGGCAAAGGACCTAAGAGATTTTTTTGTCCCTTTATTTTTTTTTCCTTTCCCCTCCCTCCTTTCTCGTGTTAACTAGCTGTCTGAAACAGAGGTAGTGATTTTATAGAACTCTTATGGGTGTGTTGCTGTATTTGTAATACACACAGTAAAGTTTACAGATGAGCATTTTTACCCACCCACACAATCCTACACATACATGTGCATACACTGTCAAGTACCTATATGCAGTCTGATTGATATTAATTCTGATCAACTTATTATAATTGATTGATAGAGAAACTGTACAAAAATTTATAAATAATTATAACCAGCTTTCTTAGTCCATGTAATTTGAAAGGAGGCTATGATGAACTGTGTGAAGGTTCTGGACCATGTATTACAGTAAAGTTCCATGCATAGTCTGTCCAGTGGCCTTTTATGTAAGAACTGTACTTTCTGTTTGCTTTAATGTAGACAAAATTGTTTAATTGGTAAATGTTAAAGTATTAGTTTGCTTAAGTCATGTTTTGAGAATCAGTTGTTCAAAGACTGAACTTTCTAGTGACATTCAGAATCTTTTCTCTTGCAGCCGTTTCGTAGAGTGACGTTTTCTGTTGTGAGTCAGCCTCAGGACCCGCATCAAGGGTCATTGCAGAGTTGCTATGACAGCGGTCTGGAGGAGTCAGAAACACCAAGCAGTAAGAGTTCATCAGGGCCAAGACTGGGTGCCCTTCCACTCCCAGAGGACAACTACGAAAGGACTACGCCGGATGGCAGTGTTGGTGAGGCAGAGCATATGGAAAATGGTAGGGGCAAACACAACATTCACACACATAATCTCACTAGCAAGTGATACTAAGTAGACTTTTGAAAGGTCAGTCCAAAAACATAAATAAATATATTAAATAATTAATATTGTAATTATTTGATTTTAAAGTTTGCTAAAATGCAGGTATGCAAAATAATGGAGCATAACACCACTAATTAGATCAGTACTTTTTTTTACATGACTTAAAATCTATACTGCAGAAGCAGTTAAAACACTGAAAAAAATATCATTAGAGGTCTGGGAAATGACAATGGAATAAAATTACATAATTTTCATTTTCTATAAAAGACCATAAAGGACATATATTCTCATTTCCTTCCATTTTTTATTCAAATCCTACTTAGGAAATTTCCCAGAATGTAATACATACAGCATCAGGAAAAGAAAATAACATTTTAAAACCCCACTCTAGAGAATATTCTTTTCCCCAAAAATGTTGTATAGACTGTTTTCAAAATAAAACCCAATGTCAAGTCCATTCTTCATTATTCAGAGTAGAAGAATATTACTTTCCTTTTCTTCACACTTTATTTTGTGCAGTACTTTTACAAGATTTCATTTAAATTCAGGGTCCATTTATGTAGAAGGGGAAAATGTTAAATATTTATTCCATAGTAATTCTCCTATTATTAAAAACCAAAAAAATGTTGATCTAAGTCTCAGGTTAGGTTCTGTTTTTCTTTCTATCTAAGACTATTCAGGATTAAAAAACAAAAAAGACTTATTCATTTTGAAATGTATTTTATAAAACACTAATATTTCACTGTTCTCCACTTTTTAGCCTTGATCTAAAGTTTTATGAAGTCAGAGACTGACTTCATTGTATTTTCATTTGTCCATAAACAAAAAAATAAATTAATACATGTCAGTGTACAGATTTTTGATAACCAAAGAAATCATGGGTTTTCTAAATCAATTTTAATAGGTGGCTACATGCAAGAAGGGTGGTGTATTTTTTTGTTATAGAATGAATTAATTAGTTTGGCTAAGTACATGTTAGTTTTTCAGAGATTAAAATACTGAGTAATTGTTCTTGGGGTTTTGTCTTATTTGAGATAGGTATGTCAACCCATTAAAACTATGTTATTTTTCATGGTAAGATATTTCCAAATCTAGTATGCATTACTGAAAATCGCTACAGCAGTCTACATATCCCAATAGCAAAAAAATTCATTGACTAAAAAGGAAGATAGTATTATCCATCTAAAGATATATTAGGTTATGTATGTTTATACATTTGCATTTATATATTCTCCTTGGTTGTTTATATGAATATATTTGTTTACATTTCATTTTTTCTGGGGATGTGGTAGGGGGGAAAAGTGATAATGGTATTTCTGGAAAAAATGTCAGAAAAAAAGCTTATAGAGTTTGTGCCTAAATTGGGCTGATAATTTTATTGTCTGCTTTGTAGTGAGATTTTGTGGTTAGGATAATAAAATTTGTCAATTCCCTTGGACATCCAGCAAAGTAGACAATTTCTAGAACTTCTGAGTTCAGAAAGTATTTTGACATGGGATACGCCTGATCCATGCTGGAGAAAACTGTAGAATCACAAATGAATATAACTTTAAATGTATTTGGTAGCCAAAGAAAAAGAAAATCACACTAACTGAAGTGCAATTGAA
Source organism: Rhabdornis inornatus (assembly GCA_013397075.1). Taxonomy (NCBI): domain Eukaryota; kingdom Metazoa; phylum Chordata; class Aves; order Passeriformes; family Rhabdornithidae; genus Rhabdornis; species Rhabdornis inornatus. The sequence continues at coordinate 567,837 of VWZS01001010.1, read as the reverse complement.
AACAAAAAGTGCTTGGCCACTTATGAGTGTCATAAGTTAAAGCAAAATAGTTTAAGTTTTCGTATTGATGCAAAAACTGGAATTGCATTCTGTTAGCGAAAATATTTTAGATGCTTTTTTTTTCAAAATAGTTTATTTTATATTTGGTAAATTAATAGATAGCAACATAGAGGTAGATAAATACAATAGTTCATGGTGAATGAAAAAAAAAATCTCCAGTAAAAAAATTTTGCATGGTAAGACATGCATAGAATCAGTATTTCCTCCTCCTTTATATAACCTTGAACAGAGACCTTTAAAAGGTGGGTGATATTGTGGTGAAAATTATACTCTACAGACTTCTGGATTTTGCTGTCACATTTTAAAGAGAAGATTTCAGTATCGGCATGTCATCTACCTCCAAAAATTTCTGTTAAGATTAATCTATAAATAATGATGGAACAGGCTGGAATGTACTTTTGTTCCTTCACATATGTAATACCTGGTATTGAGTGAGAGTTTTCTGTCATATGATTCTTACGTCCACTTGTATTTTAACTATTGCATTGTTCAAATTCTGATAATACAATCTTCAATATTAATGGATCATTGTGACAGAAATAGAATTGAAATTGAAGTCTGTCAAGCATTCATTTGTCACATTTAATTGGAATCTAGGTAATCTGCAGTGTTTGGCTATGTTAGGTTTTAATCAGGATTTATACTAGATTTTTTATGAAGATTTTCCATGGAAACAGCATTTTGGAAGTGATCTTGGTTATTAATTTTTACTTCAAATATTTGCCATTTAATTTCAGTTTGTGTGAAACAATGCAGTTATAACTAATTGCTTTGGATTTCCTTTCATTTTAGAATTTAAAATAATAATCTTCAGCACAGTGCATGAAACCTTCCAATATGTTTCCTTCTCTTTTTTCCAAGCCTAGATGACTAAGAAAACAAGTAATCTTGATAGTTAAGGCAAATTTAAGAAGGTTCAGTTCACAGGCAGAGTATATAGTGAATTCAACTTTCTGTTTGCTGTTAAGAGCTTCTTTAGACTTTCTCAGTTGGGAATAAAACACTGGAAAATTGGAAAAAAGAGGGTAAGGGGGTTGATTTTCCCAGAACATGGTGTACATTGCCCACCAGCCTACATGACTGTCAGATGTAGATTGAAGTTTTATTCTGCTGATTAGCTGTGGTGTCAGATGTGGGAGAAAAAAAGAAAAAAGGAAGAAAAATAGAAAGGAAAAGAAATGTTACCAGATTGACTGTGAAATTTCAGTATGCAAAGATCTTGTTAATTAGTAAAATCTGCAGAACCAAAAGTAACTTCTGAGTTAATTTATCCCCTGGCCTTGGAGCTTTCCTTACAAGGAAATTCTGCTCATATGTGCAGCCTTCACTGATTTTGCTGTTAGAATGGTACTGCACAATAATTTTCTGAAGAACATTTCCATTACATTCCTATTTGTATATCAAGGGCAAATACATTACCATGGTAAATTAGTTTCCTGGTCTTTTGTCATAGCTTTCTAGTTCTGACCATGACTAACACAGCATCTCAGAAGAAAATCTTAAAAAATTCTGAGACAGAAGCTTCCAGAATTTCCTCTCCTCCTGACCCCAACAGTTAATAGTCACCATGTGATTTTCTAAATAATAATAATAGTAGTAATAAAAACCCACTAATTTACCACAAGCCAAGTTACTGGCCTGAAGGATGTCTTTCAACAGTGAAATCCTCGGAAGGCTGCCAATATTACTTTGGTTTTTTTTTTTTGTTTTGTTTTGTTTTTAGCTCTTATTTAACTGTTTTAATGACTATTCCTTTTTTTCATTATTAGAAAGAGTATGGAAGCATTTCGTTTTAGTTTTTAAATATATGGATTGTGATGTTTCCTTATAATTTACCTTTCCTCTGAATTATAAATCTTCCTAGGTTCTATTTCTTCTAGAAAAGGTAGGGATAGCAGAAGATGTATTCTCACAATTTGAGGAATGGACAAGACAGCCTTTTCATACTAATTCCTATGTTATTAATTACACATATGATCTTTAAACAGAGCTTTCATTGTTCTGTTTAATTTCCCTTCACCTGGTTCTATTAGGTCTCTCTCAGGTTTCTTGCAACTCTCAGAAATATTTGATTATATTTCTTCTCCCTACCCTCTGATTTCTGCCTACCTACAGTTTATTTATGCATGTAGCGGCCTAATCAGTTTTATTTTTTCTTTAATTTAGCTAGAGGACCTATAGTGGTGAAGCTGCAGCACTGCAGGTTATGGCTTGTATGATCTTCCCTCGAGATTTGTTTCCATGCAGTCCTAATTAAACTGTTTGCCACACCTGAGATATCTGCCTTAAAGCTAGCTCAGGTACTTCTACGTGAACATGTCTTTGATCTGCAACACAGAACTTTAAGTTAGCCCATGTTTCAATATCAAATAGGGTTGGAGAAGAGCAGTCATCTCTGTGAAAGAAGGAAAATTAAGGGATGGTTTACAGCTTCCATTTTTGCAGGGGGAAATGGAGTAAAGAAAGATTAAGCGACATGTCTGAAGTCACAGATAAAGTAAGGAGCAGAGCTTAAATAGGAACTCAGAATTTTTGTGATTCAGTTACTTGACTCCCACAAAGAAATCAGTAGATAAATTACTCTCTGACTGACACATGAAGAAATAAAAGCCAGGGAAGAGAAGTGCATTACCTTGGTTCATACAGTCTGATAATATGCTCTGTTTTCAATGACAATTTCAGATTTAGACTGCAAGTTCCACCATCAGTATAGAGAAGGGGTTCGTAAAGTACAAAATGATGGCTTGAAAATGCGAAGTGAATTTTGACAATTAATAAATGTAATTAATTTTATCTATAAGACCATTCTCTCACTTTTACTTGTGAAATATATTTTTAATCTGTTCTCTGGACCAAAGTGGAAAGAAAATAATCCATTAATTTAGAGAACCCATGTTTACAAAATCTATTTTCCTTTAGCTTTTTATAGTGCAAATAACAGCTTAATGTTCTTGAAGACTTAACTATCCTTGTTGCATAATGGCAAACAGACGCTCATTGACTTATTTCAGAAAATGACTGCATTTTTGCAGTTCCCATTATTTTCAAATGTTCTTTCCTCTTGAATTCAGGTCCTAAAATTGCATGAGAATAATTTTGCTTTAAAATTCTATCCTGGAAATGTTGATGTAAGTAGTCCATCTAAGAGGCTGAGTCAGTAAAAGTTTTTAATACACTGATTACACAGTAACAGTTCCTTTTTTTTTTTTTTTTTGGTTGGCTTCTTTTTATTCTATCATGGCTGCTGCATCTACTTTTTCTTAAATATCATTCTGCAAGCATGAACCCACAATACAAGAAAGTGCTGCAAAAATGATTATATAATACAAATATATAAGAATTCTTACACTTTTTTCTGATGAATGTAGAATGTTTCTTAACCTATAATTAGGCACATGATGAATTTTGAATTCTGTAACACTAGCAACATACAGGGGTAATATTTTGGAGCACATACATATTCAGTGATAAATTATATCTTGAATCAGTTTTTTTTGAGAATGCAGCATTTTGATAAGATATGTGAAAATACATTTTTCAAGATAAAAAAAACCAACAACCCAGCTTGTAAGACAGAAGACAAACTGTGCAGGAATCCCTGATACACTAGTGCAGTCTTATGTAAGGCAGGGAAACTGGTTGGGAAGAACATTGGCTCCTTTTCTCCTTGATTTGTTTTCTAGTCTTTTACTGTGTTCTTTCAGATGACCTTACCCCATAAGTGTATGAATTTTTTCAAGAGAGGAATAAGTTTGATAACCTATATGCACATTAATACTTCAAGTTTCGAAACTACATTGTGCCTGTTCTTTAAAAATTACTTGTATTTCGAAGTGTTATGTATACTTGTAGTAGAACTGAAGGAAATATACTTTGTGTCAAATTCCTAGTGCTGATATATATTTTTACATATACATTTGCTTTATTAAGTCAATAATTTACCACACAAAATTGAGAAATAATTTTAGGTTGTCCATTGTATGTCATTGCACTAAGGTTTATTGTATATTAACTACTATTCTATGTTTACATTGTACTTCAAATGCCCAGTGCAAAGTAAAGCCCCAAATACACACCAAATACGATCAGAAATAGCTCTCATTGAAGACAACAGAATAGTATTTTTTATACCTCCTCTATTTTCCTTGACTGTCCAGACAAATGCCAATAACTTCTATGTTCTATTCAAGAAGTGCACCTGAGTTTGCTTTGAATGGTTTTCTGCTTGATCAGGGTTTGAACTGCTCAGAGAACATATGCTTGGATGTGCTGGAATCAAAGAAGGAAGGCATATTTCTGTATTGGAAATCCACCCCCACACATTGGTAGCAAAACAAATTAGTCAGCACTTTTCTGATTTTCTGATTAGAATTGTATGTCTCTTCCTGTTCTCTCTGTTGCTTTCCCATTGTATTTGTTCTAGCTCTTTTTGTTCTGCAGAGTGAATAGCATTTGCCTCTTTTCTGAAAAATCATATATATAGGATTTCTTCCTCCACTCCTGATTTCAGTATTTTGCTCTTAAAAAGAAAATACACAGCAATAACTATCCACCACTGTTAAAAATGCCATGTACTAAAGCTTTGATTTCTTTTATTACCCTTTATAAAAGGAACTCCATGTTCACATTCCATCAGTTTTTAACCAATAATTTGAAAGTGGAGGAACACTTTGGATTTTTAAAGAACCATACCTGCAGTTATATCTGTTAAGATTAAGCAAATGAGGGAAGTGTTTGTATGTGCATGTGGGTGTGCACACTCGTACACATCTCAGTGAGTCAGTTCTCACTGCAAATACTCATGAGATCTAGGCAGTTGCAGTTACATAACCTGCCTCATCTATGAATTTCAAATAAATTCACTGAGGTGGACATGAAGGAAAATACTAAACTGACAAGTGGAGAACTAAATGATCAGAAAGTAAAGCAGTATGTCCACTGTCACACTGTGAATTGATCCAAAAATTGTGCAACCCTCAAAAAGTAATAATTTGAACATCACTTCCAGTTTGATGAAGGTTTTACAACTGACTTAGTGAAGTTAGGCTTTTGTCCAAGTCTTCCGTGCCAGCTGCTAGCTCAGGCAGCCTCCCACTGATGCAGATTGCAGAACTCCCTTTGATACTGTCACAGTCCTCAATGTAGATGGAAGGCAAAATGCATTCCAAAATTTACAGACTCAAGGAAGAACAGACATCTGTTCTATGAATGGAATATTTAGCAACCTTTGCATCCAAGGCAGGCTCTTTCCTGAAAAAAATCTAATGCAAAGATTCAACGGAAATTTATTTTTCCTCTGTTCCAATGAGTCCTTTCAACATACTGTATTTCCCAGTTGGCTTTATTTAATGACAGATTCTTCAGTTTCCTGGACAACATTAGATCTTTCTATCCCTTCAAATCTACAAGTATAATAAAGATCCAAAAGAAGTACTTTATAGGGATATTTCATCTTAATTTTAGTGAAAAATACTTTTTCCTCTATATATGGGAAATCTAGGTAATACATAGGGTCAGACCAAAGATCATCTGGTGGCCAAAATAAAGTGCTCAGGAAAAACTATAGCAGGACAAATAAGCTGATTTGTTTTCCAAGTAGTCTTCTATACATCAACAGTTGGGAATTCTGATTCCCTGAGCCACATAATGTGCATTTAGTAATCTTTATGGATTTACATATTCAAATCTGTCCAGTTTCCATTGCATGAAACTATTTATATCTCTTTTTCCCAATGAGGGTTTTCAAAGTGATTGTGTGCTCCATTAATCTTGGATTAGACAAAGGAAAAATAAACTTCCTAGCCTATAAAGGAACAGTACATTGGAATTTTTAATGAGAATGTGTTGATTTGTACCCATGCTGAAATTTGCTGTTGTATAAGAAGTCTTTTATTCAGTTACTGTTTCAAAAGGTTTAAACCCCAAAGATTGAAGGGAAGTGTGTGTCTCTCTTATGTATTTTAGCAAATACAAATGTAAGTTTAGTATGCCAAAATCTACAGAATTGTATTCAAAGGAATTAGAAGCTCCAGTATGATATGTGTCATCTGTAGTTCTGAAAGTTCTATTTTATATTTTTATTTTATAACTGATTTTCAGACAAATAGAACAATTTCTATGATGACAAGAGGATTTAAACGCAAGCATAATATCAATTCAAACATTTAAGTATTTCTGAATATTACTACGGTATCACCTATATTGCTTTTTTTGCTTTAGCATAAACACAGCATTTGATGTGAATGCCAACTCGAATGTCTTGAATGAATAAAGAAACAATCATGCAATATGATAGAACACGACATACATTCGAATTTTTTAAGAAATTGCTTCAATTTATTAGTACAGTAACTTAATATTTCAGGGCTTCTTGGCTTGTTTTGGGCCAGGAACAACAATAACAACAAACCCCCCACTACCAAAATAAACAGGGGTTTTATGCTCCAACACAATTTTTGGGCACAGATAAAAGCAAAGAAAAGTCAGATTTTAATATGTAAGAAAACACATTTTAGTAATCAGTATTTTATAAGGTTCTTTTTTGTTTGTTTTTTTTCCCCTGTAAATTAGAGTCATAAATTCTGTCAATATTAATTGCAAATCTTTTATTGTAGATAACTTGCTATTCATGTTTAAAAGAGCTGTCCATTCTTATGCAACTTTTAAGAAAGGACAAAGACATCTCTCAATAAATTAATTTAAAAATATTATTTTGATGGAGTATTCAAATCCATACTTTTTTCTTACATGTAAAATAGGAAATTAAGACATAAATGTAAGCTTCCATCTGGATAATAGGAAAAGTAGAATTTAAAGGCAGTGAAGGAAGAACAGTATTGATAATAATTTATACTGATTATTGTGTGTTCTCTTACTAGTAGACATGCCCATACAAGCTTCCCCAACTTGCTTGTTTTAACCTGGTTTTTAGCTATATCTAAAGAACAAATCAACCCTGAAGATCCCTTCAGGGGCACTTGTTCTTTTACTAAGCAATCTGCATTATTTCATCAGAAAGGGAAGAAAAATCGAAGTGTGTCATATCTAAAATTGCATGTAAACAAGACAGAAGGCTATGCCTTGTTCCAAAGTGTTAGTTTTCTCCCCCTATGGTTTTATGGCAGATTTTTCTTGATCCAATGATTTTTCTGTCTTTTTCTGAAACTTTAATAGTGCTATAAAGACTAGTAGTGTCCATAGAGAGAATTCTGGGAAAAGCCTTTTTAAATTAATCTCACGAATTCAAAAAGTGTGTGGTATTTGTGTCCTGCTGTCCTACTGTCTTTAAATTATTTCAGCTGCACAGTCAGTGGTTTTCTTACATAGTTGTTCTTCTCAGATTAATTCATATTTTCTTTGAAGGGGAGAAGCTGACCCTTTTTGGGGCAGTGCAATGATATTCACATCATCATGAGATATTAAAGTAACATTATTAGTGGAATATGACATTGCAAACTTTTATTACAAAGAAAAGGTAAAGAGAGTTGATGTAATTTTACTTTCTATTGTTGTTAGTGAATAACAGAAACTTCTATTCTCTGAGTAGAGAACAGAAACATGTTAGTTTTCTTTAACAAAGTATTTGAGAGATAAAATTATATATGCATAGTATGCTATTTTATTACTATCTCTCAATGTCTGATTCTATTAACAGTGGCCATCATTCCCTGCTACTGAATTAGAAAATTTATGCCAACATTCTTTTCATATTCTGCTATGTATTGCAATAATAATATGGGGATTATTGTAATATATCAGTAGATTTGACAGCTCTGCAAATGTGCTTGTTCTAGCTATCTCATACACAGCCATTATTCAAGTATGTGAGAGAGGAGAGTAATAAAATAGCTAACTTCATTTGTTTTCTAGGTTTCTGGTGGTTTCTAGGGCTAAGGGGGTTAAATGGATGAAAGAGGAGTAACCATGAGTATCATTATTACATATGCTGATTTTTAAAATACAAGAAATCTAAGTATTTTAGTTGTGTTTGAGGATGTCTGATTCAATGCTCCACAGCATGATTAATGTACTGTATTTAATGCAGTTTCATTATTCAGTTGAATTATTTTTGGTAAAAAAAAGGATGGGCAAAGGTAGTCAAAATGAGATCTCCTGCTTAATTATATGTACAAAATGTTTTCATGCTTATTGAAAGCTTCTAATAGCATGAAGAAAGAAATTTTGTAATGACATATAAAGCATGTAAGAAAAAATTTAAACAACCTGGAGAACTAAAAAATTGTGACTGATCCATTTGACAGTATGCAAGGAACCCGCACAGTATGACTCAAGAGTCATGGAATCTGCCTGGATGACTCACATCCTTCCTAAAGCCCTCTTTGTGGTGTTGTACAGACTTACAGCGAAGCAGCAGAGAGAAACAGCATGGACTTTGGTTCTACTCTTAGCATGCTCCAGATAGCCCTCTCATATTTTAGCAATTAACACTGGCCTGAGAAAAGCTGTAAGAATAACAGGATTTAATAATTTTGAGACCATATTATCTTTTCGTTTTCTTGGAAGCAATCCTAAAATACTATATTCTGCCCATAGTTCTCCACTTGAATGACACTAACGATAAAGGGTAAAGGATGATTGGAAAAAATCAAATTTAAGCTACACCAAAATGTCTGTATGTCTTTTTTATTCAATATGAGGAACTCAACAGCAGTGTGCAAGGGACATGAATAGAATTGATTTTTCCCACCCATTTTATCCTTCTGTACCGGAAATGGTCATATCTGAACAATTAAACTTTGGGAAATAACAGTGGCATAAGAAGCTGGCTCACAGAGAATGATGAAACAAAATAGCTGTGAGAGTCAAAGAGGAATACATCCTAGATTTTATAAATGACAATACAAAGGACAGGCTCTATACTGCCACGGCGCACCATTCCTGACAAAGGATGTTGCTTAGAGGCATAGCTCACTTGCCACGAGCATAGATATGGAAACTTGAGACAGTCAGATCTAATCTCATGGATAGTAATGGGAAAATGCAGAAAAACCCAAGATGCCCCCAAAGGCTTAGATAAGTGAATATTTTTCTCTTGCTTTTCTCTTCAAAAGGAAACAATTGCCTTTAGCTTTTACCAGGCAAAGTCCCACATGCTGTTGTTCATGCTATGAATTTTAAGTGGAAAAACTTTTCCAAAACATAAAGATGTTATCCTAAAGTTTCTTGATAAATGTTATCTAGCATGTTATGTTAATTGAGGAACTTAAGAAACTTATAAAAATAAAATATTCTCTCTACCACCTTTCCTTTCTGTCTAGTACTGTTGTATTTTCTGTCACATGTAACAGACATTTAGAAGGTTCTTTTTGAGAAGGGCCTAAGCAAAAAATCTGTACTGACAAGACAAATTTGTTTATTACTGTGAAGATAAATAGTAAAAGAATTGAATCAAGTTCAGTTCAGTAGTGATAGAAAGTCATTACTCTCAGGTGACAGTTAACTGGCTGGTATAAAATGAGTTAGTACTTCGAGAGCATTGCCTACTGGAGAGACACTCGTGCCCCCACAAGCATTAACTAGCATCCTGTTGAGACTGTCAGCTCAGGAAAGAGGAGAGCAAAGAACAACAAAGGTGAAAGAATCTGATACAAAGTTCATTAGTCTTTGAATAACAGTGGCTGCCAAATGCTACTTTTTGGGCTGGCTGTATATCATGGAGAGTGTTCTGTCTACTCACAACCTGGCACTTCCTATCAGCATTAGGTTTATGTGGAAAGAGGAAGTCTACATAGGGTTGAACTACAATTTCACACATAATTGTAATAAAGGACACTAGTCATGTTTTCAAAGTCATGAGTTTCTAAGCAGAATTGATTCCTATACTTCTTAGCACTTATATTAATCTAATTTAAATGTTCTTACATGAACAAGTTCAGATCACCTCAATGTAAAGAGGTGTTTTAGTAATACTACAATGTGAAATGCTTACTGTTGCCTCCTGGAAAGTAATTGTATTTTACAGTATTGGAACTCAGGAGTGCTTGTGCTCTATTACCTGAAAATAACATTAATTGTTCTTTGTCAAGAAAAGGTGGAAAACAGAATTAAACAAAAAATAACCTTTTTCTTTTATCTAGATTTTCAACCAATTCTGATGTCCTGCTGAAAAAAATGTCTTTTCCAAAATTTTACTGTATTGATTCACTATATTCTCTCACAAATATTTATTTAAATTCTCTTTTTTAAGTGAATTTCCCAGTTCCTCGATTACATCTTCAAAAAATAACCCCATCATTTTCAATTATAGAAATTCTCATATGTATTCACATAAGTCTATACAATATAGTTTCCAAACAGAAAGAGCAATTGAACATTAAGAAATTCAATTAATAGTGCCTTTTAAAGTGTTTGTTGGTTTTTTTCCTATGCTCACTGGCAAAATCTTGGAAGTAAAGAGTCTCTCTGTTATGCCTCATAATTTGGTGTCAAAATCTTAAAATGCCTTGAGCACTGAGAGGACATTGTGGGACTTCCTTGCATCATCTTTTTTACTAATAATTCCAAAGACATTATCAATTTACAACAATTAAACAATAAACTCATTTAGTCAGTCTAAATCTGAGTTATTCTTGCCTTTCCACATCTCACACAGGACTAAAATTTCTTTAGCATAATGCTACAATCGCAGATTCTTTTTCCAGAGGAGCTATACTCCACAAAAGGGATAAAACATTTGAGCATACAGTATTTCTGAGGTACTGCTGTAACAAAATTGATTAAAACTTCATTCACATTCCTATAACTGTGTAAAAAAGGGATTTACAACCATTATAAACAGCTAAATATGGTTCCATCCTTAAGGGCCTATATTTTGCAAATACTTTTCACTTAACTGGCATTTTATACTGCAGTATCGTGAAAACATTGCAAGTAGTACTTGTTCAACCAGACAAACCATTATTTATGAGTTTCAAGTGACAAGATTGTAACTAATGTTATCAGTAGGGGTGTAGAATTGTAGTAAATATCTAAACCTGTTATATTTTATGCTTATTGGATAACAGCATAAAATATAACAGGTTTAGATATTTAGATATCCTACAAGTCTCAAGATGCTCATATATATAATAGAATATTACTGTCAGAATTAATTGAAAACCCCATGAGAAAAGCAGACATTAGATTGACCTCGAAGCAAAATATAAACATATACGAATTTCTGATAATTTTTATTTAACCTCGCATATTTTCATATCTCTTTTTCATATTTCTATGCATCATTCATAGCCCCTGAAGGTTGGATCTTTGTGTATTACTTTGTCATAACTTTCATAGATGTGACTTTAGAAAAATAATAAAGTTAAGCAAGCTGGCACTTCTGTGTGTGTAACAAGACACTCCTCTGGGAAGCAGAGAAGAAAAATATGTGGAAAGTTGAAATGATTAATAAAGATTATTATAATTTTTTTTTTACTTTAAAATAATGTCATATTTCTATTGAAAAAGGCTCCTTTTATTTGTTTAAATTCAGTCTTATTTATGTATTCAGTCAATTAAAAAATAATGTGACATTTTCGCTTTTAGTATAATATTAAATGCTGCTGACCTTAGTGAGAGTTATGATGTCTTGTGACATGAAACATCTGGCAAAATATACAAATATATGTGTCTTTCAAGCCCCTGATCCCTAACATCCTTAAAAAATTATTTCTAAGTATAGCACATAAAGAACCATTTATTTAGATTTTCCTCAATTTTTTAGTAGGTAAGAGTTTTTCATGAAAGTCTTAGTGTATTTCTCTGAAATCTAAACTTGGACAGCCTTTGAAATCTTTTTACTGCTGTAGCAATCTAGAGAGAACTATTTTTATCCATTTAGCAGATCTGCCTTGCAAAGACCCTTCCTTGGGTGAATGAGAAAACAAAACCAGAAATGCTTCTGAGATAATAGGTCCAAATAGTAGGTTTTAAAAGTTGGACAACTCTTTACAAGTAAATAAAACGGCACCTATGTTCAAATATCGGTGATTAACCAGAAATTCAGGTAGCCAAATAGAAATCCTTGCTGGACAAGCAGTTGCATTGTGCTGCATGAGCAAGAAATAAACTGTTTCCACTTTTGAGTCCAACTTAAGAATTCATTTCACAGCATGATTGGGAATAGGTATTGGGAGCTGGAGAGTGTAGGTTCTGCTTTTGGCTCTGCCACAACCACTATGAAAAAAGGAAAGGAAAAATTCTTTATGAGACAAGCAAAATACATTTCATACAATGAATAGGAAGTTATTTGTAAAGATCAGTGAGTTTCTTAAGGGGAAAGCTGCTGATAATTGCCAATTTCAAATTACTTCCAAGTTTTAGTTTGATTAAGCTCAACCTTTACTCCAATTATTCTCATCTTCTGAAAAATCTCTCTATATTCATTGTGATTTGCAAGCACATAATTTGTCACCAAAGGGAGAAAAAGGAGCTATAGAGGTTTGATATGGACCAATACATTAATTTTCCTAAATAAATATTTTCCCTCAGAGTTGAGAGAACTGTATTATATAAGCTAAGCTTTACATTAATATCTTGTTGATTTAAAAAAAAAATCAATTGACAATGCTTAATTCCAACAGAATTCCTCTGACCTTTTCCAAGTCTTGCTGGTCTTTCCACCCCCAACCAAGAAGTTATTTGTTGTTAACAACTACATCTACTGTCTGGAGCAGGAGGGAAGAAGTTTACAAAGCTTCCAATACTCCAGCAACATTTCTGAAAGGCCTTTCCTTTCTTAAGTGTGACTGAAATTTCATGCAATGGAGTAGTTTCCAGAATTTGGAGAAGTGTTTGTAGTTTAGGTGCTTGGGTAAAAACAACATGTTGAGCCATAGCTTACCGGTGGTGTACTGTGTAGGAGTACTGTTGCTAACAATACAGTGAAGGTTATTTTGCTGAATGTTTTAATATGCTTAAGGCTTAAGGAATAATTACACTTTTCTTACACACAAATAAATAGCTACCATTGTAATTAAGATAATGTTAAGCCATCCCTCTAGATGTGTTAAAAGTATTTTTTAAGATTTTTGATAAAGTGACTATTTATTGATAATGTTGGAGTTGAAAGCAGAAAGCAGTGCCTTTACTGATGATGTGCATAAGTGAAGATGCTTCTGTGCACTTCAGAAAAGCAGACTTAGGTTTCAGTTTGGGTTTTTTATAAATTCAAAGGTACTATGTCTTCTGCATACCTTCCAGAAGCATATTAGCCAACATACCCTTATCACTTAAATGTTTATATTTTTCATAAGGAATAAAAAAATCTTGCAGCAGATGATTATGTGAGAATAGTATAACCATTAATGTGAGAATGACTTCAAAAAAAGTAACATTCCAACATTAATTATAATAAATTAGATTGTTTAGCTGGAGAGAATGAAAAGGGCATTTTATATTTATTCTAGAATTATACTTAACTTTTTTCTACATTTTAAATGTCATAAATCTAGCATTTTAAATTATTTTTTTATGTTCATTCAAAGTTCAGCAAAGAATAATGATAATCCAAAGTAGAAAAAAATGCATTAAATGCTTCCTTAATGCAGTTTTGTAAAAGAAAATGGATTCTAATTATTTCAAGCACATAAATACTTCTATGTACACCTCAATGTTTTTCTATTCCATCTGTCTCTTAAATTAGAATAGTCTATTTTCTTTGAGTGATAGATAGTGCTCTATTTCCAGAAGATCATACATGCTTCTTTCCCAGTGTGTCTTTACCATAAACCTATCATTATATAATTATTTATGGAAGCGCTTATCACAGCCCTGGTGACAGAAATACAACTGTTTTCATGAAGATGAAATCTCGCCTACTTTTCTACATTTTTATGTATATAAAATTATACTTTACAAGATTTTCTTATGCTCAAGGTAGTAGTTTTTAATAGTTCTGTAGAGATAGCCCAAAAAAAAACAAAACCAAAAATCCCACGAAAAAACAACAAAAGATTTCCTTACAAAAAAACCCTGAATTCTTAGAAGAGATTGTAATTCTAAAATTTTGGGGTTGTTTGTTTGTTTGTTTGTTTGTTTTTTAGCAGAGAGGGAGGGTTCAGTGGGGTGGTGGTCTTTTAGGGGCGGAGTATGTGGGCTTTTTGAATTTTTTCCCCAGAAAGAAAAAAATAGATACCAAAATTCTTTTTCAGTCAAAGATGATTGAAATAATTATTTTCTCCAGAACTGAATTCTATGTATGAAAAAATTATTCCTCCTTCATATTTCAGGCAATAATACCATACAGCATACTTTTTAAAATAGCTTGCTTGAATATGCAAACTTTTGAGGACTCAAGACTTTCCAATCCTTTCTTTTATTTTTTCCATCCTATAGTGTTTCACTAATAATGGGGATTACTCTTTTGAGAAATGGCATAATCATTGGTGTTAACTTTACATGTATAATTGCTTGTAATTTTTTTCTTTTTTAAAGTGATATATATAAAAAAATCAAGGGTAAATCCCATTATTTGTAATATATCTTTCTTCTTGGGAAAACCACTAGAAATTTTTTTCTCTCTTTGTAGTTACATCTGGTAGCTTTATAGCTTTTTTTCCCTATTCTATAAAGACTTTTGTAGTCAATAGTTGATTATGCTAATAGTGAAGGAAATGATTTGGCTTTGAGTATAATAAATAGCAAAATACTTTGGTCTCTTGTGAGTGTTACCCTCACCTCATGGTGATAATATATCATGTAGCTTATTAGCCTTGCAGGGGTACAGAAATAAAACAGCAGGATATGCCGCAGGAGAAATATTTATATCACTGCATGGTGGTTTCCTGACTCAAAGTAAAATGTCATGCAAACCACTAATATCAAATCGAGACATCTATAAAAAAAATTATAAGTTTTTTACCTATTGGTTTGGAACATGGAAAATATATCCTCAGAGCAAAAACTAGCACAGAGATAATAGCTTTTCCTTTCTACCTGTCCTAACCAAATCTTCCATGGAAAGATACGACTATACATAAGATCTAGTAGATCACATGATTCTTTTCTTTGTCAGATCATGCTCTAATGTCTATTTTTAGGAGAAGGGAGGCTGAGAGGTGAACCTGTTTCTCTCTGCAGCTTCCTGCGGAGGGGAAGTGGAAAAGGGGATTCTGAGCTCTTCTTGCAGGAATCCAGTGACAAGAATGCATGGAGATGCTTCAAAGCTATGCCAGGGAAGGTTTAGACTGGACATTAGGAAGCATTTCTTTACTGAGTGTGTAGCCAAACACTGGATCAGGCTTCCTAGAGCGGTGGTCAATGCCCAGGCCTGTAAGTGTTCAAGAGGTATTTGGACAACGCCCTTAGCAACATGTTTTAACCTTTCGTTAAACTAGATGATAATTGTAGGTCTATCCCTTACTACTACAAGTATTCTATTCTAATTGCAAAAAAATTTATGTAACACAATGGAATGTTGTGTGTAAGGAGAAAAAACAAAGGAATAAAGAGGTAAGAAAACCAAATCTAAACTCTAAGTTGTTTTTCTGGGCTTTTATTTTAATAGTATGTTTTTCAGCTCTCTTTGTTAAGGATGTTTGGGTCAGAACACATTTCTAAAGCTCAGATTTAAAAAAAATTCTCATCAAACAATGAAACTTACTCTAACATGACTAGTGTTTATTTTCAATATAATACATACTTAAAATCGTTGTAATAAGAACATTCTCAAAAGATAGGAAACATTTATTTCATGCTGCATGGTTTTACTGAAGGAAACTACAACAATAAAAAGTGCTTTAGATACAAATACCCTTGTAAAAATATTATATTTGAGATTTTTTTTTTTTCATAAAATAGAGGCTGTAGGGACTGGAAGAGGTCTCCCACCCAGCAGTCCCATTCTCTCATAAACTTTATTGTATATTTCACATTGTATATTTGTTGAGTCCCAATTTAAAGCCATTACCATAAAAGGAAAGCCAATTTCTACATCTCTCTTGTAAGATAGACAGGAACTACAGGTTTGAAAATGAAAAATATCAGTCAGCTCGTTCTTATCCATATTTATTTAGGTTTTTTCATCCCAGGGCTATGAGATAATCCAAATTTCAAAGTAAAAAATGTTTTGCTGTGCAAGCCTTCCTGGACCAGCAATCACCAAACCAATGATCTTTCCCTGTATCTATTACATGTGAGAACAAACCCACCAATTTTTTTTCCCTCTATGTCTTTCTTTTGACAGCTAATATCAGAATTCAATCTTGGAAAATGGTTCAGAAGGTTGTACATGAAGAGTTATGTGTGCAGTTTTTTAGCTGAGTTGCTAACACAGTTGAGCCTATGAGTAACATGTAAGTGTAGGTGCATGTATTTAGATATATATTTATAGAGAGGGAACGTACATAGTAGAAAAAGTGTTTGTATTGAGTAAGTTAACAAATTGGAAATATATTTTTTTAAATCTGGACTGTGAGACAACAGCAATCAACCAACTAGGTGAGCAAGCTACCAACTTGTAGCTGAGATTACTACATGCAGAAGTGAATAATCCTGCTTTGGTCTAGAAGTGATTTAAGGAAAGCTGTAGGTTTGTGGCTGCCAGTTTCTAAAATCAAGTAATTTAAAAGAGATTATTAGCAGAACTAAGCAAGTTTATTAACTCAGAAAAGCACATGACTTTACTGAGAGATAATAATTGCACCTGGCTTCTGCCCACTAAAGAGTTTGAGTTGGGTTGTTTTCCCAGCTGGAACATTCACCTGACCACAGAAGCAACAATAACAGGTGGGGCTGAGCCAAAACCTATGCTGTGAGGAAGCCAGACTTAACCTTGCAATATAAGTAGAGCCAGAATTCCTTTATGTTCTTTTCCCTTGGTTTCGACACCAGCTTTTGTAATTCATTCCCTCAGTACCTATACCCAGATCACTGGGCTTGCAGAAGAATACTGTTCTTCTTGTTTATAGCAAATGTTGAGTGTCATCAGCCACAGCTGTCACAGTGAGTCATTGGTAATTAACCTGAAACTCCCTGGAGGGTTCTAGCATCTACGAGTAGAATAATAATTTTGCTGGCTTGCACTTTTGCGTTTCCTCCCTTACTGAAAAAGATGAGAAGCGATAGTGGCAAGTCATATTTTAGTCAGACAGCGTAAGAAGACCCCTAAAAATAATGCAAGTTTGATATCAAAATAATGGTCATATTTAAGACATATATAAGACAAAAGCGGGAACAGTACCACACTCAGCCAGGTCTTTCTGAGAATAGTATTATTAATAACTTTATTTGTAATGAACTTGGTATGGAAGATAAATAAAAAGACATTGAAAAGAAGTAGCACAAAATAGGCAGTGTCATGGGAGCTACAATTTATAGGAGACTCACAAACAACAGCTACTTGCATATTTTTCTCTTCAGGCAACCATCAAGAGTAGACTTCCAAACTCAGAGCTTTGTGTTTTGTGAAGGTAACCCTAAACAAATAAATTAACTTGGGAAAACAAAACAAACAAAGAAACAAACAAGATAAACAAAACCAAAACAACAACAAGAAAACCCAACCAAAGAAACTCCAAAACACCACACATGAGCTAAGTGAGCTCTCCAGAACTAGTCAGTATAAAACTCTGGCCACATCAACAGTGCCTCAATTTCTTAAGGTTACACTAGTAAGGTGAAGTGGATGACAAGGGCATTGAGTTTTGTCTTTACTGTAATACATTTTTGATGGGTTTTGGTGTTGTTGTTCTTTTTTGGGGGGGTGTTTGTTTTTGGGTTTTTTTAAATAAGAATTGATTATTTAAAAATAATAGGCAGAGAATGGTAGCCAAGAAAATATTTTATATCACTATAATATTTTTTTCTACTCAATGATTATTAGAGTATTTACACAGGAAATAGAGAAACTCTATTTGAAGTTTCCTCAAGCTTTATTTCTTCTTTTATGGAAGGCAGAAGAATTGGGTAAAGTATCTTTCTGCCCCTGAATGTGTGACACAATGCAGAAAAGAATACAAAATTCATTAACTTGGAGGAAACAACATACAAAAGAAATGTAATTCTGTGAGGTAGGTTTCTTGCACAGGTGGTGGGAGTCCTGATTTCTGAACTGCACATTCAGAAGCTCATAATTTTGGTATGCAAGATTTGATGAGGTTGTTGAAAGAATCAAAAAATTCCACATAAAAAGCATGGGTTTTTTTTTTGTTTTGTTTTGTTTTGTTTTTTTTTTTATGTTCCTCAAATGAGAAGCTTCAATAATGCAGTACGTTGTGTTCATAAAAAATAAATGTCAGGATAAGTTGGAGTTTTATTTTTCTTAAAATATAGTTCAGATGTGCTTCTAAACCCGTAAAAATGCATACTAAAAGCCCATTCTGGACAACCAAGACTGACAGAATACCAACACTTTTAAAGGCAGAGGAGTTTTCTTGTAGAAGAAAGAAGGGAGTGTAGTGACAGGACAAAGGATAATGCTTTTAAATGGAAAGATTAAGTTTAGATTAAATATTAGAAAAAAAACCTGCTTTCTGCAAGGCTGGTGAGGCACTGGCACAGGTTGCCCAGAGAATTTTTGGATGACTCATCCCTGGAAGTATCCAAAGCCAGGTTGGATGGAGCTCCGAGCAACTGAGTATAGTGAAAGGTGCCCCTGCCCATGGGAGAGCTGCTGGAGCTAGATGCTTTTCAAGGCTCCTTCCAACCTAAGCCATTCTAAGATTCTGTGAGACACATTTTTAAAAATTCTGTGGCATACTGAATGACTTCTAATAAAAACCAGTAATTTCTGAGAGTATGCTCCAATGAAATGGATAGAAAGTATTGAAAAGCTTGTGTTGAAAATTGTTGATCACACCTGAGATGGAAAGGAATTAGATTTTCCTGGATTTTTTGAGGATATCTCTGTAAAGCATCTCTCAAAGTAGGAAGTGAAATACAGTTCTATTACATAATCTACATTTAAGTTTCTTTTTTACTTTATCAATTTTAGCTCATCTTTGATATGTGTTACAAGGAGGGTGAACACAGGGAGGGTGGGTTTATATGTTTGAAGGATTTACGTTTCCCTTCAAACAGCATATTTGAACATTTTTAGTCAGTTAGGCACTTTGAGTGGAAAATTAAGGATTTTTTTTCTATGAAAATGTCCTTAATAACTTAAAGAACAGTAGAGAAACCTTCCAGTCACTCTTAGTGTTTAAAATCTTTGTATTCAGATCAAGCAGGGTATGCACTGCTCTGCTTTTAGATGGCAACATTAAAAAGTCATCCCGTTTGGTATCAGAAGTAGTTTAGTGCAATGAATCCTGGTATATGCTGATTTTTGAAATTTTTCTCAATGTAGATACATATGCACATATATAATGCAAGTAATACTTCAAAATATGTGTCTGTATGTTGTTTAAACTGAAAGCTCAAGAATCAGAGTTTAAAAAACAATTACTTAAATTCATCCTAGCTAAAAATCCTAATCAAAATGCACTCTTTATATTTTTATCATTTTGTGGAATAATATTTCCAAGGCAAAAGTTTAACAAATTAATTTTTTTCTTAATTTCTTTCATCATATCATTAAAAGAAAATGCTTACATGAAACTGCCCATGAAAGGACAATTGCACTGGTTGTTATGATACTTAAAGAACAGAACTACCAACACAGAGGAGATGATGATGGAGCAAAGGTGCTGCAGGTCCCTTTAGTATCTCCCAGCAATAAGGATACAACCACGATGATACACAAATTCCTTACAGTACTTTTCAAAAGGGCAGCTACTCTTCACTGTGGAATACAAATTAGCTCTCTACATCCAATTTTTTATGGATAGTAAGCTATGAACACCTTTTAGTCTTTCCTTATATTAAACTATGAGGAGTATAATTAAAAATAAATCCTAATATTGCTCTGAAATACAAAATGGCATGATGTTTCAAGATAATTTCATATTAGCATTATGTTTTCTATATACAGAAATTTGTCTCAGACATAAATTGTCTTTCTTTGGTTCCCAAGCTGGCCAAATCTACTTAATTTGTTTTTGTGCAAGTTTCTGTATTTGTGTGCTCACTAGATTTTTGTCTTATAAATTTCTGGTCTCAATGATATGTTTAGCACTTGACATGCCTGTTGAAAACTATTTAACGTCTTAATAGCCAAGAATTCTGAAAATTGCAAGACAATTATGAAGTACTGTAACTTTTTCTTAAAAATTATTATTATTCAGGTAGAATGTTCTTGCTTATGTTGAAGAAACAGACTATTAAGTTACTGCTGTTTCACCTGTAACTTGAACTGTTCAGGTCTACTCATGGCATAAACAAGATTCTAATTGTGTAGCTATGTTTTTAGTTTACTCACTCTCAGATACAAACTGAAACCTTTATGAAAGAAAAACAAAAACTTGGATGTGCAGAAGGCTTTCTCTTCTGTAATTGTTTTAGATTATACTGTTGGTTGTATTACAGAAGGAAATAACATGGGTGAGACATATGGGCTAAGTTAAAAATTGCCCTAAATTTAGTTTGAAAACTTATAGTCATACTAGTAATCGGGTTGGGATTTTTTTTGTTGTATGACAACAACAGTGTTAGATGTAATGATATTAGATCTCTTTTAAGGCAGTTGTTATTTTAATTACATCAATTGTCCCACCGTATGTATCTGTTTTCTCTGAATGACTTTATTGTTGTGGATATTCACTGTGTTTTTTTCAAAAGACTTGAATAAATTCCACAGTAGTCCTGATAGTAGAATTTTCATGGGAAAAAAAATATAAAAGGACGATAAAACTATGCCAACATTTTCCATGCTTAGAAATTATTTCCACTGTTTCCAGGAGAAACCTCTTCACTGAAGTATCATCTCATTTAACATACTCCATTAGCTATTTAATATATACAGATACTATAACTTAAATTTTAACCAAAATATGACTGTGCAAATAATGGAAATTTCAATTTAGTTCTGTTACTTGTAGGTGGCTTCAAACAAACAGGTTCTCTCTTTCCTCAACTTTTGATGTAACAATATCAGGTGGATGAGATGCAGAGTGATTCACCATTTCTTTGGACTTTGTGTCTATACTGAGTCAGTCAAGACTAAGTTTCTAAGTGTAGAATATCATGCCAGATGTTGACTAAGCTGTTGTTGTGAGGCTAAAAGTCATTTGAGATTTCATATTATCAGTTAATGTAGCCAATTTTTTTTTTTTAAGAGAGACATGAAGACAGCCTTTTTTCTCTGCTTTTGTGTCCAATTACTGAAATGTCCTATTCTTTACTCTATATTATTAATGTGATTTTCTGAACTAGTGATTAATAAAAAAGTTAATTGATTGCATGGTGTTTCTAGGTTACATACTGCTGTGTTGTTTTTTTTGTTTGTTTGTTTGTTTTTTCTTATTTTCCCTATAGTTTGTGATAAATTTAGGAGATATTTATTTTATGCAAACATTCTTGTACTAGTGTACCCTCTGTCCTAAGAGTTTTATAGAACTTGTCAGAGATGAATACAGGAATGAGAATGTATTTGGTTTTTGGTTTGGGGTTTTGTTTTGGTTTTTCTGATTTTTATCCTGGAAGAAAATTATTTCAGTGTGACCCCAGGCAGCTCTAACTTAGATGACCCACACTTAGCAGATTGTTGAAGGTATTATTGCCCTTGGCGTCAAAAAGCCAACTAAATTTACATTGGCTAAGCTTTATGGAAAACTTGCATATGATGTATCTAACATATATGTTTTTTTCGGAAAAAAATATAAGTCTTATCTTTCTACCTAATTACTTCTTCAGCAAATGCTTTTTTTTTTTTTTTGGTTACTGAATGCAAAATTAGATTTTTTTACTGAATGCTTGTGTTTGCTTGCATATTATGGCATGCTACTGACTAACTGATCATATTCTGCATTTCTCTTGTCTTTCTCCCAACTCACTTTTTAAACTTTTCTATTCAAAATTTTGGACTGAATTACAGGTGGTATGCAATATTCCTTCAGTGAGTATCCTTTGTCAGGATACTGAGTTTCATTGTTTCCAACTTTGCAAGTGTAGAAACAACATGAAAAACTGAAATGTTTCTATAGGTAATTTCACGTAATTATTTAGGTTCACTCTTCTCCCCCCTAAAGAAAAAACAAAACAAGCACCAAAAATCTCAGATAATTCTAACAACCCCACAAAGATGTATTTTGAAGCATAAAGATGTCACTATCGAAGGCATCATTATAGGAAACTGTTAAACTCATCTACCAAGATAATTTTATTATTTCTTAACTTTAATGTGATATTTCATGTTAATAGACACATATATATTTTGTCAAGTCATCAAATGCATATTAGAGAACATTTTTTTATGCTACATGAATACACAGTGATCTAAAATACACATGCTTTACATTTCTCCCACTCACATAATTTTGTCTGACAAGATTGTCAGAGCAAGATGCAATGATTTTTTCTACTTTTACTTTCCTGAACTATATTTAATGCTTCAATGCATGATGAAACTTTACTATTCAATTCTTTGCTGAATGTATAGTAAGAAGTCTTAAGCTTCACTTCCTAAAAGGGATATAACAGAATCATAATATTTCTCTGCTTTAACAGAAGTGTACATAGTAATGTAAAGACTATATACTTTGGGATGGAGGCAAGCACATTGTATCTGCATTGATTAAAACTTACTTGCTGCTTAAAATAAGGGAAGGAATTTTCCAAGATGCTGTCAAAGCATCATTCTTGTTTTGGGGTTTTGCAGTTAATAATAAGAGTAGGCAACAACTTTTCAGTTGTACGCAAAATTCTCAGATTTTGTTAACACTCATAATATAGTGAGGGGGAGAATTACAGTGCAGAATTTACTAATTCTTCTTCTAATCCTTTAGACTATTACACAGATGATATTAAAATTTATTTTAAGATTATTTCATCTTACAGTTATGCCCAGTAAAATAATTTATCTCCCATAAGTTGGTATAAAGCTGGCAGGAAGAAACCTTTCTACATTAACACCAATGTCTCCATATCTTTATTTAGGAACATTATTATTATAGCAATTAGAAGTAGAATACTTTTTCACTGTATGAAGCTTGTAGTCGTTTTGATGATGATTCAACTATGTTTTAAATTATCTTCTCTAACACATAACAAACTCCAGTAGTTTATTTGAAGATGTATTCCAGAGTTTTTGGTTTGCAGCATGTGGTCCTGGTGTGGAAAATCATCACAGTGCTGCACAAGCTTAAAGCTTCTCAGATTTATAAACTGAGTTGGTAGTAGATATAAGACTTCAAAATGAGATTTTCAATTTAATATGATGCAAATTAATAATAAGTGGGCAGAAAAACCTTCATCTAGGAAACAGTTTTTAAGTTCTACTTTAAATGCTTTCCTGTGTAGCCAATGTTGGAGACATATTAGTTGATGCCCTGGGAGGAAAAATAACTTCAAAGTAGTCTTTTCTGCTAATCTTTATTGAATGAGTGTAATATATTAGAATAGCATGTATTATTCAGAGGAAACCTATTCTACTTAAGATGGATGCTAGGAAAATGCAAGATAAACATCTGTAAATTCCTTGAAAAATATCATTTAACTGTGTATTTTTCTATAGAAGATTAAAAAATAGCATGAATTTCCCTTTAGGTTTATGGACATTAAACCTGATCTCAACTGGAGAAATATATTAAATTACTTCTTGGTTTGATTAGATATAGGAGCAAATCAAAGACAGATCCTTGCATTGCATCTCCTTGTTTTTATGTATGTGCCATTTAATTCACCTGTAATAAATCTGTTGATAATTATGATAAATCCAATTGCAGGATATAAGTTCCAATGATGATGGACAATAGAGCTGTGAGTTTCATGGAAACAGACTGGTTGAAAAAGCTTTTCTGGTTGGAACATCTTTTATCTTAAACATCTTTCCTCTCATCTTCTCACCATGCAGCACCATGAAAAACCTGTCTTGAATATCTTTATTATAATAGATGCCTTTTATTATGATGTGTGAGCAAGGACTTCCTAAAAATTATAATCAAATATCATAGTATAGAAGCATTTTTGAAATACTTATATTTGAAAAGAAAAAGGGTAGAGTAATATCATTTTAAAGCACTTATTAATCAAGTAAGTCAAGGAACTATATTATGTTTTTAAAAGGGTGTTAAAAAAGGTTATATAAAAATGGCAAGGTGTACAAGACAATGTTTAGAAAATTCATGAGATCCTTTTAACTTTTTGAGACTATGGCAAAAGTAGCTTATTTTAATAGTTTGAAAAGAATAATATTTTCATATGAAGGATTCACATATGAAGGATTTTGTTCTTTTTTCAGTTTGTTGGGGGTCTTTTGGTTGGTTGGTTGAAGTTTTTTTTCTTTTTCTTTCTGGAAATCTGATAAATGTTTTCCATTTCACAAAATACTTAGTTTCAAATGTAACATACTAGTAATATATTAGAGGTTTGCAGTGGTGACAAGTATACAAAAAATGGATCATTTAGGAAACTCATGGGAGTTGGAGGGATGATAGCAATCTGATTCATAATTGTTATCATATTATATTTAGACTTTTTAATAATTTTAGCAATAGGTAAGATTTAAAAATATATATAATATTTTCCTGGAGGTGTATGAGAAATCAGGGTAAAATTTATATTATATAAGTATTTTTCAGTGCCCTTGGAACTCAAAAAAAATTTAATACAATAATTTTTTGCCAGCAAACCTTAGCTTGTTGCATGGAAAAAGACATATAAACTCCCAGAACTTGAGAACAGCATTAGATCTGCAGTAAAATATTGAGTGAAAAATTTGCTAGTGATACAAATTCAGTCCAGTAACATTTAAATTCTACAGCTTTGTTATAGTTATGCTTTTTTTTTTAAATTAAGAATTTTATATATAAAAACTTGGTGCTGACTTTATTGTTGTTAATCAGGAGTGTAAAAATCATCCTGCCCATTTCTAATTTATTATTTGTCGTCTGAATTGTCTTTGTTTAAAACTGAATTAGAGATAAGTGTTTCTGGCTATTCCATAACAACACAGAACTTGAAAAATATACAAAGCTTTTCATGTCTGAATTCTTCTCTGTAATAATCTGCCTTTCTCAGTTCACAAAAGAACACCAAATAAATATTTAATCCCTTTTATGGGTGCTAGATAGCCCACATTGAGCTTGTGCTTCCTTGTTGCTTTTAAAAAAGTCAAAATTTTATGCATACATATAGATTATACATCTACAAAACAGAATTCAAAAATTTCAGAAGTCTTTGATTGTTATTCCCTTGTTCATTGAATCAGTTCACAATGGAAGAGCATATGTGAAATCCATCTTCATACTCAAAGCATGATGAGCCCTGAATTCAGACTGAGTTCAACTGGATCGTGAGCATCTCTTAGGACAGATTCCAGAACCTCACTGAGATATCTTCAGTTATGTTATTTTTTCTTTCATGTAGTTAGAACTTCCTCTGTCTCGCTGTATAAGCACCACCCCTTGGCCTCTCACAGTGCATTTAAGTGAAAAGCCTCACACTTCTCAGTAACCTTAAGATCTCCAGCAAATTAATTTATGTTTTTAGTAGCAACACTTCATTTAGTTAGTTATTATTTGCGAGCAAATTTTTTGTTCTGAAGTGCAGGAGGGGAAAAAGTACTTGGTTTATGGACTAAATCATCCTTCTTCGGTCAAATAACTCGCTGATTTTTGGTAATGCAGATTGAAGCTGGGATGAAAGGTTTTCTTTCCTGTCTATTCCCAGCTTCTTGTGGATTGTTAAAGTATCATCTGTAGCATATTAAGCAGCAGGTGGTCAATAGGTTATGCACTGAAACACATCATCAGGTGGCTACAGTGCAGATTTTTCTTGGTCATTAGAGAGAACACAGATTTCAGAGTTGCTTTTCAAAAACACACGCACAGTTCATGAACCATGTTTTATTTTCACGGCCTTCACTGTATTAATACAAGGTAATGGGTTGCAGAAAACTGCAGTCAGGTTATTTGTTTAGCCAAACCTGATCCTCATTCAATATAGTTGATGTTGGTTTACCAGTAAGGTCAGATGGACACTTTCTGAAATGTCCCTATTGTATCAACATCCATTTGGGTCATTTTTTTCTAATTATATTTTACTTTTCCTCTTTTGGGTTGAGGTTTTTTGTTTGGTTGGTTTTTGGTTTTGTTTTTTGGCTTTTTTAGTTTTCGTTTTTGTTTTCTTGGTATTTTTAAAAAATTATCAACAAACTTTCACCTTCTCATATGAAGGAGATATATGAGTATGAATGTGGTAGTGGCAATAAATTAGTGTAAACTGATGTAATAAACATTAGAAAAAAACACCTTTTCTTGTTATTCTGTGCTATTCTAGTTTTCCTATTGAGCCCATTAAATTAAATATTATTATTTAAGAGTTCTAGCAAAAACATTTCATTATAGATTCTACAGATTGATAGCTAGTTACCATGACATAGGTAGCCATTGGTCTAACACATTTTCCTCTT
>VWZS01001010.1:475830-539431 GCA_013397075.1 Rhabdornis inornatus | reverse complement strand
AAAAAAAAAAAAAAAAAAGGGGTTGTCATAGTTGTCATATTTGGAACAAGAATAAAAGAACAAAACTTGTATCTGAGAAGAGAAAATATGAAAGGAATAAGGAAAACAGTCATCTTTGGTTGATCTACTTCTACATGAGGCATAAACCAGAAGTAATCATAATACTTTTTGTGCCATTCTACTTTAGTTTTTCTTTTGTATCTTTCCTTTTGATTTTAGTTTTCCAGAACAATTTTTCTAAAAATAAAATTTTATGTGTTAATTAAATTACTTTTTTTTCTATAGTGACCTATGACGTGTAATTTCCAAATTTAACATTGGATTTCTTATTTTACAGACATGACAGATGTTCAGCTTCTCATCAGGCTTAGCAATATAACTCTTTTTCAGTTAAATAAATCTCTTTTAGCTATATTTTTAAGAAAATGTGGTTAAAGAAAGTTCCAGAAGATCTGAGTATATTTTTGGTAACTGAAGTGGTCCTCATATAAAGACAATGCTTACATGTTTGCTCTTAAAGGATATGATTTTGCATAAAATGAATGTCTATTTGAAGATTACCCTTCAGCATTATTTTCCAAATAAGATAAAGTTCTGGAATGGGAACTGATTTTGTCCTTTTAAGTAGTAGAAATTAGCTAAACAAATAATCAATGTACACTCTGAAATTATTAATGTCAAATGCACTTTAAAATGAAAAATAAAGCTCTAAAGTGCATAAGTATTAAGACTAAACTATGAATTATAACTTGCTGACTTCAAACAAAGCAGTGAGTAAGCACCTGAAGATAATAGATTACCACTCTTTGTGTTGAAAACAATCGATAAATCTGCCAGTCAGAAAGATGAACACAGAAGACCTCAATCAAATCAAAATAACATTCACTTGCTAACCATTGCTGTTCTAGCACCCAGCAAAACCTCAGTCCTTATGAGCTTCTCTTTATTAATCACACTGCATTATCTGGCCATCTGCTCTATCTGCCAGAAGAGCAGCATTCCTTTGGTGGTCATTATTAACAGATTTCATGCTTTGTAGTTTATTTGTGCTGCCTGCTGTCATCTACAAATATTTTTTCTCAAAAGAAAAGGGGAGGGAACAAAAATGAGAGGAAATCCCAGCAATCAGTTACTCAAGGAAGATTAGTCCATATGACTAAATGATGTCATGTAGTTATTGAAAAACTATTTTTTTTTTCTGTTGCTTTACATTTTGAAACTATTTATATCATAGCAGAAAGACTGCCTTCTGTTCATACCCAGTGACAGAAAAAAACCAGTAAGTTAAAAAAAATTGTTTGTCTTGTTTGCTTGCTCTTTCTCCACCATCTATTCCCGATAAATCTTCATAACATATATATTCCATACGTGCTTTGCCATTTCTGGATGAGCATCATGCACTTAATTTTTCAGCTCTGCTGGGTATTTTCTGGACATCAGTAAGTTAGTGTGTGTGTGTATATGACTTGCAATTCCTCTCTGAAAGATTTTTTCTCTCTCTGCACTGGAATCCCAAAGGATGAAAATCAGCTGAGTATATGAACAGTCCATACCAGTCTTCAGTGCAATTACTTAGACTGCTGTGAAATTCAAGTGTGAAGGAATTTGGCTTTTAAATTTCAGGCACTGTTACAAGTTCCTCTAAACCACAACTGAAGTACAAACATAATCATCAGAACAGCTCTCTGGCTTTTGTATTTGTTATGTTATTTCACTGCCATTTTCTTGATTTTGGGAAAAAATATTATGTCAGTAAATAGCCATGAGTATGTGAAACATTAACTCACATCATGTCTGTCATTTGTCTAATGTAGTTTCCTTCTAGCTCAGTGTAGGTTAAGAAACTTGGATGTGATCTGTGCAGAAAAAGAATCCTTCATGGCATTCATACAGCTGTGCTGTAGTTTCAACAGACAGTGGTTTGTACTTGCCAGCTGGATATCTAGCAGACAGATTTTGGGGGCAGACCACCCAGCATGGTTAAGTAGATAGGGGAAACAGAATAATTTACTAATCCTCTTTTACAAGTCAGCTATTTTGTTCTCATTCTTTGGGAGTGTAAAAAAAAAAAAAGAATGTTTTACAGATTAATTATTTTCAAGTTATGTACGTTAAACTTTGGATAAACTAGCCATGATACCTCAGCACCTCCTAATGTTTCTGCAGCACTTTGAGATGTACATTCAGAAATTATGCTGTGCGTGGCAAACACAGATGAAATATTTACTTTGTCTTTATCTGAGTTGGCAACATAATTTCTCCTCTGATTCACTAATATATCAGACTCTTCCCTGATAAAGTGCATTTATAGTACTAGTCCTCAAGACATTACTAGTATAAAGAGAAAAAGTAGGTCATTTAATTGGATCTGATTATGTTAGTTATTAAGCTTATTTAATTTACTACTATAAATCGTTTTGAAGCAGGAGATGGGCTTGGTTTAGCCTTCAGATAAATGACATCCAAATCTAGCTCGCTGTATTTGCCAAGTTCTTTCTTCAAGCTAAAGTTATTATGAAATGCCAAGTAATAATATTTATGAGCAGCTCTGTACTTGCATGTGGGAAGAGAACATCTCAGCTGATGATTCCTGTCCCCATGTCTATTTTTACTTGTGTATCCCACAGTTGTTGGATAAAATACTAAGATAACATGAAACAAGATCCCCTTTCACTTCCATTCATGCCTCCATGAGAGATGTTTTAGTGACTCATATGGAACCATGTTTTGTGTGTTTGCTCTTTCTCGTGCCCAAATAGATTGACCTCCTATGAGCAATGTCCAAACTTTAGCAACTCCTAGAAATAGAATAGACATAGTGCTTGTGTGTCATCACTGGGGAATGCAGACATGGTGTTTAAAGCTCTCTGACTAAGAACTGAATTTTCTCACGCATATTGGAGTGAATGCTTCCCTTCCCCTTGTAGGTGGAGCACCTGATTTCCAGAAACTGATAAGATGCAGCTAGACTCAGCTCATATATGGCCTGTCAGAACCCATGCAGTTCGGAGTGGGCCTGGAGGTGTGTTTTAAAACTTTTGGGCTAAACCACAAAGTGATTCAGAAGACAAAATCAGTTTTTGCTCTCACAGTTCTGGACTTCGGGTGTATCTATGTATGAATCCTACTTTGTGCAAGAGCATTCTTTAAACTGCTGACTGCCATGACTTAAAGAGCTTTGCAATTGCAGAGCAGTATTGTAGCATGAGGATTGAATTCCTTTTAAGTGAAGCTAGACAAAACATATGTTGCAGGAAAAAGCATAACATTTCCCAACTGGTAGTAGGTATTTAATTCATAGGACCAACATACCTGGAAATAGAATTGCCCAAAAGTGTCATTGTAGAGTTGTCATCAGTTATGGTTTATTCTTTTGCATGGCGGTGTTCAAAAATTTTGGCTGTACTTGTTTTGATACTGGTCTGGCCCACACTTTAATGACTTTTACTTCTGTGGGTTTCTTTACCTTCATTTTGACTAAATATTTAGTTAATAAAAGTCTCCATGATTTTAGATAGCATGAATATCAGCTGACTTGGACAACTGGCTAATTTACTTGCACAAATTCAGTATTTTTAAGCCATGTCTGTAGAAAATACAGCAATATATGAAGTGATATTTTGCTGTTATGGTTCCAGTCACTTTAGTGCACATAAATAAATGCAATTTTTGTGTGCAATTTATTAGTCATATGTAGAATTAACGGATCATGTTTCTTTTATGATGGGATGACCTTATATATTTGGCTGCAAATCATACTGGGCTTTTGTTTCATGGCATACATTTCTTCTGGTATTATGTATTCTCCAATATTTTTCTTTCTACATAATATTCCTTTCTGAGTAATTTTTCTTTCTTTTACATTTTCATGCTGAATCTTATTTTTCAGTTTTCTGTCCTTGTTACTAGCTGTTTCCTAATCCCTATGATTTTTTCACCCAAGTTTCTCTATAAGAGATTATCATTATCTAGCTATTTAAAATAAATAGATGTAATCCAATCAACTGGCAATTTGCTTTAAATATTTTAACTAAGAATAGTTTGTAAAATGAAAAAATCATAATCCCTCAGTATCTGTGTAAGAAAATGGAACGTGGATTTTTTTTTAGTTTTTCTTTTTAAATGTTAAGAAAACTGCATCTTCTTGTTTAGACAAAGATAGGCTTCTGAACACAGATTAGTGAATTGAATAAAAATAATTAGAGTTTGTATTTTGACTGCATTGTCAAGTCTACACTGTGAGTGTCTGTCTGCTGCCTATTCTTGTTTTTATTTTGGGAATAAACATATTACTTAAACATGTAGATAAACCAGAAGCAAAATTTAACCAATATCTGTTTAACGCCATAATAGTTCCTCCTAATACAGAGTTGAGATTATTGTAAATGTTGGCAATTAGAGGATTTGCATTTGACATCAATTAGCAATTGCAACAAACAACAAATACCTGAGTTTCAGTAGACTAACCTTATCAACCTATTCCTTGTCTAGTAAAGGATTCCTTGAGGTGAATGCCAGAGGGTTCAATTTACATTCTTAGTTTTTAATACTACATGCATTTAACAGTTGGACTGATCACAGATTAACACAGTGATGTCAAATCAAAGGACATTGAAATGTTAAGAAACATCTATATTTTGCCTTTGAGCAGCACATGGTAACACAATTAGTGTACATTGAATAAAAAAGTGACTAGGAGCTTAGTCACTCTCCTTCCTGAAAGGAAAGAATCAGGCAATAATGGAGAATTGCGTGCTAACTTCTCATTTAGCTTCCTTGATCTTTTGCTTTTCATTTAGATCAAGATATTTTGTATATTCTATTACCTGTGATCTGTAGCTCTTCATCAGAAAGGAGAACAGCTGCCAGTCATATACCAAGAGTTGATTCTACATCTGGCCACCCTTCAAGTATACTGTGGCAGCCGGTAAAAGAGGTAAAAGTATTCTTATGAACAATAAGGGTATTAAAATCCATCAATGCAACAAATTTCACTCCACTGTGAAGAGACATGAATATGTTGTAAAAAGAACTAGTAACATATGCTGGCTTAATGAATTATCAGCAGTATTTAAATGATGAAACCTTTTTCTTCTTTTATAACAAATTAACCAAAGAAAGATAAGTGGAATAAATAAAGGACGAAATAAACAATGAGATGTTTCTGCAAGATTAAAGAAGGGGTGTGTCACCATTTTATCTGACTGTAGGGTATGATTTGCCTGCTTCTGACCAGATCATAAGAGCAACAAAGTCATAGAGGTGTGAATTTGGAAAGGTAGAGCCAATCAGTATATAGTAAAACAGTCTTGGACTTGGGCTCCTGGTCTCTGTATTATGAAATGTGTTAAATAAGGACTAAAACTTAGCTACGAATCTTATATTTTACATTTTGTTTGTTCTGGGACCTGCTACAAGCTCGTATACTTAGAATATTCATTGAATAAAACAACACATAAATATGAGAATGTTTTTATGAGAAAGTGTCAATATGTTTTGGGTGTATTTTAAGCTTAGCTTCAGTAAAAGAATGGGCATTGAAGGGTAGGCTGTGCTGTGAGTCACTGTGAACCATCAGACTGTAGATGCCACCAATCTCTGAACAGTGTAGCAAAGCCAGATGGAAAAAAATAGTTGACTGGTCATTTTTAATCTCTACCACATGACAAAATACACAGATGATTGTATTAAAGTCATGAGTGTTACAAGTTTCTGTACTGGAAAAGGAATTGATGAAATTGAAAACAGTATGAGTTTGCTGATCTGAGTTCCAGCTAAGGATCTAATAGTAGCAAAGGTTCACCTTCATAAGTCAAACCACAAGTCTTTGTCACTCTTTGAAACATTTACACAACCTGCACATGAAGAGCAGTAAGTAAAGATGTATTTTACCAACTGAATGATGAAACCACTGTATATGCCTTTGCACTAATGTCTCTTGATATGAATTGCATGATATTATGGTGTTATCTTATTTCCATCACATAAGATGGCTGTGAAACCATCTTGAACTCTCATGGACATATTATAATGCAAAAATATTTTTCCAGTTCATCCCCCAAGGCTGTATTGGCACCAGGGGACTGCTCAGGTGCAGCATCTTGCACTTGATCTTGTTGAACCTCATGAGATTCTCAGGAACCCACTTCTCAAGCTTGCCCATGTCCTTCTGGTTGACATCCCATCCTTCAGGTGTGGCAACCACACAATTCATCTTGATGTCACCTGGAAATCTGCTGATGGTGCACTCATTTCTCTCATGTATGTGATTAATGAAGGTATTAAATAACATTTGTCCCAATATGGACCCCTGAAGGACACCACTTCCATTGATGTCCGTCAGCA
The DNA here is from genome assembly GCA_013397075.1 of Rhabdornis inornatus. Lineage (NCBI taxonomy): Eukaryota > Metazoa > Chordata > Aves > Passeriformes > Rhabdornithidae > Rhabdornis > Rhabdornis inornatus. Next base: position 533,086 of record VWZS01001010.1, on the reverse strand, counting down.
CTTTGAGCCGTTGACCACTATCCTCTGGATATGACCATCCAACAAATTCCTTATCCATCTAACAGTCTACCATTGGATCCATCTTCCCGCAATTCAGAGAGAAGGATATTGTGAGGCAACAATGTCAAAGACTTTACAGAAGTCCACATCTGTAGCTCTTCCTTTGTCCACTAATGTAGTCACTCCAACATAGATGGCCACTAGTTTGTTTAGGAAGGGTTTCACCTTGGTGAAGTCTTGCTGGATGTCTCAAATTGCCTCCCGTCCTCCACGTGCCTTAGTATAGCTTGTGAGGAGTGTCTGTTCCATGATATTCCCATGAACAGAGGTGAGGCTGACAGATTGGCAGATCCCTGAGTCCTGCTTTCTGTCCTTTTTAAACATAGATGTTTCCTTTCCCCCTGTCACCTGACGCTTCAGCTGGCTGCCATGACTTTTCAAATATCATGAAGAGCAACCTGCAACTACATCAGCCAATTCTCTCAGGACTCTGAGATACATCTTATCAGGTCCCATAGACTTGTGCACATTCAGGTTGCTCAGGTGGTCGATGCAGCCAATCTTTTCTTACAGTGGGAAGCATTTTCCCAATCCCATCCTGCTGTCCAGCCACTTGAGAGGTGTGGGAAGGGAGACTGTCATTGAAGACTGACGCAAGAAAATTGTTAACTATAGCTATAGAAACCCTTCTGTTTATTCTTTGCATCCCTTGCTAGGTTCAGTTCCAGCTTTGGAACGGAACTTTCCAGCTTTTTTGTCTTGGACTGCTCATCTTGTCCCTACATAACCAAACTACTTCTCTGTTCTCTTCCCAGGTTACCTGTCCTTGTTCTCACTTTCTGTGCATTTGCTTCTTTCCCTTTAGTTTGACCAGCAGGTCCCTACTCAGCCATACTGGTCTCTTGCCTTCCTTGCCTGATTTCTTGCTTCTGAGGATTGCCAGCTCTTGCACTCTACAGATTTCCTTAAAAATCTGCCAGCTTTATTTTGCTCCCTTGCTTCTGAGGGTGGTCTCCCAGGGAATCCTGTTGACTTTCTCCACAAAGATTTGGAAATTTCCTTTCATAAATTCCAGGGCCCTAACTTTACTTTTTGCTGCACCCATATCCCTCAAGACTGCAAACTCCATCAGTGCATGATCAGTGCATTCCAGGCTGCCTGTCATCTTGACATCTCCATTTAGTTTGCTTAGTTGTGGCATTAGACCCAGTATTGTCTCTCTTCTGGTAGAGTTGTCTATTACCTGGCTCAAGAAGTTATCCTCCATGCATTGCAGGGCTGTCCTGGACTGCCTGCAGCTTGCTGTGCTACTTTCCCAACAGAAGTGGGGGAGGTTGAATTGTCCCATCAGGACAAGAGCCTGTCCGTGCAATGCCTCCTGAAGCAGGAGCATGAAGGCTTCATCAACATGCTCTCCTACATCAGGTGGCTTGTACTAGACACCAGCTGTTAGGTTCTCTTTGTTACCTGGATCTCTGATTCTTACCTGTGGGCTTTTGTCCTGCTCATGGCTCCTCTTCAGAGACTCAATCCAGCTCTTATTGTAGAGGACAATCCTTACATCTCTCCTTCCTCCCCTGTCTCTTCTGAACACGCTTCAGCCATCGGTAGTTGCACTCCAGAAATGGGATTTGTCCCACCAGATCTCAAATTCAACCCCATTAATCTTAGTCCAAAAGTTACAAAATGACACAAAATACTGCTGATTATTTTAATCTCCCATTATTTTTTTCTTTCCAGTGGCCATTTTCATAGAATTGTGATAAAGTTCATTAAGTACAAATGCAAAAAAAAAAGTTGTATGTTCTGGCATTTTAAAATAACACAAGACTGGTTTGATTTCATAAGCAAATGGTCATGGTGTGAAAAAGTGCTGAGGTTTTTGAGAAGAAAGAACTTTTATTTTTATACACAGTACTCCTAAAAAAACATTAATGAAGTTTTACCTATAATTTTTGTTTCATTTTTAATCTAGAATGCATGCTTAGTAATACTAGTAGTCTTTTTTCTTTCCAAAATATGCACTAATGGATACAGTGGACAGCAAACCTGAGGTCTCAAATAACTTAAACCTAGTTTTATTTCTAGATTTGAGAGTAAAAAGGTATAATAGATGTCAGTCACGCAGCTACTGAAATCTTCCCATGTTTAGAAAATATTTTTCTCATTCATACAGAAAAACTAAGAGATTAATACTTTTTAGGCAATATGTTTATCCTTTCATTTATTTATTTTTATTGCACTTTGACAAACTTCACAACCTGCAGCAGTTTAATGTGACTATTTTGATTTTATTAGGCCACAGTAGCAGTATATTCAGTATGCATTCTATATGGAACTGTAACAAAATTGACATTTTGAAATATGTAATTTCATATCCAAAAGTGTTACTGGGTATGCTTTAGCCAGAATAAGATCCTGAAACCAATTACTGTAACTTCATTTATCAAATATAGCATAGTTGCATTTGTCTGTAGATACACAGCATTGCAGAGTTGTGCTATACTGCTAATGTAATGAAACTGTTCCTTCTTGTGATTTAAAATAATCATAGATGTTTTCCATGTTGAAGAAGCTTCTGGGAGCTGTAACACATACCAAATATTATTAAGATAATGAAAGTCAAAAACCCCAATACATAATGTAAATATGCTCTGGCACACAGTTATTTTAATGACTTTTTCTTACCAGCAAACTTAAATGTTATATAATAGGGTAGGTTTAAGTAGTCATGGCAAAGTTGTAAATACATAAAGATTTATATGTTATAAATAGATATCGTTCATAAAATAGAAAAGTAATAACATTCTGTAAGTTCTTATTTCATAGTAAAACAGATATTTTTTTTTCAGATAGTTCTTCCATTAAATCCTTGAGTTAATAAAAAAGGACAATGTAAAAGTCTGACAAAGTAGTCATAGTCTGTCATAGAATATCTTTAGTTGGAAGGTGCCCATAAGGATCATTGAGTTCTAATCCCTAACAATAAGCCATGTGACTAAGGGCTGTCCAGATGCTTCCGTGAGCTCTGGCAGGCACAGTGCCATGGCCTCTTCTTTGGGCAGCCTGCTCCCCTCATGTATTGATGCTGGCCACTGGGAGATCAGTATCAAGACTGTGATGAAGTCACCCCTCAGCATTTCCTCAGACAAATTTGATCAGATTTTGTCTGCAAAGCTCCTGCAGTTTAATTATTGCTCCTTTGTCATACAGACATCGCCCCAAAATCTAGTAATTTTAAAAATTCTGTGAAGAATTTGATGCATCCTTTCTATTTTGGTATTCAGAAATATGAAGGGCAGAGACCTGTGTGTCATCCAAAGCCCACATACCTCCCTATTGTGTGGATTATTGTATTGAAGATTACTTGTTGATTTTAAAGTAATATTATAAGTTATTTCTCAAAAAACAAGGTAGAATAAAGGACTTGAACTCAATTTTTATGATTTACCACTCAGCATATAGAATTTACTACGCTGTAGCACATACATTTAAGAGAAGCCTCTAATTTTCATGTTTTCAATCACTGATAAATTTTTGTGTGATACTTTTCCCGTTTAATTTTTTTTGTTTTGTTTGGGTTTGGGGTTTTGTGGTTTTAGGTCTTTTGCCTTTTTTTAAAAATTTGTTTGTTTGCTTTTGGTTTTTTTTTTCTTCCCTTTTAACCTGTTTAAGACTTTTGTGGTATGTTTTTAGAACTCTTAAAAAAATTCCGAAATGCTTATTTAGTTAGTGAGGGTTCTTAGAATTAAAAACTGTGAAGTCCAGCTGAGCTCCCAAATTAGCAAAAATGGGCTGCCCCCAGATTGAAAGCCCTTAAAACAAGAAACTGTTTAATATAATTTTATTTTACATGAATAAAATTATAAATCTGCAGGTCACAAAATGTTTTAAGGAACACCAAATTGCTTTAAAGAGGTTAGTAATTTTAAAAGAGCTTCCTATAGACAAAACTGAAGAATTGCTAGTAGAAGCATATAATAAAAAACCCCGAAATCCTGACTCAAAAATCAAATTCTGTGCACACCACTGTACAATTAAAATAAAAGCATAAACAGCAGTGAAATTTTTTTGAACTATCTAACAGATTACTTCTGACACTCAATATATAAAGACTCACTTTTCTAACTGTTGAGGTCTAACCCTTTAAAACACTCTAGTCAGAATTAAGTTGAAACAGAGGTCAGATAGAAAAGGAAACCTAATATTTTCCATATGCGCTGTCATATTCCATCCCTTTTCTAATATTCATATTCCATTAACATTTAGTATTGGATGAATCTAGGTTTGAAGATACAAAAGATAAAAACAAATTAAAGTGTTTCTCACTTGTCTTGATATTTGCTATCCATGCAGTATTTGCTCAGCCAAAGCCATTTTGTTTTATGACAAGACAGTACAAATTCTGAGGCAAATAATCAAAATCTTGATTTCTTATAATATTGGATATAGAACTGCCACAGAAGCATACTATGTTGACAAGACTGAGATTTGCAACACTAAAAACTAGTACAGCTTTGATCATTTCAGTGCTAGAACTTAGTGTTGGAAAATCCTACCCTCGGCGTTGAGAGTTAAAGATATCAAATGAAACTGGGAATGGAAGACCTCAGTTTACCTGCAGGCTATCTACAGCAATGGTAGTGTTAATGCATGTTTTTCTGTGTTACCCCTTAAATTAGCTCAGTCAAATCACTGTCTTTCCCAGAAAAAGTTTTGCACAAAGATAAATGTGTCTTGTGAAATAAATCATTGTTCTTTATGTCTTTGTATAATAAAGTGAGTTATATTAGACAGTTCTTATTATTTTCCTATTTTAAACTAACATAAAGCACTTTGAGCCAACTGATAAATTCTGATTAATCTGAAACATGTTTTGTAATATTTGGTAGACACGATTTTTTCGAATGGCTTTCTATACCTGTATTTCATAAAATTCTGCATAATTTGGACAATAATAACACAGGAAAATCAAGAAATTGCAGTTAAAAGACGGCTGACATTGTCGTAGATTAGAAATACCGTGCTATAAATTCTTCATATTTCTCAAGTGCAGAAAGCCACAGATACCTGGAAGTAAACAACAAATTAGCAGTCATCTAATAGGGTAGCTTATTTTTTTCCATGGTTAGGAATTTTCATTTATTAAAATGTTTAATTAGAAATGGGCCAATTTCTTATTTATACCATAAGCATCAACTATAGCTGTAATACCTACCACCTGTAGTGTGCCTGCAGCATTGCATGTTGTCTGTTTTATATGCAAATATTGTATGTCTGTAGTGTGTCTACAAGTTTCTGTAATATACCTGTAAGTGTATGTGCTAACTAACCTTTCACAGGTGCTGCAACCAGCCTTACCAAGTCTTCAGATTTTATCATGAATCTCACAATATTTGGTGTGTGCGTGTTTCTTTCGATTTAAGTTGAATTTTCAGTACAGTCTCATACTTACTGGTAGAGGACATATATACTTGTTCTAATTCCTTTGGGATCTGTCTTGCATTACATTCATTTGGGCTGGCCATCAAGATAAGTGGTATTTCACTGTGCTTTCTGTATTAGAACTGAGGTTGCCCTGCCCCTGCCCCAACATGATCATCATATTCCATTGTTCTCAGACCCACCTTTATTTAGATCATTAAATATTCAGAGAAAAAGACTGGAAACTGAAACTTTCACACCGAAGGTGAGTGCTCTAGATATTTGAGTCAAAAAAATTTAACACTCTTCTGCTCTATAAACCTATGGAATAGTTTGTCCTTATAAAGAACGGTGGAAAGGCAGAGAAATCACTTTAGTAAAGCTTTTTTGTTACTCCTGTGATTGCTAGACCATTACACATAGATCATCTGGTCTTCTCTTCAAAAGGGCTTTCCCCACTGGGCACCTAAGGTGTCCAAGCAAGAGCTGCTCCAATGAGCTCTCCTGTGAAGACAGGCTGAGACAGGATTGTTCAGACTGGAGAAAAGAAGGCTTCAAATAGACCTTTTCAGTAGCTGAAGGGGGAGGTTTTACAAGAGCACAGGACAAAGAGGAATGGCTATAAGCTGAGAGTAGGCTTTAATTAGCTATTAGGGAGAGATGCTTTACTATGAGGGTTGTGAGGTACTGGAAGAGCTTGCACAGAGAAATAGTGGATGCCCCATCCTTGGAAGTATTAAAGGGCAGGCAGGATGGGGCTTTGGGCACCCTGATCTAGTGAGAGGTGTTTCTGTCTATGTCAGGGCGATTGGAACTAGATGATCTTTAAGGTCCCTTCCAACCCAGACTATTCTATATGATTCAATATGGACACCCTGAATACAAATTGAATTTGGTGTTAAGCACCAGCACCTTACTGACACTTGCTTCTGGCTTGCTTTGGAAAGTGCCTTCTCAGCTTTGTGTTCTTTTCAAATAACATTCATATTCTTAACTCTGTACACACACTACAGGGTAACATAGCACTACACTCACGTGCAGAAGCAGATTAAGTTAACTCATATTCTGCAAGGCCTTGATGGCCTTTCAGAGGAAGAAATTATTTAGGAAAAGGAAGTTCTTTTATGACTGGCTGATGTAATGAAGATGACCTTTGGTGTTGCCTGTAGGCTTCTTTAATGTCAAATGTAACAATCATACCGAAGTTTTGCTTAATAAGAGGAATTCTTTGGTCTCTCATTCTGTTTGGGAACATACAATCTGTGGGAAAACTGCCATATTGTCATATTAGATGTAGATTAACCTAGATTCATTAAACATTAGATCTTACAGAGTGAGATACAACAAGCTCTTCAATAAATGTTTTCAGCTATTTTTCTGTGTATCACCAAATGAAAGCATATTCCTTAATTAGTTTTAATACATTTTATGTAAGCAGTTAGCCAGGAACATAACACCATCAGTGAGTAAAGGAAAATAGACCTTATTTAGACATTTGAGTAGTTTATTTTTTGCCCCAATCTGGCAAGACGAGGAATGAAATATAATTTTTAAACGACAGAGAAATCTGCATTAATAATACACTTAACTATATTCTAGATATTTAAAAAGTGATGGGAAATGGCATATGAGTACAAAATCTGGTTTATATCATGTAAGAAATTTACGTGAATCAGTAAAATATGTTAAAATGTTTGGCTTTGAACTTTTTTGAGACTCAGTCTTCATGATAAATCAAATGTATTTTGTATTTCTAGATAAAAGTAACACCTAAATTTTATGATCCCTCTACCAAATTTTATTTTAGTATTCTATGGATTTAAAACATTTGAAAACAAAAAGTATGAGATCCCTTGAAAATAATATAAGAACGTTCCCAGACATACTAATGAGATGTGACAATAAAGGAATTATTCTGCAGGTGCCTGGGTTTTATTGCTGAAGTCATTTGTAGGGCTCAAAGAAATGATTCTGAAATGTATCTTTTCTTCACGGAGCAATGTGAGTCTCAGAAACATTACAGCCCTTCTTGCAAAAACTTCTGCATTTTCTTTTTTTCTTTTTTTTAAGAACATAAGAAATCTCAAATTGGATGAGTATTATAATGTATATAGTAGTATGTTTACATGTGCAGTCACAAGAGGTATTTGTACTCATAGCTATGGTAGTCATGTTAAAAGCTAAGAGTGTTACTTGAACGTATTGAAGGTGGCTATATTGACAAAAGTTTAATGTGATTTTAATAGCCTGATACAACAAAGAACTTCAGGACATACCATCTTTTCCGTGGATGTGCTTTCCTGGTGTTCTGAAATATGAGCTCATTGTGGATATAACAACAGCAGCAAAAATTATCAGATGAAATTTAAACAATCAAACAAATAAACAAAAAAACCATCCAAAAACTTATGACAAAGAGAAAAACTGAGATGGTCCTGCATTCCTAGCTTAACTTTTTAAATAAATCAAAAGCTGATTTTTTTTCATATCCATATTCAGTTCTTTTCTATTTTACTTTGACATTTTCCTAATACAAATATGTATCTTTTGATGAAGAATAAGAATTTGCTTTTTGTTTTTCTGAAGTAGTAAGTGATTTTTTGTTTGTTTTTAATGTCTATCTGTGAGGAAATGTACTTAGAAAATTTGAAAATATTTGGAATGTACTGAGTGTGCATTCTTTTTAAAGCCAGCTGCTTTAGAATGTTCCAGATTTTGAGGCTTAAAATGCATAAGAGAGCATTTCTGAAAATGGATTCTGTATTGACAAAGTAGTTGATACAGTGGAAGGGAGCATTTCTTGATATTTTGAGACCATAATTCTTCATATTTAGAAGAATAACGGAGGGTAAAGAGAATAAAGAATGAAATCAAAGATGTTAAAAGTACAGTTTCCCTCCTGTTCATAAATTATAAATTATAAACGCTAACCCATGGGGTGTTTGCAGTTGCTGGCTATTATATGTGTCAGTATTACAAAGGACATTATTATACAGATGATGGAGCGATGTAGTTAGTTAGGGACTTGGGAAAAGAATATGATGATACAAAAGATGCAATTAGATGTTAGCAGAAAAATTAGTGGCATGCACTTTTTGACATTTATGAATTAACATCTATCTGCTAAAAAGCTACATTTGTAGAAGTTAGCTTGGTGTCTGTACATTTAAGGAAAATGAAATGCTGCTTACCTTCAAAAAGTTAATATCAAGGTATGCAATAAATACTGACTAAGCTAAAAGTTGGACAAATAAAGGTGTTAAAACCAAAACAAAACCAAAAATTCTTTTGGCTGTCTTAGGACCTTATGCTGGTGTCCAGCCCTGCTGGTGGGGGATGAGTGAGCAGCTGCGAGGTTCTTGGTTACTGACACCTCGACAGATCTGCATAAGATTTCAGACATAAAATCAATTAAAGAAAAATAAGTGTCAAGTAACTGAATTTTTTTCTTTTATGGATACGATTTAGGAATGATCCCACTAATGCAAGACTAGGTTTTGCTTCATACAACATATAAGAGAGAACCCAGAGTGCTTTCACAGAAGTAAATTAATTATGTGTTCAGTGGAATAGCTTCACTTGTGCTGTTAAAGTTAAAAAATTCCAGGACTAAATGCAGGTCTTAATGCTCACTTTTAGTGGATCTGAAATGACCAGTGTTATTCTTGTTCCTTATAATCAAAAACTCTTTTCAGTGGTATTTGAATTTAGCAAAGTGGATGTCAGGTATTACAAAACAAGCTCTTGATTATTCACTAAGGTACTTTCAAATTCTTTCTCAAAAGTAGCTAACTCTTTGACATTGGTTTGGTTTTCATAGATGATGAAGTGATAATTGCTTAGAATACTTAACTTTCTGTTTTCCACATAATGATATCATGACATCTGCTTTTCACCATGAAGCCACAAAATAAATAATTTCTAATACATGGATGTGCATAACAGGTTTGCTTTTCTCTGCTGTAGTAAACAATTTGGAATTATGCTTTATAGAGTGATCCTCTCCCACTGATAACTTAGTGGGATAACTTAATCTTTCTTGAATCTTGATTCAGGAGACTTTCTTGTCATCACACAAGGAACGTTTTTGTATGTCTGTAGTTCCTGAGACGTTAAAGACATGAGGAAAATAAGATAATGTTAGACAAGGGGAATTTGTCTCTTCTTGGTCTCTTTTCTAGTCCCCATCTTTATTAAGGCTGTGGATTGATTTATTCCATTATTCTTTTTTGTAGGACTCTTATTCATGGGCATAAGGGCGAAGGGGGTTGTGGAGGTTCATTTCTGATTGAAAACTGAAGATTCCTCCGATTAGGGAAGTAATGCAAGGTTTGAGGTTTCTTAGTTCTCTTCATGTAGTGTAATTGTAGCTTCTACTAATTTTCATAGGATGATTTTAAAACACAAATATTTATCTAAATAAATTGAAGACAACCTCACAATGTATTTATGTGTAAGGTTAATTCAGCATTACTTGAATTATTTTCTTTCTTCTTGCAGGGTAAACAACCTAATTTAGAGAAGGGAAAACAGTTCAATTATTTCATACTCTGACCGTAACTATCTGAGTTCTTAATTGCCAGAGAGAACTACAGTAATAAAATTAGTGATCCCTAAATGGACTGCTATAAACACTAGAGAAGTATCTATTTATTTCACCATGAACACTTATTAAAATAAAAGCAGTTTCATTTTTTCCAAAGGATTCTTCATGATATTCTTTATGCTCAGCCAATATTTCAAAAGTATGCTGCTGAGTTTAGCCTTACATTTGCTTAAGTAAAATATATCTGTCAATTAGAGATCTGGAAGACTGTGTTTTTAGAACACCATCTAAACCATCTGATTTTAGGTTAAAACATTTTTTTTTCCTAAATATTGAAATAATTCTCTGTTGAAGCACTGAGGTTTAGGCTAAGTGGCATGAAGTGTTACAATTTATTTTAAAGTTAGGGAAATGCAGCTTGGGCATTACATTGATGCTGTCTTAATTCAACATTAGGTTTGAGAATGTGTTTGTAGCAAATGATAATCAGCTGCCCAGATAATTGTCACTTTTCAAAATCTAGGAGCATACTAAATGCAGGCAAATTAAATAATGTACTTATTTATTTCACAGTGCAAAAGACATAAGGATAAAATTCAGTGCTTTTGAAGAAAAATGGAAGGCGCAGGTGTGAAGGAAGTTTAGTTCCCTGATGTTGGAATTAACACTGCAGGCATCCTTTTGTCCTAGCACAGTTAGACACAGCAAGGTTTCTTGGCAAGATCTATGTTTTAAGATACTCTCATGCTTCCCTCTGCACTTCCACAGATACCCACTGAAGTTCTGGATGTAGGTGTTAGGTAATGTAAACTGAACAGTTTGCCAAATTAGGTGTTCATCAAGATGAAAGGAAAAAATACAATCTGTGTTTTAATTGGACCATACTATATCCACAAATAAGTAAAATTACTTCCACTGACTACTCTTTATCACAAATAGACAAAACATACTGGGACAGTTAGCTATCATAGAGTAGATAGGATGAAGGACAGAACCTTTTCTGTACAAAGGAATATTAGTGATGCAAAACTTTCTGGGGGAAAAAGAATTTTCTTTTTTCCAAAAATGGCATCATGATGTGCATGACAGAGAGTGATTTGGGCTTTCTTCTTAGTTTACTTGTTTTTAAGAATGTTCTTTGCTTTTCTACTTTCTTCTTAAACAATTCTTCTGTGGAAGTTACTTTTATGCAAAGAACTTAAAGCAGACTCTGAAATGGATTTCATATCTTAATATATAATAACATACTGAATAAATATTTTACTTCTAATGATAATTAGACAATGGTAATTGAAAGTAAATTTAGGTAGTGATCACAGTTTCTCAACATTTTTTGGAAGGATTTGTTCTTTTAAATTTGTTACATTGCTAGGTAAGATCCTAATGATATATTGACACATTCTGAACTATACAATTTAAATTCTAATTGTAAAATAATTTTTATGATACTGACTGAGGTGCAGCAAGTTTCTTTTGGAGAAAAATCATCAAGAGAATGCTAGACAACTCTGTACTCTCATTAAAGACATAAATGGCTTAGTAATAAGGTTCATGCTTGATGAATTCTCAGAATTTCAGCAAGGAACAATTGAAATAAGAGGTATTCATTTTTATCTACCAGTGAAACATATTTATTAAATATTAGTATTGTTTTTTTTCCCTGGGAGTTAATTGATATCAGCATGGTTTTCAAATTCTGTGTAGTAGTGTAACTGTAAAGACAGAGATTTTTTTTTACATGGTCAGTCGCAGGCCAAAAGACTCCTTTATAATTAGTTTCTTTTTCCCCCAGACTGGACTTTTTATATCCTATTTTTTTCATATAATAGTTGTAGTCCCAAAAGGGCTAGGTAAATTGTATGTCTGAGTGTAGTGTTATTATTTTAATGAATTAATTTTAAATAAAATTAGCTATAATAAAGTATTCTACAATAGTTTTTTTAGTAGTTTGCTAGATAACTACTATGATGTACTGAGTAATCTCAGTTTTGTGAGACTTATAAAACCTATCCAAACCTAAATCAAAACTTATTACTAGAAAATAATAGTTTTGTATTATGTGCAAAGTGGAAAGTCAATGAGAAGTGGAAAGAGAGTCAAGATGCTCCATACTGAAGCAAATTCAGAAATACTATGTTTTCTTTTTTTGTAGTTCTCATTCAATAATTGTGTCCTCTAGCCTGTGGTAATACTTCTCTCTGTCTCACCCCAGGAAGTGCCCAAAGCAGGTTGGACAGGGCTTTGAGCAATGCCATCTAGTGGAAGGTGTCCCTGTCCATGGAAGAGGGGTTAGCACTAAATCCCATCCAAACCAAACCATTTTATAATTCATTGGGTTATATTCTAACTTGGTTTCTCTGATTGCAGCAAATACACCCTTGGCCCGGTCAAAAATGGCTGTTGCTAGACAGGTATCATATGAATTCCCTTGTTTACTCAGAGTACATTGAGCTGGATTATTGCAACAGAAAGGCCACAAAGAAACCAGACATACAGATAAAGAGGTCAGGAATTATTCATGAATGAAGAGTGTTTGATTTCTGTTTTTCTTTTTAACACAACAAAATGCTACCTAGGCGTCTAGGACTAGTGCAGTAAAAATATTTTTTGTTGGCTAGGAGGAATTATTTTCTTTCCTGTGCATGTGAACTAGGCTTACTTGCAAGCAAAGTATGTCCAGAATAGGTTTGGGCTTCATTGTACACTTACTTAGAACATACTAGATTTAATAATGTGGTAATAGCTTTATGAATATTTTTAGTGTAAAGCTTATGCATAAAACTGATATGTCTAGTCTCAGGGTAGAATCATTGGAGAGATGCGTTTTCTGGTATTTTGGTATTTTATTTTTTTCCCTATGTGCCTTCTTATAATTTTTTTCTTTTTACAAATAAAGCTACAATTCAGAACAGTGATATAAAGCATACACAATTTGCCCTTAAAAAAAAAAAGTTTATATTAAAAACAGGTTCAACCAGATGTACAAAACTGCACTGAGAGGGAAAGGTGCTGATCTTTTGGGGATATAACATGAATCATTCTGACTCAGTTTTCAGAAAGCACTATAGGACCAGAGAATTGTAGAAGAGGCATCATATTTCAGTGAGACGCCTCTTAAGGTCTGTGGAGTTTCAAGACTGATACATGCTATCTTTAAAGCAGCCAGGTAATTGGAGAGTGATGTAAGCAACTACAAAGACCTAACCTGCCTGGGCAAATGCCCATTAACACTATGTATGTTGTGGGGTTCCCAGGGTGCAGCACAGGAACTTAAAAGCTTGGCAGTAAAATAATTAAACTGCCAGCTACAAGGAAGTGAATTATGAAAAGAGATAGGATTTAATAGCCCTATGAGAAATGTAAGAAAGTTGCTAAATCATCCAAGATATTTTAGCAAGCTGGCAGATGACTTGCCCAAAGGCAGAGGCCATTGCTGTGTAGTAGGCCTGGTGCGAGATAAAAGAACTTGCAAGCATCTTGTCTGCAGGCAGAATGAAAAGAAGGAGGTTCAGTGAACAGTTTAAACCAAGACTTCAATTGCCTAGACTTTTTCTAGTTGATGTCTGGGTAAGCTGTCCTGGGAACAAAAAAGAATTTGACCTCCTGAAGCGAGGTGTATAAAAAATTAATATATTTTTTATGATTTATGGTTTACCTTTGTTGACATTTTTTCTTAGGTTTGTGTTTTAGAATACTTCTTTCATTTAAGACAAATGTATTTTTATTTATATGTTTCTAGTTTATACCAATGCAGTGCAAGACAGCATTTCATCACCTCTGACTCAGTGCTGAGAGCACCCATGAACATGTTCTGGCCATGGACAGGAGTACAAAGCAAGCAAAATTATCAAAGGATGTGGATCCATAACCATTACCTTTCAGATCTTGTATTGTTTATGTACAAAGTTTCTTCAAATCCAGATGCTCAGAAATCAAGGGTAAAATTGAAATATGGTCTTTCTTATCAGACTGATAAGGTTCTGATACCATATGCTTGTCTGAGAAAAAAAAAAGGCAGATAAAATTCATCAGGATTTATTTATGTACTTTGACAAACAATTATGTTCCCACAAAACATTGTAGCAGGCTGGGTTATAACATTCTGTGAAGCACGTAATTAATTTGATATCAAAATAGTTCTAAGCTTAACAGAACTAAAAATCAACTTTTGAACTTTTGTAGATAGCTTAAAAAATTTATGAACCAATTGGCATAATTGTGTACAATGGATCTAGAACCACATCATAATGTCTATTACAGTGATTACTGAAGGTCCCTTTAATATTTACTTTTATTGTTAAGTTAGAAAGTCATGATTAATACCCGATATTTTTTTTCCTTAAACCCCTCTTTCATTATGAAATATCTGTAATTTATTTGAAATAAAATTTCCCACCACAATAACGCCAAATAGTTACTATACTAATAAATCAAATTAAAAGAAACAGGGAATTTTTGTTTCTGGGAGATTATTTTTAGAGATTAGTGCCATTTTAACCAGAAATTCTGTATATAATTTTTTTCTAACTTTCCTAGAGGTGTATTGTTTGCATAGCAACCTCTTCTGTAAAATTAATCCAAATTATTATTTTATAGTTGTTAACACATCTTATGAAGTTTTCTGTTTATAACTCTGTTCCCTTCAGCAATTAGATTTTCTTCTTCTATTTTTCCCTTTAAACTTAAGCTCCACATGTTCTAAATAGTTTTTGTTGAAATCATTATCATATCTATATTTAAAATTAAATTCCTTCACTAAAAATAATTTGAGTTTAGGTGAAAACCTGAACACTTTCATATTTCTCTCCTGAATAATAGAATAAATGTAGAGTTATCAGTTAGCTTTTGATTGCACTGATGTGCCAACAATTTCATGACACACCACGAGCAGAACGAAATCTATTGGTGTGAAGTAAAGATAGGTATGAGGAAAAGTGCTCTTGCTCATATTATGAATACCTTGAACTTTTCTTTCAGTTTTATATACTATCATCCAGAAAACTTGGATTTCTCTTTTGATGTATTACTTGTTGCACTATTTCTTTGACAGGTTTCTCCAAGAATCAAATATAGCCTCTAGTGTTTGATGTTGACTGTGCCATGGTTCAACAGATGTACTAACTAAAGTATTGCTTGAGCCTTGTCTTGTTCGGGCACCTTCACCTCCCTTTTCCAGAGGCTCTCCAAATCTTATGCTTGCTATCTGAGACATTCCTTGGACCTTTAGAAGAAATCTGTGTGAAAGTACAATAGTAGCCTGTTATCTTACTGAAGTTTGTTTTGGTTTTGGTTTTTTTAATGTGTGAGTTTTTTGCAGTTGGTTTTAGTTCTTTTTTGTTTTTTTTTTTTTAAGATCTGACATGATCAGGGAAGGAAGAAAAGTATTTTAAACTATAATTAAACCAAATTTAGTTCCAGTAGAATTATACAACTGAGTTTAGCTGGTTAATCCAGCCCTGGAATAGGTCAGGAATGTTACAAACAAAAAACTATGTTTAACACCCAAGTGTTACTTTCTCTGGGAATGTCTTCTGAAGCTGTAGACAATGTTATTTTCAGTGTGATTGTTTCAGCTGCACTTGCTTCCTTTGCCCTTTGACTGACTACTACTGTTAGAGACACCAGTCGAAAGAAACTTACTTCTGAGAACTGATGGATGCCAATCGCATTTGTCTTTCATGCCGACTGACAAAGTGAGGAAATTATTCTCTTTATTGCCATGTTTTCGTTTCTTCAGGGTAAGCTCTAATTGTAAGTTTTTAAGCTTACCCTGAGTTTTCTGCAAAGGTAGGGGATCTTATGTGGGTCTTATTTCCAACTGATATGCAGCTGCTGATATCCACTGGCCAAACTTATTAAGGTATGATTCTATCTCTGAAATATAAACTATTTGTATAGTGTGAAAGCTTTGTATTCCCATGTGAGATCTTCAGTGGGGCAATGTTCTTTTACTACCATGTCTATTTTTCTTTGCCGCTTTCAAATTTTGTGTGTAAACTGTATGCAGCATATACAGTATTATTATTGAATTTCTAGTTCATCTTATGTTGACTTGTGATTTCACTCCAACAGGAAAAAATATTGGTTTGTTTTGTAATTCGGGAGAAAGACTGGTGGCAATCTATTGTATCAGCTATCAAAATGGTCAGAGCTTTTGGCTTGCATAATACAGTTCTTTTTGTTCACAATAGTGTTTTGCAAGGCAGGCAAATGTGGCATAAAAGCATTCAATGAAGAATTTTTGAAAAATAGTGGGAGGAACTGAGAAGAAAAAAATACATTTTGTATAACAGTTTAATAGAAAAAAATTGAGTGTACTAATGTATAAAAATAAGCTTAAGGAGTTTAAATTCTATCTAAACATTAGCTGTAAAAAGAGTTAACAACTTTTTCCTTATTATGCACTTATAAAAAGCTATTTTTTATTGTTTCCTGAACCTTTCATATGATGCATTACCATCAGGATTAATTTCAACTATAAAATATGGCATAGTGCTATTTATAGAAAAACTTTTCCAGCAACAGAAACAACTGCATTTGATCACTCTGGGGATGTCCTGGTTTAGGGCATACTTGGGAGATACAAGCATCATATAGTCACCCTAGGACAGGGGACATGGTCCAAATGCTGTCTCTATATGGTCTTGGTTCATTGCCATATAATTGATGAGGGTCTTATGTTTCTAGATATCAGTATTAAGAGTTGTGCCTTATTTTAAAAAATATGGTTTTTTGTTGTTTTTTTTTTTTTGGCCTGACTTTCTCAATTCTAAATTTTTTGTCTGCTCTTCTCATGGTCTGGCACTACTGCACTATCTTTAACCTTATTCACTGCTTGAGTTTTAAACTGTGCAGTAATTCTCAGTAAATAAACTGGCTCAGTTTTACTAATCTTGCCTGCACAGTCTGGCAGAGCTTTTGCCTCCTGATCTGTCCCGTTACTTTCTGGTTTATCTTTTTACAAATACTGGAAAAAATAGAAAAGTTTTTAATCCTTGTCTTCTCATAAGTCCCTCAAAGTCTTTTTCCCTCTCCATATTCCCTCCCCACCCCCTCTCAGTTATATTGTTACTCTATCTCAGTTTTATTCAGTCTTGAATCCTCTAGAGTCTAATGCTGGAATATGTTTCTGATATAGAGATAACATACTGGTCTAACACATAATTCTATCATCAGTCTATGCCATACTTCGAAATTCCCTGGCATTCATTTGGAAAAATAATGATAAAAATTAATAAAAATATTAAATATTATCAATGAAAGCATTTGCACACAGATAATAAGTGTTTCTAGTGCCTAAGATAATAAACATGCTTTGATTGGCCCATCCTCTTTAATCAAGTTATTCCTGGAAGAGAAGCATAACAGCATGATTTTCATGGAGTTGAGAACCAAGGTCAATCCACTACTTTTTGTAAGTGCAGTAAGAAAAATTTAGTTGAGGAAATTTTTGTACTGATAAATGTTAAATATGCATTTTTTTAATGGTTTGTGTAAATACATAAAGACCTCTGGCTTTAATGTTGTGAAAGTGATGCCCAAAATATGTGTATTGTGATATTAACTGAAACTGTTGTGTAATCCAAATGCCATTCTGTCTGGTCTAGCACAGCCCCTACCCTCTGATGAAACCTACAGCACTTCAGAAAATAACTTCCTCTCTCATAGCATGTTTAGTGCTTCAGTATCATGTAAAGCTATCCAATTCTCAAAAAAATATCTTACACCTGGAGACTAAAGTATACAAATTCATGTCAATATATCAGTGTAAGGAGAAAGACATTATAAACATGTTCCCCTGTACTGTAGTCAATAATTCATTTATGACAAACATCACTCCAAACTGCATCGAATATAGGTCACTTAAAAAAGCCTCTCTTGAGAAATGCTTTTGAATATTTCAGTGATGATGACTAAGCTATATTTATGACAAAGGAGAGTTTACACCTAAAATTTTAAACAGAATTCAGGAACAGGTGGATACAGGCTGAATGTGATTTAGTAGTTACATATTTGAAAAGTGTCTGTAAATTGCTGCTGTGTCTGCCAAACAGTATCCTGATGGATAAAGGATTTCTTCTCCCTAGTACTGTAAGCACTTGTAGAAGCTTGTTTAGGATAATACTTGTTTTACTTTGAAGGTAATAGTGGAATAACATTTTAGAAAACATTGTGGTCATAGGAATGACGATAAAAGACATATCTATCTGTATTAGCTTCTTGAATATTGTGCATATGGAGATGTGCGAGTAAAGAAGGAATCCTTGCTAGTAGAGGGGAAACATCTGAAGAATCTTTTGTGGTACAAACAAATATTGTGGTAACTATTCCACTCGGATGCAAGCAATTTTAATGGACCAGTAAGACAAGGGAAATTACATTTTTCCAATATTGAGCTTAATTACCTCATTATAACCAGTGTATGTCTATAGATACATTGATAAATATTCCACATGAGATATTATTCATCAGTACAACAAAGAAAATATTTTCTTGAAAGATAGTGTCATTTTTAGCTGATATATTCCATGATTTATCATGCCATTTCAAACTTTCTCCTGGAATTTTTAGATGTTGCATTTCTCTTCCTTTATTTTTTTCCCCCACTTTAGAATGTATGTTTGAATTTTTCAATACTCTGCAGAAATGGTACAAAGCCATGATGCAT
Source organism: Rhabdornis inornatus (assembly GCA_013397075.1). Lineage (NCBI taxonomy): Eukaryota > Metazoa > Chordata > Aves > Passeriformes > Rhabdornithidae > Rhabdornis > Rhabdornis inornatus. The sequence goes on along the minus strand of VWZS01001010.1, from coordinate 514,448 downwards.
GGCCTTGTGTGTGTGTTTTAACTGGAGGCAGACATTTCCTGGCCTCTTTATTTTAATTTAGCATGCCATTTAGGACACACCTGCACTGGATACAGATAAAAAGAATTAAGAAAGAACTGTTAGAGTGCACTCCTTCACAGACTTTTTGCAGAGCATCATCTTAAATCCTGCCTCATCATCCCTTTCTAGGTAGAATTTAGTTGTAATTAGTGCTGTATGTACCTGTGCCAACATGAGATGAGTAAAATGGGACAATCTCTGAGACACCTGATAGAAAAAGCCATTCCTAAACCATAAGAAAAGAGAGTAGAGACTTCCTCTTTTATGCTAGAAGACTTGGATAAAATGTATGTGCTATGGGGGAAGTGATGCTGCAAAATGATGGAAGTAATATAGAAAAGTATCTGGGCAAAGCAAGTATGTACACTCATTCTGCAGTTCTGTTTGTTATTAATCCTCCACTTTTACTAGGCTGAACTACTTCTGGTGGAGTGATGGTGGCAGAGTGGGCTAAGAGTAATGTTTTACCTTCTCGTGGACAGTTTGGTTTCCTCTGTTTGCCACTGACTGTAAATCATTCCAAAGACTGAACAAAGTGTTTTTTTCACCCTCCCCTCACTAGGGTAAGACAAGAATATATAGAGTATTGCTCAGACTTACATTAGACAATGGTTTGAGATGTGTTTACTTGTACTTTAGAACTATAACCCCATGGCAGTTAAAGGGAGCTGGAGAGCCCATCAGGTTATGTGGAAATGGACTGGATATTTTAGGAACTGTAGTATCTATCAGCAGTTCCCCTGTGTTTCTGGTTCTGTATTTTCACTTTGTTGCTTCTAAGAAAAGAAAAGTTGTAATAAAACAAAGAGAAAAGCTGGCCAGAAATTATACTACTGGTAGGCGATGCTTGAATATATGTTTAAGTTGCTTTCTTCTGTCACTAGTCTGAAATAAAGAGGGAAATAATTCTTCAAGGATTTTCAGCATATGACATTAAGATCTACAGTTTGTGTTAAGTTTTTTAGAGCAGCCAAATTAAGAACTGAAGTTCACCCAGGGAACAGAATAATTTTCCCACCTCTATACTTGAACTAGAGATGGAAGGGAAGCTTTCTATTACTTTTTTATACCTTTGTTTTAGGTTAATTCTATTCATGGTGTAACCTAATTTGCATGAAGAACAGTTTTCCCTGAATCTATCAGTTGCATGGGAAAATGGATATTATTCATTCAAGTGGAGCTTAAACCTCCTGAGACTGAAAAATGTTTCTGTGCAACAAATAATACTTAACATGAGCACTTGAAGTCAATGGGAATTGGGATTACTATGCTCCATTTAGAATGTGAATAGTGTTTTACAGGACTAGGACCTCATTTCACTTGAATCCACCAGAAGAAAGAAAAATCGTTTGTAGAACTTCATCTGTTATAGTCTGACAGAGCTCAGTTGTGCTCTTGAAACTTTTAGTTATGGGAGGGGGTACTTAATTTAAAAAATGTCTTCCTCTATTCAAATCCATGCTCTGTATTTACTTTTTTTTTTTTAGAATGGAAATTGAGATTGCCATAACATCTCAGTATGTTTCAGATTTGAACAAATGTTAGGCCATGATGCTTTTCCCTTCTCAATTTAGTGGCTATAAGTATCCAAATCCGAATTAAAGTGAAATTGTGATGAGAGGAGGGTGTAATCTCCCAGGCTTTGTCACATGATGTATTGAATGACTGGCTTGCTCACAGGCATGCACACTGAGGGGGGTAGTTCATAGCTGTGCCACACACTTGGTTTTTCTATTGGCTTTGGAGCATTTAGAGGAAAAAATCAGAGTACAAAGCACCAGCTGGAAACTACAAGAATTTTCAGTAGTGTTATAAGAAGAAGGGAAGGTTCAACTTTCTTAGTCTCCATTCTTATTCTGTGTTCCCCTCTTACTCCCTGCCCATATAAACTAAAGTTGCAACATCTTAGTCTGACAATATGTTAAATCTGTATCAAAGACTGGGGGAGAAAGAACATTACTTGTATGTGTATACATAGGTGTTTCTGTACACTATTGTTGTATCTGCCATTAATAATGTGGTAAAAGAAGTCAATCTAAAAAATTGAAACATCTTTTTCAGTGAAAGAGCCTTCAGTACTATAATTGGATATTTCATACTCATTATTTATATGACTGTTGAGGCTTGTTTGTGTCCGATTTCCAGTTACATGTGTGCTTTATTCAGAATTGTTTGTATGCTACTCAAAGGGAGTAACTTTTATTCTGCTTTCTTGTGTGTCTCACTTTGTTAGCAAATCTGAATATAGTATCTCTCCAGAAATAAACTTTTTTTTTTTTTTTAATAATCAATGAAACTCTATAAATGTTAGGCTCTATTCACATACGTGTTAGGATCACAGACAGCGCTTAGGTAAGATTTTGTTTTGTTTTGTTGATATTGCTCAGCCAAAATGACAAAAACTGATCTTAAAACCCCCTTAATGGTCTATAATATTTTTTACATAATTATTAAAAAAACACTCCAAAACCCAAAAGAAGTCCAAACAAATAAAAGACAAGTTTTAGAATCATAAATCTCCATACACACTTTTAAATAAAAGTTATAATATAATGAATAAATACTTTTGTCAGGGGAATACATGGCAATGTAAAGACCAATTTTTCTTCAAATCTGCTAATTTTAAATTCTACTAAAAGGAATGTGAAGACCTCTAGTGATAAAATATTATTCTGCAAGGGCAACAGCTATTGTAAAGTGCCATGGGTTAGGTATATTTTTTAAGAATTGCAGTATATGTAGAACAATAAACATCTTGATTCAATCTCTGCAAATATAATCCTAAAAGAAAGTTTAAATCCAATTTAATTAAGCAAGACACTTGCCTGTTTATAGTAGTGTAAAATTACACTACCCTGTTCACAAAACACTAAAAATAACGAAATGTATTTCACCAAGACTTTTACAAGAATTCCAAATCAGGTTTGTTTTGAGGTTTGGAATAAAAACAATCTGAAAAATCTCTGAAAGAAAAGCATTATGGCTGTAATATATGCAAAAATATTGTAGAGCAATGAAAAGTTTTAACAATAGACACTGAAGCAAGAAACATATGGCTTAAGTTTTTTTTCCAGAGAAAGAAATAAAACATATTCAAATCTGTGAAATTTCTCATTTATAATTTTCAGAATGAAATATGGGCAAATTGAACTAACAAATCTAAAAAAGTACAATAAGTATTTATTGCTGCCTCTCTAATGTAAGATTTACCTAATCATTAATGTCTGTATCTTATAGTTTGTTGCTAATATTCCTAGTCTGTACTATATCACATGGCACTATGATATGCTGTACTTTCCCTGGTGTGATGGGTTGACCTGGATTTACTGAAGGGTTCTTTTCTGGAATTTGACCCATACGCAGACTGATGCAGTGGCGGAGATGAGTTGGAACCAGTTTTATCTCGGAGTGCAGTGTTACAGGCTTTTAAATGATTTTTAAAGCTTTTTTCATGTTTATAGAGCTTGCCAAACTAAGACCATTGCCATTAATATTAGTAAATTGAGTGTGGGTGTTATTAATATCACCCAGTAGTACAGAATGTAGTCTTCTGTGAATTTCAGTAGAGGTTGAATTTGAATTATATATTCAAATCATTTCAGTAATATAAACAGAGTAAACAAGAAAATATATTCCCATGAATTGGGGAGTTTATTGTTATCCTCATTAATATAAAAGGACAGTAACTTGGAAGTGGTATTTGCTATGTTCAATAAAGTAAACCTCCACAGTTCTTAGTGTAGTCAGTGAGGATAAGGTCAGAGTAAATTAGCCTAAAGATTTACAAGTCTTAACTAGCATTGATAGAAGTGGTGACATATTGCCATTTCTGTAAAACAGCAAAAAAATGCTATCAGCACAGATAACAACTATGCTGCAGTGTAAACAACTTTTTAAGAAATTGTGTGAAATACTGTTTCTTAAAACTATCATACAAATGTGAAGAAGTTATGACTTTTATTTGTATAGTTTGAGTGGACTTCAGGTCCTTAGGACTAACACCATCTTCACAGTTAATTTTCATATTCTTTATCACACTGATGTATTTTGGAAAATTATTGTTTCAAAGAGAAATGTTAGTGGGTTTGGCAAGAAGACCTGGATCCCAGCCCTCCTTTCAATGAATGCTTGATTTAAATATATATATATGTATTTGATCTTTATGTTCCACCAAAAGAATTTAAATAAGTGTTAAAACTAGGGCATGGTAAAATGCCCTTGTTTTCCCTAATGATTTTATGTTCCCTGGAAAGCAGATACGTGTAAGCAAAGAGATTATATCTCAGACTTTGTAACGGTGAGAGCACTCCTAAAGTTTAGATGTGTCAATATTTGTCTTCTTGGACAGGAAATGATTGTGGTAATCCAGGGAATTGTATGTCTAGCAATTTAATAGACAGATGAAGAGGATGGTGTTTGTGTGACACTTCATCCCTAATCCCAAATCTTAGAGGCAGAACATAGGAAGAGTTTAGATACCTTCATGCTTAAAATTATCTGTGTTCTGACTCTGGCTGGAAATAGTCACAGAAGTCACTTCAAAACACTATTAATAGCAATTTAGGCCAGAAATATTAAACTGAATTTTAAACATTATGTTTGTTTTGCAGGTGAGTAAGCAATATCTGTTTAGTCCTCTTATGTCTTTTTATTTTCTTCTCTCTTGGAAGAACTTAAAGTATCTTAGGTACAAAATAATGACTTATACAAACTGAGTGGACATGAGAAAATGGAAATGTTAAGGAATGTGATAAAGTCAATGGGAATGATGAATCAGAATATTACCTGGGCATACAGATCCATCTGTGTAATCTGCCTTTTTAATTTCAGTGAATTATTACAGTGATAGACACTCTTCCCATACTTGAATTATTTTTAGTTTCTTTTCATAGGTCCTCTTGATGGGATTTTTTTTGTCGTTGATGTATTCCATTTTGCATTGTGGATTAGTAATGGTTTTGGCTGGGATGGATCAGTTTTCTACATAGGAGTTGATATAATGTTGTATTTTGGATTTGGGATGATAATAATGTTGATAACACGCTGATGTTTTAGTTGTTCCTGAGCAGTGCTTACACCAAGTAAGCCCCTCACACCACCCCACTAACAGGAGGGTGGGGATGCACAGGGAGTGGGGAAGGGACACAGACAAGGACAGCTGATCCCAACTGATGAAAAGGATATCCCATTCTGTATGATGTCAGGCTGAACAGTAAAACTGGGGAAGTTTGGACAGGGCTACCAGCCCATTGCTCAGAGCTTGGTTGAGCATCAGTCAGTGATTGGTCAGCAACTATGTTGTGCATCACTTATTTTCTATATTATCACAATCATTATTATTATTTTTTTTTCCTCCCTTTTCTGTCCTATTAAACTCTTATATCACAACCTTTTTCTCTGATCTTTTCCCATCTTCTGGGTGACTGTGAATGAATGGCTATGTGATGTCACTTTTTAAGATTGCATTCTGCCGCAATATCAGATATCTTTGAGTTTGGAGACTGCTTCTCAGGAAAACATGCTTTTTGTGCGTTCAAGGAATGGTTCTTTACCCTGCTATCTGCTGCTCTTCTGTTTCTATCAAGTTCTACTGGAGGACTATCTGTAGTCATGATCCATTGGGGCATAAAAAAATCTTCATAGCAGATTAGCTATTGTAGTTCATTGACCACAACTGTCACCCAGAGGAAATTGTTTAACACTGTGTAAATATTTGGTGTGTTCTCCGTATAGCTGGGTGATTCTTTATTTTGGTACGTAAGCTTGCTTTGTATGGAGAGTAAAGTACTTACAAAAAAGTTTATATGCAGTGGTGAGTGTAGTCAGACATGTTTGGGACTCTAACTGAAAGGCGTTTTGGTAATTGTGAATTTAGAACAACACTGCAAATGTAAAGCATACATCTATCTGAATAACTTTCATGCCATGTCCTTAGGGTTATCTTTTATACTTTTCCCTGAGATTTAAGAATTTACATCCAAATAAAGAGACACTGTGTCAGCCACATCTGCTAACCACATTTAAATGTTTCCACCTCCCATAGAATCTGAAAAAAACTTCACTCATTTAATTCCATATATCTATTGTTACTCTAATGCTTCCTGGGTAACCACAGGAATTGAATAAAGAGAATCAGAGAAACTCAAGAATAGCTGCAGCAATTCTGGTCTAATTTTAAAATGATTTTGCAATTACTGTTGAATAATAAGTCATTCAGCACTATTGGTTTTCTACTTCTGTGAGGCACGGTGATGTTTTTATGTGTGTTTGGATTGTTCATGCCATGTTGGAGTATTCAGAGGAGTGACTGAAGCTGTGGTAGAGAGAGAGCCCTGAAGTATTGGCATGGCTAACATCACAGTGCCCTTTCTAGATCACGCTTTTCAAGATAATTGCAAGCCGCAGACACTTTGGAGTTGACGGTGCTGGTCTAAACTTTTTCATCTCTTGTCATTGTTCTTGTTTGTCCGAGGAGAGTTGACGTGTGTTACACACTGTTTAAAGCAGCAGACTTCAAGTAGGGATTGCAGTCTGAGTGAAAGGTTTGCACAGTATTGTGCCCAACGGCACATGGGCTGGAAGCCTAGTGTCTTTCTGCTAGGCATGGGCACGAGAATTGTTGCTCCTCTAAAAGCAAAGAAAAAAAAAAAAGACAAAAACAAGCTGTCCCCCTAGTTATTATTGTTTTGATTGCAGAGCTATTTAACTTTGGGAACAACAGCCCTGTGCTCAAAAGACAACCTGAACTGCTTGGGTGGGTAGTCTCCACCTCACTCCTTGCATGTGTTGCAACCAGGAAAACAGAGACTTTGATTCTTGTTGGCTAGTCATATATCACCACTTGTATTTAAAACTAGATTTTTGTTTGTATGTTTTCTTTTCCATTTTCAATTAACAGGTTAAGGCTGGAAGAGGAGATAAATGAAAATATTTCACATAGTATCTAATGGCCCTTTGTGCATCCAGCTCAAAATAATTTTAAACCCCAGATGCTGATTCCCTAAAATTCATTAAAGGAGGAAGCAAAGACTTTAAATTGATTGTTTATTTAAGGGAAGGAAAAAATAATAACAATAATTAATAATAATAAAATAATAACAATAATAATAGTAATAACTGAGAATCCATACTTGAGGGAAATTAATCATTAACCAACTAACAAGACCAAGAACATTGTTTTAGTATGAAGACAATCTCACCTACTCCATTTTTTTGAAAAGGTTCAGATAATTCTGTTGCAAACTAAACTGTTGTTTTTTTCCTGTCCTAACAAATTGTACTTTCCCTCTATGTTACCAGGGAAACCGTTTACAAGCCTCTCACTCTTTCTTACTTCCTCATTCACTTTGAAATAATTTTTTAGGAACCAAAAAAAAATTCTGTTAATTTCTTCTCTTTTGCTTCAGTTTGAAACATTTATTATTTATTAATTTCAGGTTGTTTCAGGTGGAAATTCCTTGTTACAACTGTGGTAGACTAATACTTTCTGGTTCCAGTTGAGTTAATTTCACTGCCAGTTGTACTTGAAGAGTACTGTTTCCTCCCTTTCCCTGTATCTGGTATTTGTGTGGTTTTCTTTAGGGATGACTCAATGCAATAAGCCTCCCAGTAGGATAAAAAAAATCCCTGGCAACTACACCTTCCTAATTTATAGAATTAAAAATAGAAGTGAGAATTGTATTAAATTCTTGATGCAGCCTCCTTTTTCATGAACTCCTGAGTTTTGAACTATCTTTGTAATTTAAAAAAAGGTAACACTAGCAAGAACCATCTACATGTATTTTAAAAGTTATTATTTTCCTGATCCTTGGAAAATTGCTGCAGCAATAATGTGCTTCTAGCAATATGTAAGTTCTACTGTCTTCTGGGAAAAGTAGATATAGGTATAATAGAAGGTTTATGAAGAATAAGCATATGAAATATTTTTAAATTCTTGGTAAGAATAGTAAATGTTAATATACTATATTTTGATGTTTTTTCATCCATTGAAATGTATTAGAAAATAGTAAACAGGAAAATATAAGACCTGAAATTATAAAATAGTAGGAAAGCATGAAAATAGTGATTTTCTTTTGTTTTTCAAAGCTATCAAAATTCATATATTTTTAGCACCGAAAAATATGACTAATTTATGCACATAGTAACTTTAAGGGTTTCTAAAAAAAAAAAAAAGAGTTCCTGAATAATTATCTTTTAAAGAACAGGTAGAGGCCAAATGACCTGATTGCACATATGTTACATTACTGTTTTGTTGCTCTTCAGAGTTCAGGGAATTCAATTCCACCTGGAGGTAAACAATGCCAGTAGCAGATACTGTGGACCACATCCATCCTGTATGTAATTCTTTTGAAGTGTATGAATTACACCACAAGGAACTCAATGCCTTGAAGGTATTTCTTAGTAAAGTATATTTTAAGGGCAGCTTTGCTGGCACAACAAAAATGCTATGAAGTAAAATATGTATTGCACACACACATTAATCCTTATGGAGATATGATAGGAAGATTCTGTTTTCTTTGAAAAGAAAATGCTGCATTTTTCCTTTAATGAGAATTATAGCTTTTTTCACTTCAAGTCATTGCTGACCTCATAGAAAGATAACACTAAGATATTAGAAGGTGATAAGTGGGGTAATGTTGAATTAGAAATTGTTATAACAGCACTGGTGACTGAAATATGGTGGATATACTTGTGGTTTTGCCCACTGTCCCAGAATAGAAGTTTAACTAGATACTTTTCTATCTGAGAAAGCCTTTATTTAGATATCTTTTTATGTAAAAATATGTGTGCATAAACAAGACGGTATTGCATGTAACCAGTTGTGCTCCCAGTGCCATTTGTATAAATGTACCATGCTGCGTAGATTGTGCCTACTTACCTGTTGGCTAAGGCTACAGCTAAGGTACGACTCTGAAAAACTTTGAGTGTTAACTGCTTTCTGTTTCAAGTTTTCTGGTATGCCAAATAGGATAGCAGACTTTAATATCTGTGTAGACAGACAAGTGAAATGTGTGGGTTTCAAACATCTTGGAAAAATAGAAGCTAGCCTAACCTTCAAGATGCCTCAAGTACACAGTTCTAGAGTCTGGTTAGGAAAAGTTTGCTGGGAAACATTGTTTATGTTATTACTAAGAGATAGTGTTAAAAAATACCAACTTTTCCTAAAGGTTGACATTAAATGTGCTTTCATGTATAAAGATTTTGTTTACTCCTAGAAGAAACCATTTTCTTTCAGAAACCAAAGTTGATCAATAAAAATGGTTTAACATAATTGAAAATGCCATTCTGACTTAATAGGAGTGCAGCTGCATTATAAAATATCATAAATCTGTTAAAATTAACTAGAGCCACCAATTGTTTCAGGCTACAATCTGGCTGTTTTCACATGAGGCTGCAGAGATTGAGTCTGCCTGTAAGCACCTTGTGAAACCAAGGCCTATAAAACTTTAACACTGTACACTTAATAGCTTGTTTAGTTAGTTGTAAATGGAAATGTCATGGTGGAATACTTTGCCCAAAACAGGATTTTGCTCTTTGTAAAGGAAATTGGAAGTCAAAACTTGTTGAGTTTCCTATCCTAACCACCTTGATCACCTTGAAAATTATTTTGGAAGGAAGTGAGCAACGATTGACGCAGACAAAGATTATCTGGTTCAGAAAAAATGGTGACCATCAGCAGATGGCTTTATTTACAGCTTTTCACTGATCAGTTACTGTAGAAGCAGACACCAAACACCAGACACTGTGCACATAATCTGTGTCTGTAAATAGATATGCTTGCCTATTAGTACTGCCAGACTATGAGACTTAAAACTACTCTACTGACTCACCTAGCCCAGTGTGGCAAGTGAAAAATTGTGAATGGTGAGGAAGACATTCAAATACTCGTTGGTAAAATAATGCTCTTTCTCAGTTTGTAGTTCTTTCTATAGTTCTTTCTAATTCTATTTGCTCTTCAGTTATTTATTAAGTAATGAGATGGCTTAGAAAAAGACACATTTACGGCAGCCTCAACATCTCATTCTTGAATCCTCAGCTTGAAACCCTAGCCCTTTACTTCCACATAAAAGTCATATTTTGTTTTGTGCTCTTCCCTTATCCCTGGTTTGGTTTTCCCAGGCATCTGCTGGAAGGAAAGAGTAAAGGAAACATTTCCTGGATGTTTTTTACATTAAGCCAGCTGCATTCATAATAATGACTTTTAATATGTTTGTGTATGTATTTATGTGTGTACAGATACATACATATGCATATATGAACAAATATTATAGAAATACTTATGTGTTTAGTGAAGGATTTTGAAGTAATTCCAAGGTATACAGGAAAACCATGGCAACATGCTTCTTTCATTTTATTTTGTATAAAATTGTAAATAGATTTGGTGTTTAATTTTATGTTAGCCTAAAGTGACTCCTTACTGACAGTGATTTAAAAAAAAAAAGTGAAAAGTATATAAAGATATTACTGTTAATTTTATTTTCTTCTTGAATATGGGAGCCTTGATAACTTACTTCACTTCTTTTATTTGATTACTTACTAAAGAGTATTTTTTCTGCCACCAAACAAAACAAATGTTACAAACAGTTTTATAATGTACTTGTTTCTTCATATAGTGTGATGTGAAACACATTTGGAAAAAAAATAGAAGAAAAGAAGCATTTTATTTTTTAATTGTTTTCAAATACTTGGCATCTGTTCAGATGTTAATATTTTATTCTTTTTTTTATTTTTCTCGGCTGTCAGAAACTTGCAAAATTGCCTCAAGTCAATGAACTTCTATGTATTACAATCTGAAAGGAGATGAAAGAATTCAGAAGAGTTTGATCATTGTAAGGGGAAAATCAGCTCCTTTTGTATTTTATTTTTCTACTTACGTAGAACATATGCAACAGATGGCAAGATTTGACAAAACTACGATGTATATGTTGTCTGTTTATGAATTAGTTATGCTCATTTATTGCTCAATTTCCATGTAATTGTGCTTTAGTTATGGTCCTTCTAATGTCTACACAAGCACAATTTATCAACAGAGACAGCTTAATGTGGACAGGGACACTTACCTAGCGTGTGTGTCTTGGGCCATTCCTATTGTGCAGTGATACTTGCACAGCAGGCACCTTATGCTTTCACTGACCTTTGCAGTATTGCAGGGATAATTCTGCTTCCACAAGAGTGAGGTTGGTACTAAACAATATCTTGAATCTATTAGGAGCAAGTTTGCTTGCCTTAGCCATCTGGAATGTGTACTTGTTTGTACATGTTTTTCTGCCCCAGTGCAAGAAAACAAAAATTAAAGCAGAACCCTCTACATTGTACACTACCTTTTGTCTCTTCCCACACACAATATTTTCATGTAATGACGAGTTCTATTATTTCTCTGTGATGTTTGTTCTGAAATTCCAGTTCTGCTTGTTTTGGTTATTTTTTCATTGGGTTTGGAAAGCTTCAACAAGCTTAGTTTGAGGTCATATATTGAGCTACATTTTATTTCTTGGTCTCCATCTGTGCAAATCAACTCTAACTCTGGTTCAGGAAGACAGTTTTAAAAATCTAGGTGTAGTCTGAACCAACATTTTGTGAGTAGCTAAGTTGTACATAATGTGAGAGGTGGCACTTGCTCAGGAAGTATGCTTCACATCTGCTCTCCTCTCACCTACCTCGGGAATGTAGAAGCCTCTGAAACTTGACTATGAGTCTACCACAGGGCGTCTACTCCAGAGGGTTAAAGGGGATGCTTAGACCTGGTTATTCCTTCATAATGACTATGTTGAAATGATCAAATCTGAAACTGCTTTGAAGTAAGAATCCTGGTATGCATTATAAAATTATGAAGAAATATTTTTTTTAATCTGTCATTGTGTTATTTTGTTTTTCTTTGTGAATTTTGTGTGTGTTTTAAAGTTACTTGAGACCTAGTTATATGAAACTACCGTTTCTGTGTCAGCTCATCTGATATGAATATAATTATATGAATATAATGTGATGGCGGAAACACTAACCTTTGCTACTACTTTCAAACTTTGTGATGTAAGACAGTGGGAGTTGACAGGGAAAACATGAAGGTGTTCATTAAAATGTGGAATTTTCGGAAGGGCAACGTAGATATTTAATGCCAATGGAGCTGCAAAACCAGACTGAATATAGTCAACTAGTATTGTTTGTTGTCTTCATAAAATACTCAATATGCAACCCCTTCAATAGATTTCAGTAAAATAATAAAATAGAAATCTATCTTGAGAGTTACATATACTAATAGTCTTAATGCAAAGGAATGTTCATACCTTATTTCCTCAATGGCTAGATTCAAAGCTGAAGAACTGTGTGTGGATTTAATTTGTTTTAGGTCACATTTTACCAGAATAACAATTGGAAGAAGCCTATTTCATCTTCACCTGACTTCTACAGTGTGGTTATAACCTATTTAAGTACCTTCCTTCATCACTCCTGTGATTGAAGTAAGATGCAAAAATTCTAGACCATATGGTATTACAAATATAACTAGAAGATATTAACAATTGTTTGTAATAAAATCAGTCTTTCACAGTGATGAGAACATATTTTGTATTTCACACAAACTGATTTCCAGTTGTGGATAGTCTTCAATCCTCAGTGTATTCCTGCATTTTATAAGGACGAGGTGAGATACATAACCTATATGGTACGTAGAGCCTGTATCCTGTTTACAGAATTGAAAGAGTGTTGTGCCTCTGGAAATGTTGAGAAAATTTGTAGAGGAAGCAATAGAAATACTAACCTTTCCTGCTTCCTTCCAACCTCATGCACAGTGCAGAACAGTGGGAAGTTCAGGGAAATGTCACTCATTGCAGTGTAAAATTCCAGAAGCAGATAGTAAATATTTAATAAGAATGAAGTAAGAAAAGTAGGATTGATGTAATCAGATAGCTACCAAGTTTTAATTAAGTTAATAGTGAAAATTCAATTTCTTAGCTGTTTTGCAGTAGAAGTGAAATAGAGGTTAAAAAGCATTTACCAGGCAGACAACAGTTACAAAACATTAGGACTGATTTAGAATGCAGTTTTTACCAGCTTTTGTAGGATTAATTATGAGTGTATTTGACTCTGACATGAGATTTTCTGCAGGTAACCACACAAGATTTTCTTCTTACAGTGACTTAAAAAATGTTGTAAATTTTTAGAACTTTTTTGCTTCTTGCCTTCCAAGCTTATACTACCCACCATGGCTTATGGGCTCCATTCCTACATCCTCACCCTAATTCCACCTAACGGAGGGATATAACATCAGTTGTTAGCTGGCAGAGTAGTTCAAGATGAACTTGCATTGACCTTGTGTATAAACCTCCTAGATCAGCAGAGCATTTATGAATTTATTAGGAGACAGAATTTCTTACCTGATCAAAGGAAACAGAGCTGTTGTGCCAGTGCAGAAGTCCCTGCTTTTCACTGTTGTATCAGTTCATGCCATCTACAAAGGCAAGATACCATTAGTTTTCTTTTTGTAGTTCAAGACAAGGTAGCATTATTTGTTTGTTCAAGGCTATTTGTTTTGTTTTGGTTTTCAGTTGTTTTGTTTGTTTGTTTGTTGGTTCGTTGGCTGGTTGTTTTGTTGGGGTTTTTTTATTTTTTTATTTTTTTAACTGAAAGAAAACTATACACCTTATTGTGGTGTGTTACTATTTTTAATTTAACTGTCTGATAAAATACTACAGCATGTACCTACAGTGTCTTTATGCTATTTGCTCAGTATAATGTTGTTAGCAGAACCACTACCTTCACAAAACATGTGAGTTGTCATTAGAAACTTTTGAGATATTTAAGAAAGTTATGTCTCCTCATTTTAATTTATAAGACCAACCTGATATTATATAGCTTGCAGTAAACTTGATAGAAACAAGTATATATGGATTTTTTTTTTCCCTGAAATACATAATTTTTACCCATTCCAAGTAGTTCTATAAGTAAAAGCACAGCAGAAAAATTCTTAGGAACACTTCTGCTGGTTCCAATTATTTATGGATCAGCATCAGTAACTTAGAAACTAATTTGTCCAATAATGAACTCTCTCTATTGCTGAGGCAGATAACAAACAGTATTATAATACTCAACACCAGCTACTTGTTTTAGTCTTTGAGGAAGTTGCTGTGAATAGTGTTTGTCTCCGACATTATTTAAACTGATGAATATTACATATGGCTTGATCTTAGAGCAGTGGAATACAAGATCTGACAGGTTAAAATGCATTCCATACAGCTGAAGACTAATAGAGGTTAAGGAGGTTTGTGTGTTGCAATTTTCTTCACACAACTGTAATGTGGCAGTCAAGCTACAAATAGTATGTCTCTTAAAACAAATTGCTTGTGTGAGTAGTATTAGAATCGCACACAAATAAGAAGCCTAGGAAACACCCTTTTTTCTTTCTTCCATGTGGCAATGAAGAAGTACAAAAGAATGCAGATAGACATATTCAAGTCCTTAATTAAATATTGTCTAAAAGGATAACATCTATTTTCTTTTATTGTTAAATAGCTTTTCCCTTAGAAAACAAAATCAATAGCGCTCATCTTTGTAAAGATATCTGTAGCAAACTAAGAGCTGCTGTGATTTCCCACTCTAACTTATTTTCTGCTGTATTTTTCAGTAAATATGCCATGCAAGAATGTAGTTTACTGAAAGAATTTAACACTTCAAGTTATGAAGGGTCAACCTACAGCTTTTTAATCTATTCCTAAGAGTCAATTCTTTATTAATAGTGAGTAGATAAACTGGATTGTAGAGACCTATGCTACAGATGACATCAACCTGGTCTTGTGTTGCCAGGATGATTATGTCAGATTCAGCATTGTACAAATGCAGTCATGATGCCTTCAAGTTCAGCCTAAAATAGTCTTGCTGCTTTACTATATCATGAGAACTGAACTAATAAAACCTGACAACCTGCAAATTTTCTTGCTTACACCAAGTCATTTCTACTGAGTACCATGCTTTAAGTCTATTTTGATGCAGTACGCAGACTCTTTTTATAATTTCATAACTTTTATATTTATTTTTAGTAATGTAATAATGATAAGTCCATACTAGGTATTGATAATATTTCAACTAAAATAGTATGGTGCATGGCTTTTGTTTATGCGAACTCCACAATTTTTTGTGTTTTACTGGTGTTGCATATACTTAAGTATCCCTTGCACCCCCCAGTTCTGGGATCACTATATGGTTTAAACTCATCTTTCTATCTGTAAAAAAAAACCGTTATCAGGAAGAAGCACAATTAAAAATTTCTGTAGATATAAATAACTGCAACTTCAGTCCATGTTCTGAAAACAAACATTATACTCCTGGAATAATAAAGGCAAAGAAGAAAAGGAAGATATGTACTTGGGAAGATTTCCAGCAATTTGGACTGAAACTAGGAAATGACTATATTGTGTAAACCTTTAGAGAATTTGTCACTCTATTCACAGTCCTGTGTTAAATGCCCCAGCCTCCTATGCAATGCATAACATAGATGAATAAGAATGAATTCTTGAATAATTAGCAGACAACAACAGTCAGCCAGCTACTGAATTAGCTGATAAGAAATTCAAAGGTTATTACTGAGACTTCAATCTTGGACTCCTTTAAAAGCCTGAATGCCTGTGCTACAAGAAATAAATGTTTCTGTTCGAGTTAGAGGTTTTACCCTTTTGCAAGGGTTAGGCTATGGCAGTAGCAGGATTCCCTTCCAGCAAAACACAGATGAAAAAATAGTGTGTTTTTTCACTAGTTTAAGTGTTGAGCTAGAACTGTGAGTTTCTAGCTATTGGCTACTTAAACTTTTGTGTGCAAAGTAGCTAATGTCTCATGTTTCCATGATGTATTTTCCTGTACTGAGATCTACACACACAAAAATACTTTCAGGGTAGTGAAGATGATATTTCCAAAAATACCAGTGCACAGGAATTTCCAATGCACTTTAGAATTTCATGCAAGGATATAAGCAATTGTGGTATATGGTATGCCACTTATTTTCATGCATATAGGAAAATGGTGGACAGGGATGTACCAAGGGTTATTTATTTCTCTTTCTTCTCTTAGATTCCTTTTATATTGGAAGCCAATGCTGCAACTCATAAAAAACAAGACATTTTCAACACTTGATTCCTCAGAGTGTAAGCAAGTTCAGGTACTCTCTATATGACAATATCAGCAGCTTTTCCAGAATGCTTTCCCCTTTCCTTCTCAATTAGAGGGTACTTGACATTAGTGTGCTACTACTCTTGTGTGTGCCAAAAAGTGAGATTTGAAGAATTGGACCTTTAGGAGGACAGGCAATGTTTTTCAATGAAAGACCTGTAAATCTTTATTCCCCTTGCCATAGTGCTTTAGAATGGAACGTAGAGGCTGTGAAAATAGGAATTGCTGACTAAGCACTATTTTCTTCCCCAGAATCTGTTCTTCTTCAGAGGCCAATTAGCAAAAATTCAGTTTTGAATTCAAACTGTCCATTGTCACAGAAAATAAAATTTTAGGTTGGAAACAGAGTTAGATTTTTGTTAAACTGTTTCCAGAAATGCAGCCTATAAATGTCCAAGTTTCACTAAACAAGTCTTGCCTACCAAAAAAGATCACAGAAAATTTTTTTAGGAATGGCTACTTGTTTGGAAGGCTCTGGTTTTGAGATAGCCAGTCTGGGATGTTGCTTATAAACCTGGTTTCTTTAGGGAGTACCTGTCCTCTAAAGATTGCTTTCCCTTCTGAAATGTAATACAGATATCTCTTTGGATAAAACTTTGATACTGGTTTAGTGTCTGTATTTGATGGTGCAAGGGTGTAATTCCTTCCTACACAACAAAAAGAACAAAAAGAAAAAAGAAATCCTCTAAAAATCACAGCTGGGATTAAAATTTCTTTCCAGAGAGCTCCTATGTATTGACACTGTCATTTAGATGATATTGCAAAGTACCTGTAGGCCAATGTGTTTGAATATACTGGAGCAATTTTATTAGGCAGGAAAGAAGTATCACAAAAAATATTGAGCAACAGTGCCTCTAAGAGGATTCATATGCAATGGATTTCACCAAAATACATGGGTCCTGGAAGCAAAGTCCTATTTGTTGCACAGGGTTACTCTGTTCTACTTAGACATGTCAAAAAAGGACATGAAAATTTTGCATAATGAATCTGCCAGTGTTTGTCCCCCAGCAGTAGTTATGATATATACTATACACAGCGCTGTGTTTCTGGTTTGCTTGAGAGGTGTTCTTTGAGAATGATCAATGATGCTATCACGTAGGTAGGTCTTTGAATCCTGATAGAAATTGCAGTGACCAGATTCAATACTGTGACTCACTTTTTCACAGCATGGAAGTGTGCTGAAACCAGCATACTTCTCTGAAATTCTTCTCATTTTTAAGAAGGATGATCATGCTTAGCATGCAAAAACACAGTCAGTACTAAGTACTATAGTCACAAATTCTTGTCAGCTCTCATTCGTCAGTGTGCTGTAGGCTGCACAAAAATCTCTTCTCACAGAGAATCCGTGGAATGACAGTAAGAGAATTATGCTAACTAAAGTCACCATTGACCTGTCATCAACTGTGTTTTAAAATGCAAGTAACAGCATTAAACATAATTTAGGCTTTGCTTACATACTAGTTTGCTTATGTACTATTAGTTGCATGTAAGTATTGAAAAGAAAAAGCCAAAACCTACTGAGAGAAGATTTTGCAAATATTACATGGAACATATGCTTGTATAATTTGGGACTTAATACCTTTACGCTATGTGCAATCTCAGCTTGCACACAGTTTTGCAATTCAGTAACTGAACAAAACCACAGGATTAAGAACATGCTTAAGAAAAGAAAATAATTTTAATTTTTTTTTTTTAAATTTCAAACTTTCTCCCTAGTTTCAAATGTTTCTGATAAATGAATTAATGAATGAGTGAATACTTCAGGCAGAGCAACTGCACTGCTATTTGTGAAACAAGGTTTGGTAAGCTGTGGTAATGTGAGTGGCTCATTGAGATATAAAAAAAGTTTTAAAATAAATAATAAAGCTAATTTAAAAGGTTATTATGTGTTATCTTTGCTGAGCCACCAGTCTTCCTGATTATCAGAACTCCTCCGATTTGGATTCCTGGTTCTGTCAGCATTGTAAATATTCATACTTTGGGACACCAGGGTAAACATCCTAGCCTTGGCTGGTAGAGTTGTTGAACTATTAACATATTTCTCCTGTGTGGTTTCCATCTAATTTATGAAATACATGACCAGAAAGCTTGATAATGATAATGGTATTTCTCTGTTAATTGCAATATGATTGATTATTTGTCTACTTTTGGCATGACAAAGAAGGATTGTATCTCTTCTATCCTGCTGTAAGCATGGTAACACCATTGCTGGTTTAAATAAAGAAGTTGTCTGGAAAAGAACAAGTCCTTCTTTAGTAAAGAATGTTTGATGAATAGTAAGAGCAAACATTAAGTATGTTTCATGGAAGGGTAACCAGAGTCATTTTGTGTCGGGAGTTTAGTAAGACTTTTTCTCCTCTCCTTTGAAAACACAAGTTATGGAAAGCATGAGGCTTGATGTAGCTTCTTTTTCTCCTATGGTTGTGACAAGAGTTAGTAGACATGATACAAATATACCTGTACAACATTTAGAAGAGAGATTTTAATTTCAAATATGTGCTGCTTATATATCTTAAGGGTCAGTGTTTGCAGTTGAGTTAGAATGGGACAACGAAATGGGGCTATTTTGTTTGTATTATCATTTACAGACCATGAATTAATTCCACATGCAGAGTACCAGTTACTAACCTTGACATTACAGTCTGCTTTTAAAACATAAGACCTTTGTCTTTGTATATGTATATGTGTATGAGTAGTATTGCCATTCAAAAATTACCTGCAAAGCTCATTTCCACTATGCTTTATGGAAGGTAATTATTGGGCAGAAGATGCGTAACAGATGAGAACATAACTAACCCAACACCTGCAGTAGTGCAGTTTGCTGTTCTAAAGACTACATTACATGTTCCCACTCCCACAGGACTAGCCATTCTCAAACCTTGATTCTAAAACTCTCCCTATTAGTCACTTTTGTTTACACTCTTCTCTGCTTTTTTCTTGTGTTTGTTGAGAAATCTGTTTTACCTTTTCTGTTTTATTTAGCCATTGTTGTATTTTATGTGTTTTATAATTCTGAGGAAATTTTTATCTTTCTTATTGTTCTACCACTGTTCTCCTAAATCTTGTATTTATGCAGGAAGTCTTTGATACTCTATTGACATGCTGGCCTTTAGTTTTCAAAGCAGTTTCACTATGAAATCCATCTGATGAAAAATGTTGAGTGTTCAGTGTTTTTATTTTCGCTCTTATCAGTTTGACATTGGAGACACCTTATGTACAACCTTGTCTTAATTTGGCTTTATCGAGCTATAATTTTCAGATATATTTGTGTGTCAATATGGCTGAGCATCCAGCAATAGATCTACAGAATGTATCATACCATCCACCAGATTGTTTGAGAGCCTGATGTCTGTGGAGCACACCTTATTTTGTGTCTGCGCTATTTATGCCTCTCTCCATGCAGTTGTCTGCTAAGGAAGGAAACTCACAGAAGGCAGCATTCTGGGTGAAACTGCCCTGAGTTTGTCTGTAGGAAATGACTGGAAGGTGGTGGTGGTGGTGAGGAGGGTGGTGTCACAGATTTGTTAATCTACTACAAGATATACCACCTTGAATTAAGCACTTTAACCCAATTTTTCAATATTTGGATTGAGAGGAAGATGCATTCTTCTCTTTTTTTCAGTAGTCAAATTGTCAGAGGTGTGAATTCCTTTTGGAGAGCTCCAGTTTCTTCTCTGTGTCAAGCTCTGTTGGCCATATGTTGGTGATTGGAGTACTTATTTGGAGAAGGAAGATGAGGATTTCAGTGGTTGCTTTAAATCACATAATTCTAGATTAAGCAA
This sequence comes from Rhabdornis inornatus, assembly GCA_013397075.1. Classification (NCBI taxonomy): domain Eukaryota; kingdom Metazoa; phylum Chordata; class Aves; order Passeriformes; family Rhabdornithidae; genus Rhabdornis; species Rhabdornis inornatus. Next base: position 494,454 of record VWZS01001010.1, on the reverse strand, counting down.
GCTGAATTAGGTCTTGGGCAATTGCAAAAACTCTGTTGAGTATATATCTACATAGATAAGTAGTTAAGTATTTTTCAGAATTTAGAGCTGTAAAACACATACCAGGATCTCTTATCTGGTTATCCTTGGAAGCTCCTGATATTCTACGTTTTTATGATGATGATATATGAAACTTGTTTGGGAAAGCATATCTGCATATATAGTTTGGCAAGGGTTTTGGTTTTTTTTTACTTTTATTTCAGAATATATCTTGGTCATGGAGATGTGAATTCCTTCTACAAATTTGTTTGTATTGTTCTGGAAATTAGGGAACATATAGACAGGATTTTTTAAATTCTGAGCTAATTCACTGAATTTTACAGTTTATGGACAGCATAATAAAAGTCTTAAGTCAATATAATATAATCATCAATTATCATCATGATCAATTATCAATTTTCAATAGCACCAAACACTCATGGTAACTCAAATGTGGTTATATTCCATATTGATCAGGAACATGCTGGATTTTTGTAGTTTTGGGGTGGGTGGAAGCCCTAAGTCAGTGTTGAAGTTTGCCATATGTAACTGACAACTTAAGGAGTAAGAAACTCCAGCTAATTTTCATGTACTTTAACTCAGTGAGGTTACATTCTTCAATGAATTCATAACTTTGTTCCAAAACTTAACAATATACATGAGATAGACCTCATATGCTAGGCAGCTGTGTAGCTGTTCAGAGGCTACATACAAACAGGCTGGAGAAATGAGCCAACAGGAACCTCATGAAGCCCAATGATGTTTAATTACACATCCTGCAACTGGGGAAGATTAGCCCTGGGCACCAGAATAGGCTGAGTGCTGACCAGCAAAGAGGAAAGCAACTCTGCAGAGAAGTATTTGGGAGTGCTGGCAGACAAGCTGGACGTGAACCAGCAGTATGTCCTCGTGGCAAAGGCAGCCAAAAGCCTTCTTGGCTGTATTAGGCAGTGTCTTGGTTTGAAAGCCTGTATTGCAACCTAAGACAGGTAGCAAATCAACAGTGGGTTGGTAGAGGGAGATGATCCTTCCTCTGCTCAGCCCTGGTGAGGCACACCTAGAATGCTGTGGCCCCGTTTGTGCTCCCCAGTACAAGGGAGATATGGATGTACTGAAGTGAGAGGAGAAAAGGACAGCAGAGATGATATGCAGGTAACTTTGGACTGTGACAGCATTAAGATATAACACATATGGTGTGGGTATTTTTATGGTGTCGACTTAGTGCATACTGTCTTAGTATTTAACCCTGGATGGTATTAACTTCCATTCTGTGTTTTGCCAACTTTTGTTGACTGTTCTATCTTAACTGTGAGTTTTGCAAGGCAAAAAATATTTCTTGTTGCATAATGCCTTGCATTTTCAGGCCTCAGTCTTTTGGTTCTGTCCAATCATGGATATATTCAGGCTTCTACTTTTCTGTATATTTATGAGATCACTTATGTAGCAGGTGTGTAAACTCTTATCTATATGTCCATCCATTTGGATATACCTTGGGTGTCTAAGAATTTTAAATCCTTGCTTTGGTTTCCAAATGACTCATGCCAATGCAACAATTAGAAGTAGCTGTAAGAATATCACACCCAATATTTTTATTTGAAATAGAAAAAACCAATAACACACGCTGTTGGGAGGAAAGGGTTAAAATAAGAAGTTTTGTTGAGGGAGAGAATAATTTCACCCTAAGTGAAATTTCCACCTTGCAGCTGGGAATGATAGGAATGCGGGTAAGCCATTCATTCATCCTCTGCCTGTTTGAGAATTAGAATTCCTGTGTAGAGATAACACAGTCTCACAGGCATGATTGGGACTCCTGCTGGGAGGGAGAGGGAGATCATAAAAGTACAGCCCTGTGAGAAACCCTGTTTGCGAGTTTTTTGTTATACTGGGGCAGGCAGCAGCCTGCCTCCACCCCTGCTGGGTGATAGGATAAACTGAGCCTAGCCAGCCTGGGTCCCCGTGTTCCTCTGAAGCCCAGCCCTGCTGAGTGATAGGATAAACTGAGCCTAGCCAGCCTGGGTCCCCGTGTTTCTCTGAAGCCCAACATCATTAGTGAGGTACTGAAATTATTGTACTGTGAATTTCAACTGTGGTTTGGTGGTCACCCTGGTTACCTGTGTGTGTTGCTTCACATCTTCCTCCAGAAAACAAGCAACCTGCTCATCATCACAAACCAAACCACCCAATCCCCAAAAAAATCCCCAGAAATGTTATAATAAAGTTTGTTTTACTGCCGTTAATAGCACCAATACTGAGTACTCAAAATACTGCATTTACATGATGTAGAAAGGAATGTCATGCTTCTGTTATATTGTCTCTCACCATAGTTGTGGGGTTTTTTACTGTTCTGCTATGTCTAAGGTCCCACACATACGCAGACAGAGAGATTCAAACCAGGAATGTTAGCACAACTACAAAACATGGAACATGCACACAGTTAAGAGAATAACTTTGCATGCCTGTCCTGTGATGATCTGATTGCTGCTTCTTCTGCAGTTAAGTCAATGCATCAGCATTAGTAGCTAGTGCGAGATTGACAGCTTCAAGATCCTAATTGCTTCTATTAACAGGGATTGGTGCTTTTGGCCTGTTTCCCCAAGGGCCTTTGGGCTTCTTTCAGAAGAAGTCATCATGTCTAGAGGGCAATATTTTTATTTCATGTAATTGTGAGATGTTGTCTTTAAAACTCAAATTATTTTAGATTCACAGTTGGTAGGTGTGGATTTGTTCTTTTTCTCACACAGCTCCAAAGAAAGATGGGGGTAGACTTTTTAGTTGTGGATATATATTCAAGATTTGACTAATGCGCATATATACTGTGTATACACATGTACACGTATACATATAATATTTAGCAAAGAATGTTTCTAAACTAGGGTAAAAATAGAAACACAAAAAAAAGAAGAAAAAAAAGAAAAAGGGACCTTCTCCTTAGCTAAGATTTCCCAATTAATATTACAATTTTACTATAAGGGATTATGCCTACTCCTCAGGCTTGATGCCAGTAAGAATATTTCCATGTCAGTGGACTTCAAGACTAATTTGCTGTGATTATCAGGGAATTACTTCTTCAGCCTTCCTGTTCACTTTTGCAAGGACAGACCTGTTAATTCCAACTCATTTACTTTATGTGGAATGAAAGGTAAATTCAACAGAAGTGGTCATAAGCCTCAAGCTTTTACTAATAACAGTTGATCTTAGTTCTACATACTGTACTCATAGGATAAAACAGCAAACTGTGCTTTAAAAATGACAGGATGCTTAATTCATCAAACAAGGGCATTATTGCACTGCAGCAAAGGGAATGCTCATAGCCATGTGCATACTGAGTTTTTCAGCCAAGAGATACAGCAGAAACATTAAATCTGAAGGTTGTCTTAGGAAAGTATCTTCTACAGACATCAACAGAGTAAGACAGAGTACTCCCTTAGAATTTTGAAGGCAGCAGTACACAGGAAGGACAACCAAGTACATGATGTGTGTTTCAGATCAAAAACAGAGGTTATAAAACTAAAAACATTTAAGAGTACAGATTTTAATTCCAGCTGTGTTTAGAATTGCATGTAACATAGGAGAAATTCAAGCAAAATGAAGATGAATTATTTTTAAATTGCCAGCTCATTTTATGTTGAACGTAATTATTCAGCTAAGAAGTCCTTTTCTTTAAAATGATGATACTGTGCAATACTGATATTCTTCATAATCTGATTAGTACTTTCCTATCTTTTATAATTATTTTTTTAATCTAATTTTTATGTTTAAGCTGAATTTATAGCTCTGTTATAATACTATACAGATGTTAGAGAAATGTTTTGATATAATTAATAAAATCTGGAATTTTTATTTTTAACTTGATTTAAAACTTCAGTGATCAGTTGCTTTCTTCAAATACTGAGACAGAGAATTGGAGAAAAGGGAAAAGTGTATCCAGTTTAGTGCTTAGTTTGTGAAAGCGATTGCTATCTGTGGTATATTTCCCCCATACTAAAATGGATAAAAAGAGATCCATGCTTTATAATTGCAATAGTGATTTCTTGAATTGACAAATTAATCACTTATTTGAGCTTTAACAAACAGATAATGGAAGCTCTTATTCTGAAAGTTTAATTTTAATACAGATTAATAACTGTAAATAAAAAGTTGGAATTTAAAATGAGATTAAATATTGTTTATGTGTCATATTTTTGCTTTTATCATCAGTCTTCAAAAATTTGTGTACAATCGTGAACAGAATAAATATTTTTTATAGAAGTCTAATTTGCAGCAGAATTAATTAATTTGTGTTCTATTTAGCTGAGGTTAAATCTCCCATTTGCAGTTTGTGTTATCAAGGAGCAGGTTTCAGTAAACAAATATTGTCATCCTTGTGTAGGTTCTAGGGGTTTATTTTTGTTTATTTTTTTAAGCAAAATAAAAATTGCTCTATCTCTGCAGTGATTTTATTTTTTTTCTTCTGAGTTGTCATCATAGAATCGTGGGTTAGGAGGCACAATTAAAGATCATCATGAGCAACCTACCTTCAATGACCAGAGACATCTTCCACTAGATCAGGTTGCTCACAGCCCCATCCAACCTGACCTTGATTGTTTCTAGGGATGGGATATCTGTTACTTCCCTGGACAATCTTTTCCAGTGCTTCACCACACTCCTCATCAAAAATGTCTTCCTTTGTTCTGGTTTCATCCAGCATAATTTTCTTCTTTGTAGCTGGTACAGTACTCTGTTTTGAAAACAAGATAATGGTTTAGCTGTTGTGGAGCAGTGCTTATTCTAAACCAAGACTTTCCACTTTCCCCTGTTCTGCTGGTGAGTAGGGGCACAAGACACTGTGAGGGAACAGTGCCAGGACAGCTGACCCAACCTGGCCAAAGAGATATTCCATAGCATAGAACATGCTCAGAATATAAACTGATGAATTTGTCCAGGAAGGGCTAATTGCTGCTCAGTGGTGAGCATTGGTAAGTGGGTGATGTGCAACTGTATTGTCCATCACTTATTTTTCTGGATTTTATTCCTTCTTCTCTCTATTTTTCATTCTCATTATTTCAATTTTTAAATTGATCTTATCTCAGCCCACAAGTTCTACATTTTTGTGATTCTCCTTCCCACCCCACTGGAGGGAAAATGGGGAAATGAGGTGGGAACAAGTGGCTGTCTGGTACTTAGGTGCCAGCTGGGGTGAAACCACAAGATCCTTATATGTAGCCTAATATGTGATGCACATGGAAGGGAAACTTCATTCTGAAGGAAATGATGCTGAGTCATAAAGCATCAACAGAAAACCAAAAAAAGCTGGGCAAAGATTTTGTGTCCATTTAAGTTGTTATGCTAGGTGTAAGTTGAGAGAAAATGTACCAAGAAGTTCAGACAGATCATGACAATAGTTTTTTCCTTTGTTCCTGGTATTGTCCAGTCAAGATTCAAGCATATCCAATGATGGATATTTCACATAATCTGTACATAATCACATAATCCTGCAATCATTTGGCTCCTCTTATTGTAGCTTTATTTTTTCCTAATATCCAATTGAAATTTCCCTTGCTGCAGATTTCATCCCCTACTCCTTGTCTGTTTTTTTTTCTCTTTTTTTTTTATTTTTTTTGGGGGGGGGGTTGTTTTGTTTTTGTTCTTGTTTTTAACGTGCATCTTCCAGTGGAATCTGACTTCCCCCTTAAGGAGAAGGGAGCAGTCAAGATTCTTGTGCTCAAAAGGAACAACAAAAGTCGAAAAGCTTGCCCCCCTTATATTCTAGGCTTCTACAGTAGTGGAAGGCTAAATGGAATCTGTTACTGATTTTTGGTTTTTAAGACTAGATAATCCAAAATCTATAAGTCCCTCCTTTGCCATCACATGCTTCAGTCCCCTAATCATCTTGGTGCCTCTTCTAAAAAAAAATAATAAATGAGTGTCTGTCTTGTACTAAGGAAGTGGAAATTAGACATATAAACCCTCCTATAACATGCTGAGTAGTAGAGAATGATCACTTACCTCAACCTGCTGTTGATGCTTTTAGTGTGGAGATGGATATTTGGTTGGCTTTCTTTACCACACATACACTGCTGCTCAGTACTGCTCAAGACCCCACCTTCTAGATCCTTTACTACTGATTTAAGTGAATATATCTTAAAAGTAAAATGGAAGAAAGTAAATACTCTATTTTAAGTAGAAAAGGAATTTTATTGCTGGAAGCAACTGCTAGCATAACTGTATTAGGACAGGAAATTTCTACACTGCTGAACACAGGATTTACATGACCTTATCTGCAATGATATATGCTCGACTATTTAATAATCCATGGGTGTACCTGAAGTAGTAAAAATTGCAGGAAAATATAGGAGTATGGAGAAAGGAGTACAAAATGTCTTAACAACAGGAGTAATAAGAGACCTGTAAAAGACAGAGAAAAAGATGTTGCTAATTGCAAGTGCTTGAATTGCAGAGTTTGTCAGGACATCTTTATGTAATTGTGTGCTATATTAATTATCTTTTACCATTAGGTGGTAGTATAATAGCAGATATACTAAAAATAATTTAAATAATTTAAATTTAATTTATATATATGTAAGCTATATGCAATATAAATTATGTTGCTAGTGTTCTTCCTTTCAGATGTTGATATTTTACTTACAATGCTATTAGTAATACCACCTATATTGGTACATCACTACAATCTTACAATCCATTGTTGAAAACATATTTTAGAAGTTGGTGTATGACAGAGCTTCCATAATTCCAAAGTGATCCATGTGGGTATCTTATAATACCCTAGGCATAAGTGTGTGCATACTGGCTGTACAGTTAGCAACATTAGGATATGCAAATCATGAAGACCAGAAGAAAGGACTCTACACCAGTAGAAAAGCCACAGCAGGAGGTGGATGAGCACATTTTAAATAAATATTCTCATATAATGGGAAAATCTCTAAAACAACACTAGTTATAATTCCCAGTTTATATCTTACTTCCACTATCTGTTTTTATCAATCCTTGTGGAAGACATAGCCCACTAATATTTTCTTTAGTGTGATTTAAATTACATAGTCTGAATAAAGTGTTTCCAGTCGTGCTTTGGCCTCAGGAGCTAGTATAAATACTCTTTCTTTATTATTGCATGAAAATAATATAGTGACATAGAATTTGTCTTAATCTAGTATTATATTTAGCATTCACTTACAATAGAACCACATATTAGACTGGAGTAATACATTTTTTTTCTTTCGGATTTAGCCTTTTGTGCTACTTTTGACTTCAGACTAGAAATAATCTTTTCATTGTAGTATTTTTTGCAAGCTTCCCACTCTGTCTTGTGTCTGTAAAATCTTGTAGATTTGAAGTGAGAAGAGTTGTTTATTTTGCTTATCTCTCGTTTATTGAAGAAGAAGGTGCATTTAAAATGTTAATTCTGTGGTTCAGTTTTATGATCATCTTTGTTATTTATCATCTCAAGTCTGTGAACGAGTCATCTATTTTTAACTTCAGAAGCATTTTTCCTCATTTGTTATAATGTAGGTTTTTATTCTGTTCTCATGCTTTTTATACGATTCCAGGCTTCCCAGTGGGCTCTTATACCTCACTACAATTAGTGGATGTTCTGAAACATACCAGTGCAGTTTTGACTTGATTATTGGCACTTAGGTGGTGAATCATCCTCTGTAGAAATGTATGTATCTTGTCTGATTTTATGAAGCAGACCTTGTTTGTTTTGCCTTGCCCTGATTTTCTAATACAACCCCCCTCCCCCAGCAGTTTGCTCATTTGTTTGCTTTATCAATACAATTTCTTGTGAAGTAAAGGAGCATAGCCTATACACATTCTCATTCTTCTGAAGGTTTTAGGGGTCCTTACATGATTCAAAATATTGTTTTCTGATCAGCAGTTTAAATCTAAGATGTGAATCTGAAATGATTATTTCTGTGCTGTAATAAAGATGAATCTACATCTTATGATCTTTCTGATGTGGGAAAATCAGCTGCATGATGTTCACTGTGTATCTTGAAATACACAGGAGAGTTAGGTTTTCTATGTCTGTAAGAGAAGACTCAGGGAACAGCAAGCTTCTCAGGAATATACTAGCCTTATGTATTATGTCCATAATGTACAGCCTCTCAGAAACCGCTCAATAAAAGTAGAACTACCAGACTGAGTTCAGAATTCTATATGGAATTTACAATCTTTTGTCATGTGGCATGTTTGAAAAAAATGAACACACAAATTATGAAAAAGCAGAGCAGTTGCTATCATTAGAGGTGCACTACTAAATATTTTTCTGACTAAATAAAAAGTGGATGTCATGGAAAATTAAATAATCAAAGAATTTCTCAAAGACTATTACAAGTGAAGTTCTTTTGGAAATGCCAGGGAAACTTTGCTTGATAACATATGGTAATAGACTGACAAAGATGGAAATGCATGAAAAATAATGTCACAGTCATAGAGTAAAGGTCATGTTGTGTAGCATATTTATTTTATGCATGAGTTTACGTGGTTACATCTGCATAATTTTACAGCTATCCCTGCTAACATGTGTTATTTAACTTCTCTTAGGTCTTTTGTTGTTTTGGTGGTTTTTTTTTTCTTGTCATATGGTTACCCATTATCTATCTATACTGCCACTAATCTAAGTATTTTGATTATACCTTAAGTTTTGAACTGGAATGGTGCAGACTTTATTACAAGATGAAATTGGTTGGTTTTGAAATCAAGGAGTTATGTTATTTAAGAATATATTCAGAAATAATACATGCATGCACTTTCGATTTCTGTTCCATATGAACTGATGTTTTGCCAGAATTTGACCTGGTTGATCTGGTATATCTTGTCAGCTTGTCTTATTTCATCTAGTGTGTTTCCCACCTTGAAAATCTTGTACTAGTTACAATTCCTCAAATACTTCCAGCATGAGTATCTGCTATTGTTTTGTTAACAGTCTTTAATAAGTATTGCAGCTTCCTGATTTACACTGTTATTCTTCATGCTTTCTCAAAAGTATAGCCATGTTTTGTAAAATCTACAAAAAATATGCAAACATTTTTTGTTAGCAACGTTTGCTGAATGCCTGTTTGTTTACAGAATGTTCAAAAACATTCTCCCACCCCACCCCTAATCTCAATCTATATACTCAAAAGCTGGAAGTATCTGGTATGAAAATATTTTACAAGCTGTTAAATATTTCTCTTCTTCAAACTCTGTAAGTATTTACTCTCAGCATAAGTTTCACCGATATAATTTCAAAGATCATTTTCTTCAGGCCACATCAGAATTAAATCCTATTTAGATCAGACTTGTTTAATCACATGATAAACTTTCATACTTACTTAATTGATCTGACCTTTCATGTTTTCTTTAATAAATTTACCTATGTAACTGTCAGTTATGTATTTTCTATGTTGCTTTGCAATGTTTGCCTTACCCCAAATAGTAAAGTTAAATTGTTTTCATGCAGCAAGAATGGAATTTTCCTCTCAGAATTCTACTGTGTTATTTGGAAGATGGTAGTAGTTGGATGACTTAGTAATTAATATTTCTCTTCCTACAGGGTAGTTTAATGTTTAGCACTATTGGTACAATGTGTGCAACAAACCTCTTACTCTCAGATTTCCTCCTGTTTTGGGGCTCTTCGATTTGTCTTTTGGAGTAAAAAAATCATGATTTATACAGTCTTTTTTTGTAATCCATTATCATGTTTATCATTTGGGGGAGTTTCCCACCTCAAATGAAAATAAACTCAGAAGATTGTGGATCATCCTCCCTTTGAGAAATTCAAAAGCCATCTGGATGTGTTCATGTGCAACCAGCTGTAGGTGGCCCTGTTTGAGTAGGGGTTTATGAAAATAAGAACTCCAAAGGTCATTCCAACCTTAACCAACCTCTAATTCTGTGATTTTTGCAGTTTTTTTATCACTGTTAGGTGACAGATTACCAGGCAGTTTCATCATACCCTCAATCTGTTTTACTGAGAGGTGAGAGTCTGATTATTTTCAGTTTCATATTCAGTTCATATTGATATATGTGTGTTGTGATACTTTGCATAATTTCATGTAAAGAGATCATCTGAGAAGAAGAGAAAAACAGCACATTCCTAAATCCAAAGTGCTAAAAATCTAGATATGTGAAATGCAGCTAGTATGTTTTTTACAACACTCTTGGTAAAAATTTTTGAATCTGACTGATGCTAAATATCTTTGGAAACAGCTTATTCTTAGAGTACAGCACAGTACATAATCACCAACCTGGCTGTAACAGCTGGGTCAGTCCCCAGCCGTAGTTCCTGCAGCCTTATATTGTGCCACTTGGAAAGCAGAGGGATCACTCACACAGAGAATTAGACTATTAAACACATCTGCCTCAGATCCCTTTTCACTGTTTTAAATACATGCATTTGACATATCTTGTATGGTCTTGAATTTAACTTCTAGGCACCTATTTATTAAAATCTTCCAGATTGAAGGAGCTCTGTGACTTCTGTTTGTTAGTTTGCTTTTCTTCTTTTTCCCCAGCGTTGTGAATAGGAGTCCAATATGTTATCTCCTTTTGTCCCATATGTGTATCTACCTTTTAGGAAGTAGTACATATCTTAGACAAGGCGATGCTGAGTATGTTGCATAGATGTGATGCTTGAGGAAATGATTGCCAAAGGGAACTTCATCTATGTTTTGGTTTAGATGAAAAGCACCTCCTGTATTTAGAGGAAAGCAGTGTGTTCTAGGAGTTAATTCTTTTTTTTTTTCCCTTTAATTTATTTTGCAGGGAGTATGGTGGTGTTCCTGTAGTTGTCCCAGAAAAAAATATTAATAAATAATTTATTAATGCACAGTTTAATTTATAATTTTTTTTAAACTACTAATACTTATGTGGCACAGGCTGCAACACTTTTCTTCATTCTCTCTGTATTCGCCATGATGTCCATTCATGTTCAAGGGACATCCACACAGAAAACTGAGAGACAGATTAGATTTTACATAGAACCAGAGACTGTTCTTTTTTCCTGAGAACCTTGATCATTAGGGAAAATTGTGTTGAAACTAAACATTTCTTTGGTTTCAGGTATACTTAACTGAAGTCGTATTTCAGTTGCTTCTGGTTAGAAAGCATACAGCTCTCTTGTTAAGGACAAGACCCTATATAATTTTCCGTTCAGTTTTTAGAAGTGTTACAGATACTTTATAGTGTACTGTTTCTAAATTGATGTGTAAAATCTTTTTCTGTGACTTGTATTCAAAACTGAAGTTTAAATTATACATAGTGCATTATTATTGTCCATTATAAATTATTCCAATTACGAATGCTTTCTTGCATATGAGGCAATTCATTACACAAAACTGATGGATTTATGTCTCACTTTGCAAAACACTTCACACCAATTTTACCTCACTAAGTTTCCACTGACCTTTGTGGAATTATTCTCAGTGCAGGGAAATGTAAATGAGGATACAATCAGGCCTTGGGACTGAGTCTTGGTCTTACAGAGTGAAGCTATCTGCAAACTCAAGAATGCAAGGAGGATAGTAATTATCCATTGTAGCTTCAGTTCTTTAATATCTCAGGTTTAAATAGGAAAAGATGAGAGTCATTGCACTATATCCTGATAAACCTGAAGGCACAGCAGTTATGGCAATCGATCAGCTTGATCCCAGCCCAAACTCTTCTAGCAGACTAAACAGTGAAAAGTTTGAGAGATTTTCCTGTCCAATCCAGCAAAGAATTTTCAAAAAACTATGATTATAAGAAAAAAGCTATGACATAATTTAGTTACTGAAAAAGGCTGCACATTAAGACTTTTTACTGTATTCTTTGACACTTAACACAGTGGGATTCTATTTCTACGTGGAAGCAAAGTACTGGTGTTAGTATTGAATATTATAAAGGGATGGAACTGGTTCTGTATACTATTCACACTATATGTGAGTTTATATCCATAATCTTAGGGGTGTTTTTTTTCCCCATTTCCTTTAATGCAGATGCTTGATGTGATTATTATTATTGTTTTTTTAAACTTCTTCTCCGTTTCCTTTTGCTATAAGATTCACACCAGGATAATGCTAGTAATTAAAAGATAAGAAACAACCTTTGCCTGGACAGTTTGTAGAGACTCTTGACGATGCAGAACCTGCTTTTTATAAATATAATCCTTGTGTTTGTATCTCCTTTGCTCATAACAAAGTGAAAATCAATAGAAACAATTTCCATCTCCATTTACGATCCACTCTTCACTGGTTTACACTTTTTATTTTCTGGATCTGCTTTCTAAACATGCCATAGGGTCCAGACAAAGTGAAACAATTTATTTATTCATTTTTCTTCTCTGACTGAATTCCTAGCACCCAATTTCTGTTTTAAATTTTTAATGTCTTTGTGTAACTTTGAGCATGCATCATAAATTAAATAGATATATATATATATTTCTTCATGGACTGATAAATTCAGAATGTCAACAGCTGTTGCTCATCTTTTTGGTACAGATTTCAAGCTTTTATCTCTGGGTCATAGGAGTCAACAAAATGAAGTTAAGTCAGAGCCTGCATATTTATGAGATTTAGAGAGTATATTTGTGTGACTCTGAAGGGAGATAAATGTGCTATTATGAGAAATAGATGCAAGAGTCTGCATCAGTTGCAGATGTTTATGACCTAACAGAAAAGAAAAAGCTTGAAAATACACTGACAATTCTTACTTGCAAGAGACTTTATGAAGTCCTATTCACTATTTCACATGGTATAAAATGTTTCTGTATATTATTAATAATAAACTTCTGGATGCACGATCTAGAAACCACTTTTCTTTTTCTGACTATTTCCTCATTTGTATCAATTGCCAATTGGTAGTTGTATACTTTTCCTTGGAGGATGTAGGCTTCTTGAAATCAATATATTTAATAGAAAAATCAACAGAAAAGTATCTTGTGGGAATATGAAGTGTGTATGAAGTGTGTATATAGTTGTATGTGTATGTACATATTTGGCAGTAACAAAAGACTGCTCACACGATGATTCTGTCAGCTGGAGCTTTCTACAAGCAATCAGGATGTCATAAAAGCTTGAAATACTATAATTTTCGGTTGTATTCTGTTTAAACACTAAAATGGCTGCATTCTAATCTAGAGTTTTTTAATTGTACAAGTTTCCAACTGAGTGTTTTTTGGGGAAACATCATGCTACATAGGAAAGATGTGCTCAGGAGTGGAACCAAAGTTAGTGATATGATCTATGGTAAAAATTTGGAAGAATATAGTCTTCAACATTAATAGGAAAAAATCTACCCTGTGTTCAAGCATGCAATTCCTGGTCTCCATTGGAAGAGGTGTGTTTTCTGCAGACAAGATGAAATCAAAATAAGGCATTAGTATCAAAAGTAGAGATTTTGAAACACATACTTGGAGACTAACTAAGGTGACAATATTTTCTGTAAAGTAAATTTAAATATAATGAGATACCCTGCCTTTGGTAAAGAAGTTGGTTTTTGTTAGATGGTTGAATTTCCATTATAAAATCAAATTTATGTGATAAAACATTATACTAGTAAAAACCCAAAAAATAACATTTTAAAGATATGCTAATAAAATAAATAAAACAAACAAACACTGAATGTTTCATTAATATCAAGAAACATCTCCATAGTTAACACTGATTCTTTGAATGTATATTATCTGTTTATTTTACCATCTTTCCAAATCAAAATTTCTCTCTGTAATCAATCATTTAAATGTACAGAGAAAGTAATTTTCACAGATTACGAAAGCTAGAGTTTCTTGTTACAGAAAGAGTGCTAAGTAACAGCTCACATCCTCTGGCGCTGTTCTGTGGGGACAGGAAGTCACCAGCAGATTTCATTGGCACCTCAGTGAGAAACATCACACTGGCTATGAAGTTTTCTAGATTTCTAGAAAAAAAATGGGGATTCTTTACAGTAAGTGTTGGCTTTTTATTGGCAGTCACATCAAATGCATAATGGAAGTGTAAACCTGCAGAGGAAAACAATGAAACAGTTCTTGAAACTCACTTTTACGTAGTCTGGAATTCAGATCTAATGAAAAGAAGATATTCTTTCCTTTTATGGTCCTTTTGTATGTTTACCATTAATATAATTTCTGCAGCTGCTGATTACCATCAGATGGGGTTTCCTCCTCAGCTTTTCCTGAAAATGTACTGTTTTCTTTCTTTGTTTCTTTATCTGGCTACATTTGGAAAAAAAAGCCCAAAACCAAACCAAAAACAAAAAAAGGAGTGTTGTTCACATAAAGTCACATGTTAACAATTTCAGAATTTCATTGTGTGAGTTCAGGGTACAAAGATATACCTCTCAGATGGAAGGGATGCAATGCACAGGAGAAGTAACATTTGTAAACAAGTTGAGGTAGCACCTAGTGGCTGCTATGTAATGGCATGCTAGATGAAGAAATGTCCTATTTCCTTTCCCTCCTCCTTCCTTCACCACCCTCTTTTTCCCTGCAGACACTGGGTGAACAAACATGGCACAAGGTGCTGTTGTTCCTGCTGTGTACACAGTTCACCTCCTGCCATGAAGTCTATTAACTCCTGATCATGACAAGCACAAGTGGAAGCTGGTGAATGACGATACTCAGCACCTGCCCCATCTGCTAGGCAGATGGTTGCACATATGAATTTATTACTGCATTGATAAAGGACTTGCTTTGTAGGTAGGGAGTTGCAGATGACAAGGTGGGGAAAAGGTGAAGGGACAACATCTGCATCAAGACATGCCAGTGTTGTTTTAACCTTTGTATTCCGTCCTCCATAATCCCTCTGGTGCTCCATTTGTATAGTATCTATTTTTTAGCATTATGGGATTTTTTTTTTCTTCATTTTAATTTTATATTCATACCCAATAATGCACTTCAGCTTAATGGACTGCTTAAAGCAAAAAAAAACAGTCTCTTCTTGTTTTTACTTTAAATCCTGCCTTTTCATTTGAGGAAGGGAGAGAAGCCTGAATACTGAATCTTGCTGGCACCTTTTACATTTTGTCTTACATTTTAAATATGTAGATATTGTTTATGGAAGGAAGGATATTGTTTATTGCTTATGAAAGGAAGGAAGAAAACTTGGCAGAGGGACTCAGGTCATGCCATAGAGAGTAAATGGAGCATTGTTTTTACTCCATGGGACAATCATTGAGCTGCTGGATCTGCATCTTAGTGGAACATTGCAAAACAGACACAGTAGGGGGTAAGAAACTAAGCTTTATACAACTCTAAATGATTTACAGACATGCAAAACTGTAGATGCTCTGCCCATTAATGAGATGTTTGCTACTTAAAATTCCTTCCTTTCATGAAGTTATGCCTTTGTGCATAGACATCCATGTTTTGCCCTCATATTTGTAATTTGTCAGCTGAACTAAATCAAGAAACTCATATTTATAGTTCCCATGATGATTCTAAAGCATAATTACTCTATTATAAAGCAAAATATGAAGAATGCAGTTTTTATGTAGGTTGGTTTTTTTAACTAAGATTTTTCATAAAATTTATTTTCCATTAATTAATTTCTAAAATGCCCCAGACACTGGGGTTAGTCCTTCATTTTTGTGCTGCCTAATTTTAAAAAAAGATTCATCAATTTTCATAGTTTGGCTTGCCAGATAACAATATTGTCAAAATACAAAAATCAGATAATATGAGAAACAAACTTGCTAAATAGACAGCGATGATTATTTGGTAATAACTTCTCTTTGCTTTTGCCATGCTGTTCAGTGATCATAATAATATAGCAGTATTTATTTTTTCTCCTAGTATATAAATATTGGCTATTGGGCAGAATAAAATGCAATATTTATACACAAAGGAGATGAATGTGTCCTGAAAATGTTACATGTCACGTCTGAAGAGCAGAGTGCTGTGAATAGAGTGAGTGTACTGTGTTGTAGGTTTATATAAAAGGGAAAATTATTCTTGCTCCTACTGATGATGGCATTATAGACTGCTGATGGCAGCATGGAAATTTGATAGATTGCAGGTCAGTTGTGACCCTCCTTCAAGTAAACATAACTTCACTGGTCAGTCAACCTCTGTGCATGTCAGACTGTGTGAGAAA
This sequence comes from Rhabdornis inornatus, assembly GCA_013397075.1. Lineage (NCBI taxonomy): Eukaryota > Metazoa > Chordata > Aves > Passeriformes > Rhabdornithidae > Rhabdornis > Rhabdornis inornatus. The sequence goes on along the minus strand of VWZS01001010.1, from coordinate 478,390 downwards.
GAAGTAGCTGCTAGCTCCAGGCTTGCTGCTTGCGTAACTTGTGAGAATATTTTGTTTATGCAGATTTTTGCTTTTCTTGTTCTGCACTCTGCAGAGCCTTTCCCAGCCTGGCATTTCATGTGAGATTTGTTTATTTGCTTGTTTGTTTGTTTGCTTTTAATTTAAAGAGTGAATTTGAAAACAGTAAATTGGTTTTATATTTATATGGGTGTGTATACATATATATATATATTCGTTTATAAAGTATCACTTGAAAAGTGCAGAGTTTTATATATGTAGTGTTCAACTTCTCCAATGTAAAATCTGAAATTCTATAGGATTAAGTATAATTTATGAAAGTAACAAAGGTGATATGGTCCTATGAAAGACAAAGACTGTTTTATTTATATTTATTTTACAGTTTCCTGGTAAATTAACCATGATATAGTCAAAGCTTTTCTTCTAATTACCAAGAAAAGGAACTACGCTTCTTTGGCTTGAGATGTGCTTCAGCATGTGTCTGTCTGAGTCTATTACAGGGTGATTGATCTATCATACTAAAAATCAGCCAGCAACATAACATTTGAACTGTTTCATTACAGTGATTTTTTTCCTAAGCATTTAGACATGCTAATTCTTTTCAGCTTAGTTTGGGAAAGTACATCATATTCAGTGATGTTATATGATGAAACTCCTCCAGTTTAAATTATGTATCACTGTAGGATATGCTGCTCTATTAACAGAAGGAAATTTTTAGTGTTTTGGATTGATCTTTTCAAGGACATCATGCACCTAGAAATACTCACAGAAATGTACATAATATAAATGTGATAGCTATTGTAAGGGAATAGATTTTTTCCCCAAGCAAGTAAGATATAAATCGACATATTAATTAAAGATGTTAATATAGAAACTATATTTCATTTGTTCTTAGCCATAGTGATGTTGACATTTTAATATAGTTTAAGTATTGCCAGTAAAAATGAAAAGCACTGCAAATTATGCAAAAACATTTCACATCTGGATGTCTTGAAATTAGAATTTCTCTAAGTGCTGGTTTAATAGACCAAAAAAACCTCAAATCAATAATCCTGAATTAAGTTCCCATTATTGCAAGGTGAAAATGAAAGAACAGAAGCTTCAACAAAGGGAATTATGCAATGTTTATTGAGCTTGTATTAAGTGCTATAGATGTGTTCAATCTCACCTTTTGTCTGTGAGAAAAACCTAGTTCTATTGAAATGAGTGGAAAAACCTTTCTTCTCTATGTTTTCTTTTAAAGATATGGTCTGTGTGGACAGTAAATGGGTTCGACAGAAGAGAAGTAATTCAAAGCTTGTTCACAAGTAGAATTGTTTTACATCCTTATGAGGAGAAAATATCCTTCCATTTTCTTTATAGAAGGACATTAAGAAGCTTTAGCATTAATCTATTTGGAACAAGTTATCCATTCATAGTCCATTCAGACTGTAAGCATCCATCTGTAAGAAGACTGCCATGAAATATGTTTCATGGCATTAAGTAGGTGGTAGAGAGTTTTGTTTCTTTACAAGCAGGATGATATATTGATTATCTGAAACAAATTTGCATAGAAGTGAAGGAAAATCGTTATTTCTTGGTGTGGTAAGAGACAGGCGTTATGGAAAAAGCTATTACACAGTATTAGTTGACAATCATTGATTAGATATAAAGCTGGTCACATCCATGATGATGTCACTCTATAATTACTTTTGTAGACAGAGAAAATAACCCATACATTCCAGGAATATGCAGGCAAATCTTAGTACTTCATACACTCCAGCTGATGGACTACCAATAAGTTTATTATAAATTAATGGATATTATAGACTTTATGTGGCAATTAAGTTTTGGCAGCTGACAAAATACCTAGTTCATTCAAGGTCAAAATTAATCCATATTTCAGTCTATATTCTTTTCCATTAATTTAGCTTTGCAATTCTTTGAGGTTTTGGAATATTTTCAATGTTCATTGAGGATTGTAGAATGATGTTTTAGTTTTCACATTGTCATGGTTTTGATTTGCCAATTAACATATACTCATTTTCTGTTGTGAGACAGAACCAGGAGTAGAAGCAAGGCAGGCCTAAAACTTAAGAGGGTATAAAAAGAAATTTATTAACTACACAAAGGGAAAAAAAACTCAGAATAAGATTGTCAGACCACTCTTTCCTTCCCTTTCTCAACCTGCATAACAATGAAACAAACATACAAGAAACTGCTTCAATTAATTCCCAACTCAAACAGTCCCTTATTCCGTTCACTTTGGAGTGAGAAGCTTCCTCTTGTTAGGCTATAGGGATTTTTTCCACAAGAAAGTAGAAAACAGTCTTCTCGTGGTTTCACTTTCACGATTCTGCATCCACCCAGTATCTGCAGTCGTGGCACTCCTCCCAACTCCACAGCCTTCCCAAAGCTGTACTTGTGGGTCAATGGTCAAAATACATGGGGTATTACTTTTAAGAATGAAATGTTCCAAAGCAAAGGTTCTCTTTATCTCTTTTTTCTCTGTTCATGCTTCATTCTCTGAAAACCGAGACTCCCCTTCTTTCCTCGGGACAAC
>VWZS01001010.1:333014-471361 GCA_013397075.1 Rhabdornis inornatus | reverse complement strand
GTTCCTTCAAGGGGATCGGACATGTCATCATCATCATCATACTTGGCAGTTTGGCTACGGGCAACTGGAGCTGCTCTCCTTTTGGTGGAACTTCCTCTTTGAGTCTTGCCTTCCTTCAATTCACGCACCCGTTGTGCCAGAGCAGCAGTAGATTTTCCGTCCCATCTCCTCATGTTTTCTCCACAATCACGCAGGAAGAACCACAGCTCAGCTCGTGGCGTGTACCTTCTCTCCCCATCCGGGGAACGTCTGCGTTGGATACCAGGACCTCTAATTTGTACTGCTGAGATTTGGAGAAAGTCCTCTTTAATCTCCTCCCTGAGTCTCTTATGATTCTCCTCTATCTTGTCTTCTAATTTCTGCAGACGTGTTTCCACTGCTGCGATTCTGGCATGTGTTGGACCATGCACAGCATCTGCATATGCTCGGAGCTTCTTCGTTATATCGAGCACGGTTTCATCCCTCTCATCCGGCTTTATTATTGCTAAAGCAGAAGCATATTCATGTGGCCCAAGCCGTACAAGTTTTCGCCACATTACAGATGTACATGGTACCAAGTCTGGATTCCTTCACTTTCAGAGTCAGTCCTGAAAGCACAGAACACAATACCAAGCACAAACAGAACACACGATTGGGGATACAAGCACCACAACGTCACCCTAGGACAGATATTTAAGCTAGAGTATAGCTCTTTACCTTTTATGCAGCTTGTTGCAGAGGAATCCCACTGCTCCTGTGATAGGGAGCATGACATTTCCCAAAAGGTGATCATTGCAATCCATTTCCAGTAGCAGAAATCCTGCTTGAATTCCTCAGGTTAAGGAGGCATAAGATTGAGATGCATATCTCTAGTAAGTGTTCAAAGGCTTGAATGCTTTCTGCAAGGTCATTGTTCGAGGCAACTGTCATGTGCATTTTTTATCATTTTTAAAATATGGTGAAAGGAGATGTTTAATTCTCCTATTATAGCATTTAGAATACTGATGGCATGAGTTAACTTCCTGTTTCTGTCTTTGTGGCTTTAAAATAGTCCTTTAGTCCTTGGGAGCATTACTAGCAGGCTGGTTACAGAGTACACTTATAGGGAATAGTGCAATTTCTTCTGCTGCAACCTTACTATATGGCTGAGAATAATTCATGTGATTGAGCACTGGAGCTATACCACATGTCACTGTATCCCAGAATTCTTACTGTGAGGGCAAAAAACCCCAAACTTGTGCTTCAAGCCCAATTTCAATATGTATTTTATTATTTTTCATAAGAACAAGAATATCTTCACTAGTAAGTCATAGACGCATACATTTATTCCCATGAGGGCCAGGGGAGGAAATCGATGAATATTTTTTTATGTAATACAGAACATTCATCAGATAAGAATATGAGTAAGTGCACAAACACTAAGTTCAGAATAGCTGAAGACTGGAAAATAAGGTTATGTTTTGAGCAGAAGATGTAACTGAATGTGGTTTTCTAGTGGTATTAATAACCATTGAAAATACTGAATTGTACAGGGAAATGTGAACAGTGCCACCATCACTTTTTTTAGCTGCAGATGTGCTCTGAAAATGCCCTGATTGTGCAATCTTGTTGCTATAGGGAATGTGTGAAATGTATGGATTAAACCTCAGCTAGACTTCCAGCTGTTTATCCTGAGGCCTGTCAGTTTAGGAACGGAAGCAGATCTCAAGATCATGTTGTTCTTGACCACTTGACTATCTACTGACTTCGTAGGTTAGCTAAGAGCAAAGCAAGAGGCTTTTTATAGTTTATGATTTAAAGCTGATTATAAAAAATGTAGAGGTCTATGAAAGAAAGCTAGAATTTCTTTGTATGCTTTGTATTTACTTAAATACTCTTATATTCTGAGAAATGTCCTGTCCTGCATTTAATATCCTGCTTTTCTGTCCAGAAAGAGCATTTATTTATACAAGTGATTCAATACCTTTCTAGATAGCTTTCAAATGGTTCACTAAAACTTTTAAACCAGGAAGTTTACAAAATGTCCTAGTAATTGTGTGATTATTTAGTATATGTACAAATGCTAATGGAGTAGATGGGAAAATTTAAAATGAAAAACAAAATTCAAAATTTTCAGCATGGATACATAAAAAGTTGTACCAATTCAAACTTAGTTCCTTCTATTTTTTTTTTTTTTTTTTGCTTTTTAGCAGCATAAAATGATATTTTAAACCTTGTAATACTTTGATGAACCCAGTCTGACAGACAATTTAGCTGGAAAAAACAAAGTAAGATATTAATACAATTACTCTCTTAATAATTATACTTTCTTTGAAAATAGTCATGAAACATGCCAGTTTTCTGAAAACTTATTGGATCTTTTTAATATCTTTCTGTTGTAAGTTCTCTCAAGGTGTTAATATGCAATAATTTCCCTTGTGTCTTGAATATGGGATATTAACCTCTTGCTTGAAAAATATTTCCCTAGAGGTTTTTTTTTTGTATTTTGTTTAACTAGTTTTTTATTCATTAGTGTAAGAAAAGGAAACAGATGAATGGAGAATGTGTTGTGTTCTGATAAATAGAAAAATTTCTTTTATGAATAAAAGAAAATGAACACATAAATATTTAATCACTGATATTTTTTATTCTTCATAGTGAAAACATTAAGGAAGATAAATTAATAATTTAACCTATTCTAGATACACTGCATTCCAAATATTTTGTTGGAATGAAACAAAGTTTTAAAAATGTTCTTAGATTAGCACTCATAAATTACCTCTTGCTCCAATAAGTGCTCTGCATGTTGAATTGAAGAGATTTATTTCACAGATTAAGCAATCCAGTTACTGGGATACCAATGCTTGCCAGATCAAAGCTCAGTCCATGGTTGAGCCAGAAGCTAAAGCAGGGTCTCTGGACCTAATCTTTGCTTCCATAACAGGAAGAAAAACAGAAGGCATTTTATTTTTTTTAATATAATTAACAGATTTCACAGCTGTGTTTTCTGTTACTATTGACTATGCCAAGCCCCTATAGTATAGAAACTTTTAGTAGAAGTAATCATTTAAGCTAATATTTTGTAGGCAACTAAATATAATAAAACAGGTCATTATCTAAGCAAGTTTCACTGACACTAGTTTCTAGAAAGAGTCTAATCTCCCCTTTGTTATAGTAACCCAAATACCTCAATAATTATTAAGATAAAGAGAAATGAGCAAAAAGTAATGGAAAGGGAAATTATCTTCTTCTTCATTATAGAGGAGCTTTAAATGTACATTAATGACACTTTTTGTGTATGCATTAATATTCCCAAATGCAATGATACTGCAAGCTACCTAATGGATCTATACAAAGCATCACTATTGAGACAATTATTTCTATCTCTTTGATCAAGTGAGATGGGTTTTCAGCAGTTGAAGGTCATATATGTGTATCAGAATGCTTTATTCTTTATCATAAAATCATACAATAATTCAGATGGAAAGAAACCTCAGGACATCTCTAGTTCAGTCTCCTGCTCAAAGCAGATTCAGCTATGAGGTCAGATAAGTTATTTAGGTCTTTATGTCCAAGACCAAGTCTGGTCTCGAAAACTCTCAGGGACAAAGACTGAATAACTTCTCTGTACAGCCTGCCCCACTGTTTAACTGTCCTTGGGGTCAAGAGGTTTCTACTCACATCAAGGTGGAGTCTGTCTTGTTCAAAATTCTGGCCATTATCTCTTACTTTCCCTCCATGTTTGTGAGCTGTCTGACTCATGTTTTTATGACATCCTCATAAGTACTTGAGGGGTGCTATTAGGCCTCCAAAGTTTCCATCTTCCTCAGCCTCTCTGCACAGGGCAAGTGCCCCAAGCTGGAACTCACTCCAGTTTGCCAGTATCTCATATTGAGCAAGGGACCCAAAACTGGACCCCTGACTCCAGTCTCACAAGGGCTGAGGAGAGGTGCTAATCACTCCTACAGACCATCTGGCTGTGATGCTCTTGGTACAGCCCAAGATGCTCTCGCATTTCACTGCAGCCAGGACACACAGCTGACTCACACCCACCTTGCCATCTACAAGCACCTGAAAGTCCTTCTCAGCAAAGAGGGTCCAAAGCTGCTCCACCCCAGCCAATCAAGTCCCAGCCTGTATCAAGTCAGGGACTCCTTCTTCCCAGCCCTCACACTTTGCTTTTCTTTATTTCTTTGTTATGGTCCACCCCTTTGGTCTGCCTGCATCCCTCTGAATGGCCATCCTTCCCTCAAGCATGTGAATTGGTCCCACAGTTTGATTTCATCTGCAAAGTTGATAACTGTGCACTTCACTCACCTCCTCCAGGTTACTGAAAAAGTGAAAAAACTTGTTTGAAGTCAAACCTCTAGACTTCATCAAAAATCTTGTTCTTATTGTAATCATTAATCCATTATTACAGTTTTCGAATGGGGAGATGCCAAAATATCTTGCATTATATGAAAATCACAGTAGATAATACTAGTATTGAGTTTAAAAGCCACCATTTAGGCAAGAATGAAAACGAAAAGTCTTCAGGTTTCTAGCTGGAAAGTCTAAAAATAATGAATCCACAAACTGTGCTCTGAAATATTCACTAAACGGCAACTGAAACTCAAATGCCATGAGTTCTAATAGAAGTTGGCAGGCTGCACAGTTTGAAATGCTCTATTTTTTCATACCTGAATAATGATGTAAAATGCCTTAGGCATCATGATGATGATGATGATACTTAACATCTCATCTGAATTATATGATATGCAAAACAATAAGAAAACATATCCTTAAACCACAAATTATGCTTGTGAATTTTCTCCCATGGTGAATACAAAATTGCAGCTGAAACTTGTGAATGAGAATTTTTTTCCTGAAGTAAACAAAATTTCAAACTGTCAGTGGGAAAACCAAAAGTAATTAAGTATATAATATAGTGATAGTCTTGTCTAGATGTTACTAGATAGAAACAGTGACTTCTGTAGAGTCTTGAGTGATTGTGCTTCAAATTTCAGATTTTTAAGATCTGCATTATACCTATAAAAAAATCCCAATGGCTTCAAAACCACTAAATTTGTCCTTTTAGGTCTTTAATCAGACTCTTCACACAATGTGGAACACACTAGTTTTGCAGATTTCCCAGAAAGCTTATTAATTACTAGAAATCTGAATACTGAAGACTAAGTAATAGTGATTGCCATGGAATAATGCTAATTAATGATGACAGTAAAGTTCATTATACTGGAAAGTAGATTTAAGTACCATAGGACTTAATCTAAATAGAAGGATACACTGCACCAAACATTGCAAAACAAAAAATGAATTCTTACTCTGTAAACCAAGTGTTCAATATTTTCATATCCCCATTGTGATCAGAATTTTTTAGTTTATTGGATCCCTGTTTTTACAAAGCAAAAGTAAATTCAGTCTCCTAAGTCAGCAAAGAAGACAAAAATCCAGGGAGGTGTGGCAATAATATTTGTTAAAGTATTATATATCATTAATATGGCTAATTTTACAATTTTAATTGTTATAATATATAATTAATCATACAAATATTTTTGTTTTTCACACCATTTACAAACAATCTGAACAAAATGGTTTATAATATCAGGAAACAGTGCATTTCTCTCTGTAAAGAGATGTTTCCTTATGGATTTTATGAGATGCCCTTACATTATTGATAAACTACAAGCATGTACATGAGTTGCATTTAATCATACATGTGGTTTTAGAAATGTTAACCAAACAGGTTTGTTTCTTACACAGAGGCTAGCATTTTTGTCTTTGCTTTCAGTTTTCTGGATTGATTTTACCATTAGCATGAATTAAAAAAAAACAAAACCAGATAAATAAAGAAAGAAAGCAACCCAAAACCTAACAAAAACCAAATGAACAAAATCCTAGAACAGCAACAAGAAGAAAGTCCACCTTGATATGATTATCAATATGAGCAGATTATGCTCTGCCTCACTGCTTCCTGTATAGACAAAAGATAAATGGGACAATAACTTGGTGTCATTCCCACTTTATTTAAAAGTAACTTTACTCGGGATCTAAAAGAAAAAGCAAGCATCAATGCAAACAAAAAAACTTACAAACTCTGTTACACAGAACTTGTGGTTCAAGAAATATCTCTGGATAATCTGGTTTAGAGCAGTATTGTTTGTGTTGTTTAAAAATGTATTATTGAAAATTTTTTGTTTCTCCATCTATGTAATAGTTGGTTGAATGAGAAGTAAAAAAAAAAAAAATTAAAAAAAAAAAGGCAAGAAACCCTGCCAAAATTTGAAATACTGTTACTGAAAGCCCATAGATTCATTCCTCTCTGTTCTTCAGGTTTACAAATGAAACTAAGTTTCATAAGAAAAACTCATCTCTACAATATGATTTTGTCTTTAGGTTTAAAAGATCAGTTTTTAAAAGATCAGGCTGAGGGGACAGCTTTTCAACCTGCAGAAGTACAGGTTGTTGAACATGTTCTGATGAAGAAATAAATATTAATTCTGTAGAAACTTAGACCTCTCTTCTTCTCTGCTCGTACTCAGGATTAGAGAACAGAGTAACAGACTTCCTCCTTCACCTGGCAGATCTAAAGTACATTTCTCAGAATTATGTCTAAAGGTGTCAGTGTTCACTAAAGGTGAGTGAGAACACCAGGAATGGTACATGTCTGATCAGGATTCCTTTGCTAGTTAGGAAGTGATTGGCAGAGAAAGAGGTATTAAGCACTCAGGCTCAGAGAAGTCTGAATGAATGTGCAGCCAAGATTACCATCTGTTGAATATGAAATGCTTGGATCAAGACATTATAGATACATTTCCCCAAACAGCAGGGGAAGCAGTCTTTTTTGGAAACACTATCACAACAGAGTAGGGAAGCATTAAGATAGAAGCTAAAAGCTGTTCACTAAATTTTGGAGAGCAAATTACTTTATTGATGCAATTGAACTGTATTTAAATTATGCTGGATCTGTGAAGGACTTTACAACTTAGCTCTAAATTAATAATTTGCATTTCTGACACATACTGTACAAGCTATTATTATTAATAATAATCATGATCATCATAATTAGAAGAAGGAGTTTTGGGGATCCCATTCCAAGTGGCTTTTGAGCTATGATATGTGACCTTTTAGCCTGAATAAAGCCAGATATTTTTACCATTTTCAAACCTCCCTTTCCTGAACTAGATGACCTTTGACAAACACTAAAGCAGTGAAAGTTGTTCCACTTCCATATTCAAAGAGTTGTTGAAGAAGGTAGAGGGCAGATCAAACTTATGAGGGTAATTGTCTATACAGTTATTCTTTTCTACTTTCCTTCTTTAGTTGTAAAATGAAATGTAGAAACTAGGACTAGCTCTTCATCATCCAAGATTAATCTCATCTGTGCAGCCAGCAGCCCACAAAGTATCAGGAGCATTTAGACTTCCAGAAGGATTAGACTATCTTTTTTATTTCTTTCACTTTTTCCTGCCCTGCAGTTTGGTTTCTAGCAAAAAAATAGTTTATTTGGAGGCCACTGCCGTTACCATTGCTGAAAGCACCACCAAATAACTAGAGACATGTAAAACTGTTAATGAGGTTTGAGGGTGTGATATACTTTTACTTCTTCAAGGTGTGGTAGATGGACCTTAGATGGATGCCAGGTGCATACCAAACCACTCTACCAGTCCCAGCCGCACAGGGGAGGGAAAATAAGATGGAAAGCAACTCATAGGTTGAGATAAGGCATTTTAATCAAGAAAAAGAGGAATTTAGCATGCATGTAAGCAGAGAGGAGAGAAAGTTTATTCTCTACTTCCCTTCAGTGAACAATATTCAGGAAAGCAGGGCTTCAGCACATGTCGCAGTTGCTCCAGAAGGCAAACACTGTAAAAATAGCAAACACTCCATCTTTCCTCCTCCTCCTTCCCTTAGCTTTTATATCTGAGATGACATCATATAGTATGGAATATCCCTTCGGTTATCCCTTTGTGTCATCTGGCCTGGTTGCGTCCCCTTCCAACCCCTTGATGGAAGGGGAATATTGAGAGACAGCGCTGATGCTGTGCCAGACCTGCCCAGCAGTACCCAAACCACTGCTGTGTTAGCAACACCTTTCCAGCTACCACTGCACTGCACTGTGAGGGCTGCTGTGAGAAAATGGACTCCATCTCAGCCAGACCAAATACACAAGGATCTTGAATATTGTGAGATATTCTTCTAAGAAATCTTAGGGAATTATCCATTGAAGCTGGTATGAAGTGGGTTAGAACTGTTTGGAAACTGTTTTCAGAACAGTTACTGAAGTTTTAGTGTAATAATCTAAAGAGATTTGTCCCAAATCTGGACTTCATAAGCAATTTCACTAAAAAGTGGAATGAAAGAAGGCTATAATATCTGATAATAAGGCTTAAATATCTGATAATACCATTCTGAAAGACACTTGGAATATTTAGAAGATAGGAGTAGAAATTGATCTTGGGAACAAAAACAAATCCAAAGCAAACAACAAAAAATATTGTAAAGGTATATGTAAGAAGATTGGCTATAAGATGTATGATGCGATTATTCTACTCTACTTGTATGAGTAGATCAAGTAAAGTGTCAGCATTTTTGTGTCATTTTTTAAGAAAGTTGTTAGGTAAAAGAGAATTTGGGGAAGAATAGCCAGCTCAGAACACTAAGAAATATGATACAAGAGCAGAAAGTGGAAATAAATGGGCTTATTCTAGTCTACAGAAGTGAGAGATCACTTAAGAGACAAGAAAATAACTTTCAACCATGCAAACCCATGCCTGTAAAGAGTGCTGATTTGAAGCATGAGGCATTTTCTAATAGAAAAAGTACTCAAATTATAAAATTAAGGTAGAACTAGATGACTCAGGAAAGTCACGTAAGCTCCATATTAATAGCTCTAGAAATGAAACCAAACAATTTATAATAAAAGTCCAGCTAGATCGTTTCTCTCTTTTAACAAGAAGAATAATGTTCTTTGAACGATTTTGAGATTACAGAATATGTATGTATTGATTAAAAAATACAGTTCTTTAAAATTCAAGGTAAAAAAATGTTTTCTTTGTACAAAGCATTAAGGCACTTTTTATCAAAGTGTTGCCAAACATAGTTCATGTGAAGAAGTCCACAGATAAAGTGAAAATTACTCTGTTGGGAAGGAAGGATAAAACCTATTTTGTAAATTTCAGGAATATTAATAATCCATGACTCTGAGCTGAAGAAAAGTCCAACTCTACCTTCTTTCTTATTTTTTCTTCCTTTGTACAACAAACCACACCCTTCCCCCTTTTCAACTTATGGTTTTTTGTACCTAAAAGGGGGGAGGGCGAATAAATGACTGTAAAAATATCTTACTGATTCTATATGGGCTCTTTTTTCTCTAATCTACTCATGCAGTAATAGAGGATGCTTCCTATGGTGAAAATTTTGGTGAGCTGCACAATCTAGAAGATTTGCAAAGCCCAAACTGCAGAAAATACCATTTACAGGCAAAAGCTTTACAGCAGAGTAGTCATGAGGCAACGTATGTCTCTGTTTAAAGTTAGTTGTGGGAAATGTTCTTCATGACACAAAGATCTGATCTTGATAATGCAATTAAACAGAGCTGAAAAGCTGAAACTGTAATAAAAGGCAATGTTTCTCATGTTTTGGAACAAAAATTCTGCAAAAGTTTTATTTTTATGGTTTCTCCAGAATTCCAATCATATTGTCACCACAAGGCTGTTTATTTTCATTAGAGATAATAAAAGATTTCACACTAATCTTAGTTGTAATGCTTTCTCTTTGTAGGATAAATGCTGAAATAATATAGACTGTAGAATATCAAGGTGGTTACTGGTGAGAAAACCTTTAAACTCAGGATCAATGGGAACTCTTCATCCTGGTGAAATAAATAAATCATTGAATGTTAATTCCAGATGATACTTGCAGTGTTGCAAGAAGGAGTTTGGCTGGGTGGGGAGGGTGGGAAAGCCTGAGCTTGTTCAGAGCAGGCAGAGTGCATTCCTGCTCTAAGGCAGTCTCTCAGTATCTGCATCGGTGTGGAGCCATCTCCAGGCTGACACACCTCATTCCTCAGTATGGCTTCTTAGTATGACTCAGTGCTATGTTAGCCCTTCTGTTCAGCTTCCAGTGAATTCAAAACTGTTGGCATAGGGAGGCCAAATTTTTCTGTACCACAGAAGGTTTGTTTCACTCAGGTCATAAAATTGTCATGAAAGTCTTCAGATTTTCAAAATGCAGAATTTTGCTGCCATAATTACTAGTAAATCAACCCCTCAACTGATAATGTTTTGAAATATGTCATGATTTGTATCTGTGTGTACATAAGTTGTAATATTATGACAGCCACAGTTTTGTTTTCAATTGTTGACGAACCCCTGCTCAGTTTATATACTATTTGAGTATTAGGAGTTTGTAGTATAATTGAAGTCCTTTATTTTATGAAGTTAGAAACATCCATAAGTGTATTCTTCTTTAACAAAATTTTGATTATTCATAATCTTTTATTGTTTAAAATAGTTTTACTTCTCTATTGAAAGGACAGACAATTGACTGGACATAAAATATTTCCTTTAGGCAAAGGAGATGTGTGTTTGCTTGTTAGCTTTCCATATGAGTATTTGCCATTACCATTAGCATTTTCCATTAAATTCACATTGTTAAAGAGCATGGAGAATGAAGGGAAAAGCCTGGAGCAACAACGACATGGTGGCATTTCTAAACAGTAATGTTTTAAGCTAGTGGGTCATGGGAAGAGCACTTACGGTCACTAACTTCATAGCACTAAACATTTTGCTTGCTATTGGTATTACCTATGAGCACTACACTTTAAATTTCGATTTACAGTTTGCTCCTGATCCAGATCTTTATCTGGAATGAAGAAAAAAGAAAAGGTTTATACTAATGGAACAGAGGCCTCATTATGCCTAAAGTGTTGCCTAATAACTCTTTGTTGCAGCTATAATTAATCATTTCCTGATTTTATTTTTGTCTGTGCAAAGTTAAAAATGGGACATTTAAGTCAATACAGTTGGAATTTGTGCCAATAAAATGTAAGAAGATATCATGAATGCCAGCCTTCCCACCAAAAATTATTTCTTATGTTTTTTATTTTCTAAGCGTTTTTGTTAATCACATGGCGTATACTGCTCCAAATTTCACATTACAGTATGCTATCTTCTGCATGTAGTGTCAAGCAAAGTGAACATATGTTATTTTGTAAGCAGGAAAGAGACTATACTTTTGAGAGAAGCTTATCAAATGTGATTTTATCTATCAATTTTCACAGGGATCCCAAGAGCATCAGAAAGAAAAAAAAGTTGACTCATTTACTTTATTCATTTTATACACAGTAGTCAAACAGCTTCTCATACTTTCCTCCTCTTGTTAAAATCAGCAGGAAAATTAGTAAAACACCTCTACATGGAGTATCTATATCTATCCATTACTCATCTTGAAATTTAAAATAACCCCTGTTCTCAAGTCTATGGCAGTTTGGTACTCTCAAAGTGTTGGAACTATACAGCACTTTAGGTCAATAGAGTAAATATTTTTAGATGAAATTCCAAAAGAAAATAAATAATCCTGCTTTTTATATATTGTATTGGTGACCTGTAATTTATTGACTTGTATTTTATTGACTTGCTCTTGTATTTTATTTACCTATTTTGGAAGTAGTATAACCTTTTCTTTATTTCTCTTTTCAATTTATACGTGCCATGCAAAAATGATAGAAAAAGCAACAGTAACAGAGGCATTTTAAGTGAATAGACCAAAGTTAACCATCTGTGAAGTATCTGAGGTATGATGAAAAGGATGCTTCAGAAGGAGTTTAATGTGGGCTGTCATTCCATCCCTGTCCTGTGTGAGATAGGAGGTAGAAATGCATACATTATGTGATAGGAAACGTGGTCCTTTCTAATTTCTCTTTGTGCTACTCGTAGAGCCCAGGGCAGTGTAGGAATAATGAAATGTTAGAGCTACATGATGATAATCCATGTGTTGGTCTTCCACTCCTAACAAAGGTCTGCATCATTTAAAGCAGAACCTGCAGATGTGGGAATAGTCTGCACACTCGAGCTGTAAAAAAGACAGATGCAATAAAGGACCAGGAATGCTCTCTGAGACAGTAATAGGTAAAAGTAACCATTTTTGTTACATGTGATGAAGTTAAGCATTACTTGGAGATAAGAGTGCTTGGAAGATCAATTTAGAATTTGGGAGCACGGAGCAGAGGAACTGTATTTCATATAAGTCATTACTTATTCTTCCTGCTCTGCTTTTAACAATGGAGCAGTATCACTGGCTTCAGAAGTCAATTGTGCTAGCAAGAAACTGTTTATTCAGGCATTTATGAGTCATGATCTAAAACAACACTGGAGATAAAAAGGCTTCCTTGCTTTAAAAAAAAAAGCAAAACCAGATACGGATCTGAACCCATTAATATAAGCATATGAAGATAACTAGGAAATTAATTCCCTTTTAGGGGTCAGGGAAATGGCTGGGCCAGTGTTATCTTATTTACCTATATATTCATTCCAAGTCCTCTTCATTATTTCCAGGTGCTCTTCTCCCTAGAACTTGTCTGCCCATTCCTCCCTAGATCACACTGCTGAAGTCTGCAGGCATTCATCCAGACTACAGGTGGATTCTGTGGTATCTGCCACCCCTCTGGATGGTTATATATCTGATCTATGTATAAAACAAACCCTCTGAGCATTTATAATATGAATTTTGTATATTTTCAGTACATATACACTTTTACTAAGGCAAATATTTTAACTCACCATTTCAAATAGATTGATATCCCCACAAATATATATATATATATTTAAAAGATGAGATAATGTATTTCAGATTTATTTGTACAAATTCTGTTTTAGAGCCTTGATCTTACTAACACATGGTACTAAACCATTTGCTACAAAGTATAGAAAAGGGAGAGTAAAAGTCATGTGAATAAAATCTAAAAGGATTTAAAATAAAAACACGAGTGAGCGTGATATGAGACATCAGTCTTATGATGTATTCAGTTAGCATTTTGATGAATCAGCTTTTTTTTTTTTGTGGCTGGACAGAAGGGAAATCAATATTTTAGTGGTGATGCATTTATAGAATAAGAATGTTTTTCTATAAAATACATCTTTATTTCTGTTTCTCCATCCTGCTCCACTTTACTGAAATCTTATTGCTGTGTTACGCATGAACATTTCCAAATGCTCTTCTTTGGAAGACACAGTAGGAATAAACTGCCAAAGTCACTGCAGTACCGATTCTAGTTCAGCATCTTGTTTTAAAGAGGCCATGATACATAATATCCTATCACATATACATCCAACTCTTTGCAGACAGCTGTTGTTGATGCATTTCAGTCCATTATTCTCTGGATTTGTTATTTTAAGGTAGATATATCAAATTCACTATATAAAGCTTTTGCTAATAAAGATTACAAGATGATTTTTAATGTGGTAGAGGGAATGAAGAATTAGTGGGATTCTTCATGGTGATAAAACTATAAAAGATGAAATGCATTTGTGTGTAGTGGTGATCTTTCCTTTTTAGCATTTGAAGTTCTGGGTTGCAGTTTCCTGGTTGGCTCAGCATTTGTACCTTCAATTACTTCACCATTTTGCTCCTTTGATTATTCTATTGCAATGAATAAAAAGAAAAAAACCTGCTTGATTAGTAAGGCAGCATACAAAGTTCTGGTGCAGAATGTGTTGACCTGTCTCCGGGATTAGGGTCCCATGCATGGTCTCTGAACTCAACATACTCCCATTGTCTATTTCAAGTGTCTGGGAGACTGGGGTTTCACTTTTAGTTTGTGTATTGTCTCAGATTACAGTTTTCAAAATAGTTCATGCCCCAAAGTTAAAGCAGTAGTAAACAAATACCAAGACAACAGCACTGTAAGAAGAGTGATCTGGAATGGACTTTAGCTGTGTTCCTTGAAAACTGATATGACAGAAAAATAAAATTAAATATGGCACTGTAGTGCATTTTCCTAGGTAAAGCAGAAACTCATTTGAATTCATGCCTTGATTCTCCCCCAGAGTTAAGGAAGAGGTAACAAATAATTTTGATCTGCCCAACTAGCATGATGTCATGCTGATATCTCCACTAGGATCTCATTGCCAAGTTCTCAAAGGGTGTCTGCACTCATCACCAGAGCTTTTGAACTAAGATCATATAATGTGTGTTCCATTTCAGTTTAGAGATGCACCATTTAAGTTCCACAAATACTTGATCATATATATTCATGGTTTCTGAGTATATCTGAATTTCTGTTGCCTTACTGCTGATGTTCTAAAGGGAAGAAACTTCACAATAGTTGTTTCTTCACTGCCTGCTTTTCTTTTTCTGCTATTTCAGGGTACTATGCTAGAAAAATCAATGGAAATCAGAGATAAGCTTCAGAAATTAAGTTGGCATGATGTACTATGAGGAAGTGTACAATTTTCCCTTTTACTTTGCTTAATTAGTACATACTGATATCCAGAAATGTTCAGCATTTGCACAGGACAGTTAGATTGGGAATCTGGCATGAAGAGATCTTAATGAAGCACAGATAGTGGCAGGTACCAGTTCTTTACTATGTAATTATATTCACAGTGTTGCTCAAGCCTGACATGTTTTCATGCACACTTCCTGCATTCACTGCAGAGTGTAGAGAGCAAAACTGGTTTCCTCATGGTGCCATTTGAGTTTTTAAAGGTACAGACATGAGCTATCCCGGGGCTTGAGCATTTTATTTTTTTTAACTCTTTTTTTTTCCCCTAAGTGAATACTTTCTACCAGCTCTGGAAGAGCTCCTCCACATGACATGCTTGGAGTCCTCACACCTGTTTTCCCCTCTGCCTTCTATGTGTGAAGCATTTTCTTTTCAGATTCTTAATGCTCAAAGGTATTACTGAGCTACAGGGAGGCAAATCTGCTTGGTTATGTAACAAGAACACATTACAGGAGTTAAAACAAAAAAAAAAACCAAATAAGCAAACAATAACCCCTCTTCTTTTTTTAGAGAGATACTTTTTAAAATATATGCATTAAAAAAAAAGGCTAAGTTAACAGTGATAGATGCAGAAGAAAGAAAAAAATTAGGAATGCTGGTAGTTCCCAATTCCCAATAAGAAAAAGCGAATTTACTTAGTATATTAGCAGGGACATTCTGAATCTCTTCTCACACTACATTTCAGAGAATATTTCCTGAAATGTTGCTGCAAACCAGAATTTTCCTTTCCATGTTTTATTCTATTTTACTTTATTTTATTTTATTTTACTGACAGAAAAGGAGATGGGGAAGAGGTGAAAACCATAAGAGAAGTCCCTGGAGAAGGCAGTGTTCTTCGCTTACCTTGCTTACCTAATGCTTTTGCTAATGAGACACAAGGTATTGCCAAATCAGCATTGGCAACTGCTTGAGACATTAGTCCTTATGATGAAAACAGAACCTCTTTTATAGCAACAAATACAAAAAATGTGAAAATAATTGGCTTATTTAGTTTTACTTTGTTTTTTGCGAGTGCAGTTTTTGTGAATAGCCAAAGAAGAAAATGAGATTCAATATAAACTTTGCATATGCTACTCATAAAAAAAAAGGATTCATAAAATCACTGATTAGACATTAAAAAGGGTTTTAAAAGTTGCAGAAAAAGCTGAGTTTATCCGCTGGAGAAGAACAGCAGATCAGTTAAATTATTAAAGGTGGGATAGTTTTGCAGTGTTCCTCTGCTTGTATCCTCTTACACAGTCTAACAGGAGGCAGCAGTGGTGAGACAGTGACAGTGAAATTCCACTGATCAACTTGGATGAATTTTCTGCTATTAGAATGTAATGTTGCAAACAAAAAAATAAGCTTCCATTTTGAGAAAGAGGTGATTGAATGCTAAAAGATTTATTCTCAAAGGAGAAAAGAAAAACTATGAGATAGACTAATCTGTAAATAATTTAAGAGACAAACTAAAGTAAAACTCAGCAGGTCTGAGAAACACGCATGTCCTGCTGATAACACAGGGGCGACTGACTTTTCTCTAGAGAGTTTGGGAGCAGTTCAGTTCATTCTAGAGTATAAAGTAGAAAATTAACTTGAGGAAAATGTTGGAACAGGCAACTTGTACTTTCTCCTTTATTTGAGAAAATAGAAGATAACACCTTAAAAATAAATAAATATAGAACCTAGGAAGGAATTATCACCGTATCTGATAAAATTTTCCCGTTTAATGACATGATTGTTTGCTTTGCTTTGTTTGCTTTGTTGCTTAAATGGTTGGGGGTTTTCATAAATGGTTGGGGGTTTTCATAAATATCAAGACAATTAATTAGTATTATTTCTTCTGAAAACTCACATTAAATTCAATAGGAAGAAAATGTCTTCAGTACTATTTAAATTTACAACCAATATATGTCAGGGTTGTATATGTGACTTTGTTTACAGGTTATTGACCTAAAACTTGTCCTTTCTCTGCTTTTGTTGTGTTTTAACCCCAGTGGGCTACTGAGCCCCACACAGCCACTCACTCATCTCCCCATTGGGATGAGGAGAGGATCAGGAGAGGAAATGTGAGAAAACTCCTGGGCTGAAATAAATACAATTCAATAGGTAAAGCAAAGCCTAGCACATCTTTGTGCTATCGTGGTGGTTTTAGCTGGGGTAGAGATAATTTTCTTCATGTATTGGTAACTGGTATGGGGCTGTTAAGATTTCTGTGGGAAACTGTTGATATTGAAGAGAATTTCTGGCACAAATCCAAAACACAGCCAGATTCTAGCTACTGTGAAGAAAAATAACTTTACTCTGGTCTAAAGCAGCATAGTTTTCCATGGAGTTTTTTGAAAATTTTTGGTGCTTGTGTTTTTTCTGCTGCTGCTATTTATTTATTTATAGTAAGTGTCTATTTTTTTTTTGACTTCCTAAAATAAGTATCTGGAAGTTGACTTTTTTTTGACTTATATTTACTTATATATATGTACTGTAACACTAAAAATTTGAAAGTGCGTGTATATAAACTAATTTATTCATAGGTATTCAAAATCCTAGACACATTCTCAAAAGAAAAGGAAAAAGGAAAATTAATTTTGATTCAAGATTATATTTGCAATTGATGTGAGCAGCAGAAAGAATGTATGGAAATCTGAAGTCACTCAGTTTCAATGGAACTAACTATAGATTCGGATCAGCAGAGTAGAGAATGTGAAGTTATACTTGAGGACAATATCCTTCTTTTTCCATTTTCTGTTAATTAAATGACGTATAGAAAATTGATGTGTAAAAGACCTAAAAGACATAATTCTTAATAATTTATTTACCTATGATCCTAGTGTCATAATTAATCAGATTAATTTTACTAGCAATTATTGTCTTGAAATGAACAGTTTGTTCTTTTAGGTCATCATCTACTTACACATATGGCTATATCTGAAAGATTAAGAAAAAGAACCAAACCAAAAGCCCAGTCTTCCCCCCATGTTCCAGTGTTGGCTATCAGAAATAAAAGTAATGTATTATCTGTACTCGAGAAAACATTAAGTCAATTATACTCTTGCAAGATTTATAAGAACTAAAGTGAATTTAAACTTGAATTGTCAAAGGAAATTTTACATGCATTAACCACTCAGCTACATCCATCCCATATATTTAATTATGTACTGGATTTTGAACCACCATCTCCAGAGCAGTGTAAAATAAGTCTTCCTACACTACTGTTCATAGGCATTGCTCTGAATTACACATGCAAAAAACTCAGCTGGTGTCACCAAAAAAAAGAACCTAATGTTAATATACTTTCTTTCCCCTCCTGGAGATGTGTCTTACAGTAAATAAACTTTACCTCATTCCCTTGAATGTTCAACCAGTCAAGTGTTTAATGTTAAATGATTGCTTATGCATATCCCAGCATATTTAATATTATTTTACTTACAAGGATATGCAGAAAACATAATTTGATAAAGAAGTTTGGGATGATGGCATGCTCTGGAATGATGAAAATAATTTTAATCTTTAATTGATAATCTCAATTTTAAGGCAATATTTTTTCAAGACTATCAGTTATGAAACCTTATTGCTCCAAAAATATCATCCATTAGTGATGCAAAACAGCTAAAAGCCCAGTGGAACTAAAATTTTAAATAAAAAATTTAGAAATTTAAAGACTTGCTGCATTTATCTTTAATGATCAAAGTCTTTGCTTCTTCGTACAACCTTCTCATATGCTGTTTCAGAGATATACGTTGCAAGAATATTTTAAATCTTAGTAAAGAGAACTGAAGTGCAGTCTAAAGAATATTTTTCAAATTCAGCCTGTAATAACCTCTCTTTTGCTTACATTTGTGAACTCTGTGCACTAAGACCATAGGGAAATTGTAACTCTGTTAGTAGCATTCTGCTCTGAATAAAATGACATTGATGCAAACATTTCTTGGATTCAGGGAGCTGTTGCAGGGTCACATTTGCAGGATGTGCACTTATGTCTGTTTTAAGTGAATACTGTGCATTACTGGACGAGAAAGGGTGAGGAGATGGCTGCAATGTAAATATGGAATAAGGAGCTTATGTTTTCTTAAAGCTTATATTGGTACAGAGCGTGAAGACAAGCAAACTGAAGAGGAAATAGGAAATTGTTAAAAGATAAGTTTAGCACAAACTGTGAGGCAGTACAATGCAAATTCAATTCACCTTAGTCAGAACATTACATAGAAATACACAATATTTTAATGGAAATATTGATAATAAAATTAATATTTCAATTCCTGGACAGAATTACATGTTACTATAGGTGAAATTCACCCAGCCTGAAATAATTTCCATATCTGAGACAAAATGTAGATTTGAAACTCTACATTCCTACATCCTATGTGAAAAAGATTAAAAAGAAAAAACAAGGAAATAAAAATTTGGGACAGAAAGGAAACTGCTTGGCTTTTAAGACAGATCAACTTGGTTTGTCTGGAATCCTTGGGACGGAGATTAAAAATTACCAGTAGAAATGTACTGTACCCTTTCAATGTATGTTTCTTGGGGATTTAGCTAAGGAAATTGCTTTAATGTCTTTATTTGTTCTGTATGCTCACAATTGCCTATATATGATGAAATTAATACAAGAATGATTTGGGTTTTTTCTACAGTGGACAAATGGTGTAGCAATAAAACTCCTGTGTCCAGTCCATCTCACTGATTACATTTTCTATTCAATTTTTCTCTTTTTCTTTAGATGAACAGTATTTGTGTA
The DNA here is from genome assembly GCA_013397075.1 of Rhabdornis inornatus. Lineage (NCBI taxonomy): Eukaryota > Metazoa > Chordata > Aves > Passeriformes > Rhabdornithidae > Rhabdornis > Rhabdornis inornatus. Next base: position 452,186 of record VWZS01001010.1, on the reverse strand, counting down.
TAAAAATGTATTACTCTGGATTCTATCTCCCAAAGCATTTTAAATAGCTACTTACCATGATTTAATTTGAGAGACTCCTGTGCCTAATAAGCTTTCCATTTAAAATCCGAGCTTTGAGCTTTATAAAAGCTACGTGGTCTACATGTAAACACTGTGTAAACAGCATCTGAATAAAAGGCAGGGGCACACATTGGGAGCTGCCAGAACTGTGTCTGTTGTGGCTGCCCTGGTCGCTGCCGCTTGAGCAGCTGAAGAACAAAAGTACTGATTGACTGGTGCCAACTCAAGCGAAAAATACGCCAGAGAAGAGAAAAGTTAGAAACAAACACAGAAATAGGTTATAGGGAGTGTGTATATTTGTTGGTAGAGGGACAAGAGAGAGCCATTTAAAATGTGGTTGTGAAGCATGTTTGCTTATGATTTTGTTTTGTACAGGAATAGAGAGTCCTGTTCTTGAATTTCGTTGTCAGTCAGATGATACTACCCCACATGGTTTTAGAGAATCTGATTGCAATGTTGTTTGATAAAGGTTTTTTATGCTTATACAATCTAATGCTAAACATTATGGCTAAAATGCAGATTATTTTCTGTGCTATAGTACAACAGAAATGTGTTTGTGGCAGAGGCATTGTTTTGTCTAGAAACTGATAAAAATGAAGGTGAGACTACAATGTTCAGCATACTGTCTGGAGCACATTTATTTATTTAAATGAGAAAAATAGTTCTTAATTGCTAGTTATGACTTGAAAGCTTTTAATGGCTTTTGCCTCGCTGTCCAATTTTGTTATTTGCTGGAAAACTGCATTTTGTATTCATTTGCTCTAAGCAGCAGATTATGTTCTACTCAATGAAATTGAAAGTAATCAAACATATGTTAATGTCCACAGGAAAAAATAGTGTTTTATTTAAATGGGAAATTTTAAAGGAAATTTTAATTTAAAAGAAAAAAAAAAAGTAGTTAGATTTCTGGGTTTTTTAATGAGGTAGGTATGCAACAATTTTAAGGTATGTTATAGTGTCCAGATACCATGCCTGTCATAAATGATCCTCTAGAGTAAATCCATTATATTATGAGTATAGTAACAGTGTAATAAGGCTTTCAGACTAACCAGTGATTAAACTGCCGCTACCTTTCCTTTTATTACTCGCTTTTTGTTTTTTTTTCTTTTTTTTCACTTGGTAGTAGAGAATAATGGTAGAGATTTAAGAGTTGTTATAGTCTATTGTTTATCCTGTAAGCTGTTGTGTTAACATGGTATAGTTCAGACACAACAAAGGAGTAAGAAAAATAGAAAAAAAAACAATTTGTGCAAGAATGTTTGTATGATAAAATAGACCACTGAGATGTTGATTTTTCCCAAATGGGAGGAAAATTTTGGTTTTAAGGGGAGAAAAAAGTGTTATAAAGACCTTGAGTTCTTTTGGAAATAAAACAGCAGTCAACAATCTAGTGTTTGTCTGTTTACAAATACTTTTTAAAGCCTGGAAAACTGCACAAAGATCTCAAAATTACTCTCCAGGTTAGATCTTTCTATTCACCTAGGGCAACTCAATTTATTCTTTTTTAGCAATGATAATTTTTTAGAAGAGCGGAGCTTCTTCATTAAGTAAGAAAGTAAAGAGGAAAGGGGAAAGTACTGAAATAGTACTGCAATATGTTAAGACAGGCTTTTCCAGTTTTGTATGTTTCTTGTACACATAGACAAAACAAGCTCCTCCAAGGAGGAAGAGAAAGGGTAATTATAATAGTTCACCAGTGGGATTTAATAAACTCAACATTTCTTGGAGTCTAAACTGTACTATTTTCTAGAAGACATAATTTTTATCTTGCTTCTTGAGGGTGGTGGGGAAAGCTTCAATTCATGCATTCAAGGAGCTCTCTGGAAGATCATAGTGGTACCTTCTGGACAGAGAAACTGAGTCTAAGTATTTTTGCAAATATTTGCTTCATTGGCTTTATTTGTATCAAATAAATGCTGACATTACAGTGCCTGCAAGTAATTGAATTAGTGATGTTTATGGAGGTTTAAATGTACATCCTGACTGATAGCGCTACATTTTCTGACAAGATTTGAAGAGTTAAATTCAGGAAACTACTGATATAATTCGTTTAGCAGCTTGATGGGAAATATTAAATGAATATCAGTTTAGTCAGACATCTTTTAATGTTCCTGCAATTCATGTTCAATCACACTGGTGAGTGAGATGTTGACTATTGTTGGGAATCTAGTGATGAGCTGAAGAAAGTAGATGGTGACTGGAACAGGGGAACATGAAATTGCTTTTCATGAGCCATCATGATGGATGAAGATCCCTCAGAGCCTTTCAAAATGTCTAGCAAGCAGCCGGGTATTGGTTCACAAAAGAAAAAGTTGGCCAATCAAATGTTTTGCATTCATTGTGGTACTTTAAATCATGTTAACAAATGAATGACAGCCCTTATTTGCTCATAGCTTTCACATTGTGGAAAAATATGCAAGAGTTTCATTTTTGCAATTATCGAAATAAGAGACTTGAAATTCAGCTAGAAACAAAGTGTCAAGTCTTCCTGCTCAAGCTGACAGATCTCTAATCAGTTGTCATCTCATATTTACTTTAAAAGACTTTATTGCGGAATATTGAATATTTGCAAAGAGAGATGATAGCTATGGACTTCATGCTATTAATCTCTTGAGAACAAGGTGGTAATAAGTTTCAGTCTTTTGAGGGGCAAAGATTATATTAATAAATTCAGCTGGATTTTAACCACCTCTTTTTTTTTCAAATGTTATTGAAGGCATCATACCAGTTAATTAATTGAAATAAGTACTTGATATTGAGCTCTAGAGAAAATGTTGGTAATTATTGCAGCTCAAAATTTAGTATTTGCTTTAGAGTTTAATTAACAGCATTAAGATTTGTGTCATAGAGCAGCTCTAGACCTTGCCATTTTCAAATTAAAAACCTTAGCACTGTTTTGATAGTTTTGGTGGTGGACAAAACCTTTTTGACTGGTTTGTTAAGGCAGATGGGAGAGTTCAAGATCATCTGGTTTTGGCTCTGGCAGGGGGGTATAGGCAGATGTGCCTAAGAAGCAGTTTCACAAAGCTAGTGTCTTGCATATACCTTACTCTGTGTTTTGAATCACAAAGTTACCTGTGAATCTAAGCTAAGATTCACAGTTACAAAACCATTTCATCTGGAAATCTGTGCTCTGGTGACATCCAGACATCAGGCCAAAAAGAGCAGTTAAGTTCTAAATGCTCCCTAAACACATGAACCCAGCACCTAGGTTAAAATCAGAATAGAAGGCACAGACATTTTCAGTTAAGCAGGCTTTTAGAAGTTGCAGTTACTATATTTCATTTAAAGGGATTCATGTCTAGAACATTTCTTGGTGGAAGCCATCATCATTCTGTAGCTATGTGCTGCAAAGCCTCCACTAGGAGCTATTGCAAGAAAGGGAAGTAAAGTGACTTTCCCTCTGTGGCCTTTTAAACATTCAACCAGGAACCGAAACATGCTTTCTGAAATCTGACCACAGGTCCCTACCTCCACTTCTAGCTGAGTGCTTATCATTCAACAAGAGACGTAGAGCATGTTCCTGATCTCATGTGTTCAATATGAGAAGAGAATGCTCACATGATGTTACCTGGGAGGAAGTGAAGTTGTTTATGAGCACTCAATTTTGATCACAGGCATAATGACTTGAAATATCAGCTGTATAAATAAGAAATAAAGTAAAAAATGCAATTTAGGTCTCTATTCAGGAATACAAGTTCTGTACCTAGGTTAAGCTAAGACGCCACATTTTGTCGGTGCAACTTTCTTTTAAGTAACTCTTGCTGACCATTGTAAATCAGAATATTTTCTATGCACCATTTCAATTTGTTTTGAATCTGGGACAATAACATCAAAATCTTGCAGATGATCTGTACTGAAGGTCATGGCAGAGGGTATAATGCAGAGATGTAATAATGCAAACTGTCATAAACGTTTTTGTTTCCTGAAATATGCTGACACATCTTCATGGAAATGAAAGGTTCTCTTTAACTTTGTTGGGTGTAGCAGAACTCAGAAGACATGTACTTTCAGAAAAAGTGAAATAGTTTCCAAAGTGAGATACTATAACTTTTTATAGAAAAAGACGTAAGTCTGAAAATGTCTGTTTTGTTTGACACTCTTTTCTCCCCATCTTAACATTTCCACACAAGTTATTTTCTGCATACGAAAAAAAAAGTGTCATTCTTTTTACTTCTAGTTGCAACATTATTTATTTCTCACTATTTAAAATATGGGAAATTCAAAATATGTCTCTTAGGCAGATATTAGATAGTGATATGTTTTCAAAAATTTCATTTGATTAATAAAAGACTATTTTATTTTTTAACATAAGATTGTGAAGTTAATAATAGTGAGAAATTAATTCTGGAGTTATTTTGAAGAGGTGTTTTCCAGAAACTCTTTATCTAGAAAAGGGTTATGTATGTGCCTGTTGCAAGATGTGAGGTACTCAGATATTCTGCATTTCAGGGTGTATCACACAGAATTCTTCTGATATTTGTAGCCTTTACAAGAAATTGTTCCAGTTCTTTTAGAATTACTTCCTGCAGAGAAGAACCTCATAATTAGAAACAGAGTAGGATAGAACTGCCTGCAAGTCCATTGATGTATTGGTTAGCTGATAGATTTTTTGAGATAAGATGAACTATAGCTATTGATAATACTTCTCTTTTTAAGCTAGATTTACGCACAACTACCTAGAGTCATCTTGCTTTTAATTTCATTTGATGAACAATAGAATTTTAAGCATGAAGCTGGTAATTATAGTATTCAGACTAATTCAGGTTTACTGACTGGAGTGCCTATTCAAAGCACCACAAAAATTTAGTTATAATTGCTTATCTTCTGTTTGGGTTGAGTTCCTTTCAAATCTAATGATTTCTTCTTTTTTTTTCTTTCCTTCAATTTTTTTTTAAAGGTATGCATGCTTTATAAACAGAAATACCTTTTCCATCTTCTTCTTAGCCTTTTTTGCTGTCTTTTAAAAAAAATCTATAAATAATATCCCCAATCCAAAGAATACCTGAAAACATCCTAGAAGGCCAGAAGAAAATTCAAAGTAGAGTAGCATGTGTAGTACAGAGTTTGCATTTCAGTTTCATAACAGGCAGAGAAAATTGGTGAAAATTAGTCTTAAGTACTGAAAAGTTTTCTCATCCAAATATTCTCATTCAAATATTTAGTTTTGTTCTTTTCCATCTGCAATCTCATACTATACACAGTGCTCTTCTAGAGCCTATCTGCTGTGTTCCACCAACATGTAGTCATATATAACTTGCCACTGGTATGTTTCATAGGATGAAACATATTATTTGTAAAATGGTAGTGGTATATCATAGCAGACGTGTATCTTACAAACTAATTTTTTCCTAAAAAATTATATGCTGAGCTATGTGCAACACTGTTTTGTGACTAAGGATTAGATCAAATTCCTACTAAACTAATCCTTTGGAATCCTATATTAGCATTGACAAATTAATCACTGCAGTTTTCAAGCAAAATATTTTTAATAAGACCAGAATTTTTTTTTTTTAATCACACTGTTTCTTGGTTACTGAACTTTTATGTATTTAACCCCTAGGTAAAGCAAAGCTGGTATGGCTCCATAAGTAGCTGCAGTTTCATTTTTTAGTGCTACCGCTTTGCATATTCATACTTGCTAATCTAATAAGATTCCTTTGTTTATATTTTTGTTTGATAACCTCCTTGGTTGAGGCTTGCTGGGTAAATAGCACAGCAAGAGATGTCAAAACAATAATATTCTCTATAGCCTTATTTTATTAGAACGTTATGTAATAAGCTAACAATTTTCTTGTTCTTATTAGTGAAAACAAAGATCTTATGAGCTAGACAGAGTATGAAAATCTGAAATATGTATTTTACCACTTCTCTTTAATATCCTTTCCTCCCACATTATGTAGTCAAGCAACCTTCAGTAGATTCCTATGTGGAATAAACTCTACAGTCTCCTTGAAGTCTCATTCTGTCACCTATAAATTTAGAGGCAGGGGCACAGATTCCCCTCTGAGCCATAGAAAATTCTCTCAGTTAAACAAGTTTAGGTACTCTTGAGAATCAAGCAATCTTTCATTTTCCTCAAAGGAGTTCCACTTAATGTAAAACTCTTCAGTCAAAAAAACACATGCTGCTGCTGAGCAGCCTTGCTCAGCAGTTTTACACTTTTAAGCTGAAAAATACATTATACAGTAATGATATGACAGACTAAAAACACATCTTTAAATTGTATTTTCTATCATGGTGTTTTATTATCTCTGTCCATATAAACTTAATAGATGAGATGCAGTGAAATCAGCAAAAATTTTGGTACCATCTTTAATGTACCTGTTATCTTTTTGGAGAAAAATTACCTATGCTTTGGATATGCTGCTGATGTCAGTGTCTTAGAAAAGAGTTTAAAGTTGCATAAATCTTAATCTGCTTCATAATACTTAAGATGCAAAACATATAATCTCAAGAGACCATATCTCATCTTTCTGTTCTGCTGAAATTTTCAGTTGCTATCCTTAGAACAGATCTGGATCATACTTTACATTAATTTCAGATGTTTAGCATGCCACCAGCTTTAATTGTTTATTTTGAATTTGCACTTCTCATTGATGAGAGAAATAATTGATTCAAAGGATATCAGAGTAGTATGATGTTAGTCTCTGAATAAACAAAATATTTATGCCTTTCAGAAATTTAAATGAAGTTGGATTGACCAGACCTCTAAATCCCATAGCAGTGTAATACAGGCTGTGAAAGCTATGCCTTAGGTGTGTATTATTTTTCCCTGAAAGACAGATCAGGTAAAACTGAATCAGAGAGACATTCGCATAGATGTTTATAATTCCTTTGGAAAATTTGTGTAGCTGACATCTTTAAAACAAGTTTAAATTTCCTAAGAGAGCTTTCAAAATACAGATTACTGTAGAAATCTGAATAAGTTTCATTTTGCAGAACAAGAGATGCCTGCAGCTAGACAAATTTTCATAGACTGAAGCATAATAAGTGAGAACAAAATTTCTCTAACAAAAGAGAAATTAAATGATACAAGGAAAATTTTTTCCAAATTCGCTGTTTCTTCCTTTTCCATCAGTTCTACCTCTTGAAATTTGAAATCTAAGATATGTGTTTAAATCTTAAGATCTTCCAATTAATAAAATTATTGCAAATTAAGCAGAAGAATTGTTCTCTTATAGCATGATGATATTACTAAATATACTAACAAATCGCTATTTTGTTATTCCAGAAAAAGATATAATTAGATTCCAATTGTTTAAATGAGAGGCAATATATTTGTCTGCTGAGTTTCAAACAGATGTGGTATAAAATACATTAGGTCCATGGAATTGCTTAGTGACAGACAAAAATGTTCTAATCTCTTGAGATTAAATTATGTGGCACCTATTCAATGACTATTAATCTTGTGGGTTTGGAAGATGCTATCAGTCAAAAAATCAGAGAAACTTGCTTTTCTGATCTTTCCTTAAATATGGCGTCCAGCATTCTATATGGAAGAAAATCAGATATATAAAGCTATTCCATTGAATTACTATGTTGCAGATTTACACATTTATTTATGGACTTAATTTTAAACAGAAAATAGAGTAGGACAAATGTTTTGTATCTAGTGAAAATTATTTCGATGGTTCTTGCACTCTGCTAATGTTATCTGTAGAGATACAGGGATATGTGTGCTTGAGACAATAAATCCAGGGAGGGAAAAAGGCATTCGTATTAAGTATTGAAGTTTGTCAAAGGTGAGATAACAGATTTTGTCTGGGAATGATTGACACAAGAAATGTAAGTGTAGAAAATACAAGTACAATTCAACTTATTAAGTATGGTTCCTTAAAGGAAAATAAGGAAGACCTGTCTCTTGTAGACATTACTTGAAGCATGAAAATTGTTTAAAGGGCATCCTAATTTATCCAGTTCACAAAGCTATCTGTGATGGCAGGGAAAGATTTTTTCTTGAAATGGACGCCTTATTCTCTTTCTCCCAGTAGCTGTTCAGAGCTTTGTCTATTTATATTCATTATTGTTGCTGTAAGAACAGTGCTGGTTTTCATTATTTCATTGGCATGAGAAGCCGTGGTTCAGTTTAGCTGTCAATTTTGACCTCTTTCTGTACTCTACTCCCCTACTTTCAGTGACTAAAAGCATCAGTAAATAGAAACAGAGAAAATGCCACAAAATACTTTTGCAGCAGAACAAAATAATTATAACAACACTCAAGATATATGTAATTGCAGTTCGTATGTCTACTAAGGTGAAGCATGCACTGAGAGTTTGTTCAGTTGTTTATTGCACTATTACATATATAGGAAGCTTTCACACACCTGGCGGGAAAGAAGTTTGAGAGTGTACATAAACAGTCTAATGAAAAATAAGAGTCTCAAAGTATCTTCACAGAAAGAGCAGAATAAAATCAATGTAAATTTTAATGCTGAAAAGTATTTTTTGTCAAAATATTTTGAGAACACATTAGTTTTTCCATTTGATTTCTATCTTTATCACTTGAAAGTAAACAGATGATTTTCAAATTTATCTAGCTAGCCACTTATCTCTGATTTAAAATAGAGTATATATATAAATATAGCAAATGCTTTACAAATCTAAGTCAATTATCTTGAAGTGTAAGTTTGATAAACTATATCACTGGTGTCCACCACTTTGGACTGTGGCTTTATCTACTGTGCTTAATCTAGACCTAATTTAATGAGTCACTATCAGAAATGCTTTGCTTACAAAAGGGCATAAAACATCCTCATCAGCCCTCTCTCCTCCTCATTCCTGTACAATGTCCATGAAATATCCAAGTGTAATGTGCAGTTACTGGTAGGACTTCATTCAGCTCTGCTAGGAGCATGTCATACTCTGAATAATTCTGGAATAATTACCTAATCTGATAATAAATGTGGCTCAGATGATTGATATTTGGGTACACATTTCTTTGCCTGAAGTTGCAGCTTCACAGTAGACACAAGTAGAAAAAATTGTACCAGCCAACATGGAATCCATTACATGAATAAATTAGCTATACTTCAATGCACAAGCTTCACATTCACAAGAACCACAATCCCAACTGACACCTCTATTATGATCTCAGAAAGGAGACAGAGACTAAAACACTGCAGAGAGAACAATTTTCTACTAAACAATTTTCTGTAAGGAAACCATATTCAGAATGGCCTGAAAGGAAAATGCCTGTACAAAGTATGCACCATATGGCCTAGCTATGATACATTGTGGGGGCAATAGTGGGAAATAACCATTTAATAAGAGTAAATAAACAGTTTATTAAAAATTTGTTTGAAGTAATAATTGCCAAGATACCACATTACTTTATTGACTTTTACAATAGTTGCTTTTCAAGTCAGATGAAATCTACAGATTTTTTCATCTTCCATTTCTTTATGTTCTGTCCAGCATCTATATTGACCCTTTAACCACTGTTGTTCTGTGTCTTCTTTGGCTTTTTAAACAGTCCAGCAGCTGCTAACTGATTATGACAACTCCAATTAATATCAGATAGATTAGTAGACATTACTCTGTGCATTTAAAACGGAAATAATCAAGAGGATTATTTTTTATTTTCCTCACCTCCAGTCAATACATCTAAAACACTAATATTTTAAATTTTTTTTCAGTTGTATAGGTACTCTTAAAAAGAAGATAATTTAACCTCACTGTTAATATGTTTTGCTTAGCTAAGTTTTATGCTATTCTAGCAGACATGATTAGAGGGTTTTTTCTACCTATTGTCAAGAATTTAGTTATGCGTTGTCAGTTAAGCAAGCCTAACATTGTCATTTTTACTTAAGTCTGAGTGAAAGCATAAAATAATAATCTTAAAACTTCTTGATATTCAAATGAATGAAACAAATATGAATGGAACAAGATGGAAAATATGTCATTTATTCTGGAAAAAGTAGATAACTCTGAAGCAGTTGACCAACGTATATATACTGCACATCTTAAGAAATCTGGAGATGTTGCAAGCAGAGGAACAATGGAATATTTCCTGAGATTTACAATTTTATGGGTATCGTAAATGCTTTGGCAGCCACAATTAACAGAAGTATACTGACTAATCTTAGTATTGTGCTGCACAACATGAGAGGAGATTACTTACAATATTTAGCATTCTTAAATCAAAATTAGAATTGATTCACTAAAACAGTACTTGCCCTGCTGTTTTGACAAAAATTATTCCATTTTTACTTTGGGGCTGGGAAATATTTAACAAAATTTGGAGGAATAGCTCAAGAAATCTGTTGCAGAGTATGCACAACTCAACTAAATTATGTAGGAAATTTGAAGACACTGTTACCTAGTCAACTAAAACCCAGTGTCTTCATCATAGAGATGAGAGATAGCTCCTGAATAACATGCTTAGATACCCATGTTCAAGTCCAGTTTTCCTTTTAACATTCATCAATCCACAGTTCTATTTGTAAAATAAAAGCTGTACTTCTTTACCTCCTATAACTGTTGAATGCATGAAACACTGTCAAATAATTATGGTCAAACTGCTAGGATACTCACTGAAGTCTCTGTTAGATTCTACTTCTCACAAGAAGGATTTACACTACTGTTTCTGACAAGCTTAGACTTTGCAAGTGACGCTTGATTGTTTCTCTGCTCGTTTTTTTCATTCAAACTGCTTCTATACTTTCTATTGTTAGGAATAAAAAAATATCATTATACTGTTTCATTCCATACTGAGATAAGCACTGATACTCTAACCTCTTTTCATATAACATCCCTATGATTCATGTGTAGGATTACAGTCTTTCAACTATATGTGCTCAGGAGGAATTAGTGCTGTGCTTAGTACTTAATTACTAATGGACTGTAACCCAGATGAATCTGTCATAAATATGGAAAAATTCTGAGCTGATGTTTGCAATTAATTCACTGTAATCTGCAGACACAGCTGAAAAATCAGTGAAAAAAATTAATGGAAAAAATCCCTTTGAGCAGGACATAAATCACACAGAGAAATTCATTATCTTTCTGTATTTTTCTCTTCATTTTTTGAGGTGTAAAGACTTTTCCACATACTTACTATAAAAGCGACATCAACAGCAAATAAAAGAAAAGTGTAAAAAAAAACAAAACAAAAAAAGCCCTCCCAAAACTCCCTCTTCCCTGAAAAATCTCAGTAAGAATGCATCAGTACTTATAACAGAAGTACAAATTTAGGGAAATTAATTGTGTGAGGTATTAAAAACATCTGTAAGATAATACAATTATGTGTCAGCCAGCACAGCTTCAGGAGGGCAAAGTCTTGCTTGTAGAACTTAATTTCCTTTTACAAAAATATTACCCACCTAGTTGATCAAGGGAAGCCAGTTGATGTAACATTTTGGGATTTCAGTGAAGCTTTCCATACTGTCTCTCAGTGTCTTCCTGGACAAAAGTTCCAGCACACAGCTGGATAAACACATCATGGGATGGGTGAGAAGCTGGCTCATAGGTCAGGCACAAAGGGTTACAGTGAATGGGGTGACATCAGAGTGTGACCTGTCACTAGTGGGGCTCCACAGGGCTCCATCCTTGGTTCTGAGCTCCTCAGTATCATCGTATTTAGACATAGGACTGGAAGGGACTGAGCAAGTTTGCAGATGATGCAAAGCTGAAACATATGAAAGAAAGAAATCAGTATTTTCCCTTAAAGCCAAATCTTAAATATAGAAACTTTCAAACAGAAGCCTCAAAGTTTAGTTTGAGTTCTTGTAGACAAGCACAAGTGGTTCAGTTTTTCTGTTTGTTTATTGATGTTATTCCTGCCATTACTTGTGACAATTAACTGACCATGTGCTTAGAGGCAGTGTATCTTTTTAATCAGTCACAATTTGAAGCTAAACCTTAGCCATATTTAATGCACTTTTGTATTACTTCAACAAATATCAGTCTTACAAAAGAGCTGGAAACTCCATGTCACTGACTTTTTCTATGTATTCAACTTTCATTATCAGTTCTGTATATCCTTGAAGATATTTGCAAGATATCTATGAGAACAAACAACGCTGGACATCTTTTGGGCCCATGATTTTAGTTTATAAATGGAAGCAATGCTGCATTCATTAGTATCCCTTAGAAAATATTATTTGGAGTCTCACCAAAAATAAGTCATCTGTTGAATAAAATGGGCATAAACTGAGGGAGATGAGGGGAAGTCATGGTGTTTTCATCTTCTGTGGCAAGAGCACTTGTTTTCCTACCTGGTGTCCAGCCCTGTTGTGAAAATGCATTATTAAATCCTTATCAACAGGAAATAAAATAAAAGGGAGGAATGGCTGAGGTGAGCTAATAATGGCTGCTAGCTACCTGATTCTCTTAGAGCTCCTGCAGTCCCATCACTTTGGCAGGAGTATCAAGGAAGTTATGGTGACTTTTGAGCCTTGATTCAGATTTTCTTAAGTCATCTGTAGGAGAGCTGATGTTCTAATTGCTCCATAAATTGTTTCAGCTCAGCATTTGTTAAGCACTGACACATTTTACTGAAAAAAAATAAAGGTATGTAATTTGACACAGTGACAGATTAATACCTTACCATTAGATTGGCAGAACAATTAGACGGCTTAAATGTTTCCTACATCTTAATGTCTATGCTACTTCAGGAAGCCACAGTAAGTCCTGCTTTTTTGAAGGATATGTTGACATTTCAGTGATAGAAGTAAATCAGGCTATCAAAGGATTTAACAGGATTACAAGAAGTCTTGCAGCAATTACATTTAAATCTAGAAAATTAAAATCTGAGGAACTTAGATTCAGCATGGTGTATTTAGTAGGGTACTCACCACTGGTATCCCATAAGCTGATACTTAGTTCCCATTTTATATATACAATTGTTTTTGTGAAAGAAAATTAAACAATATAGTCTGAACTACAGGATAGATACAATTTAAACAAGACAAAACCTTTTCTTTTTACTGGACTTTCCTATTTTATGTTATCAAACTAGTATTTGTCCAGAATTAAGTCAGTTGAATTTGATTTCACTTAACTATACTGTTGTTATAATTTATGTTATTGCCCTCCACTGTCAACCATCAGATCAATATGATTTTGGCCCATGAAAGTACAAGTAGGGTTTTTTTTTAAAAAAAACCCAAACCCCATAGATCTCTTTTTAATATAAACTGTCTTTAAGTTAGTCGTGAAATACTGGTGATTCCTTGAAGAACATAGATGCAATATTATTGAACTGGTATAATCACTAATTTAGGCAAGATTGTTTTTTATCAAATTGTTCCATAATTAGTTCAAAAATATTATACTTCAACCTACTGGAGGTAACTATGATAGAAATAACTATAACTATGTGGAATCTAAGTCAGAAATATTATTGCTTGGGTAATATGTTTTTATTACTTTGGTGATATTTCTCTGGTTACATGTCTGAGTCATTCTAAGTAGATATACAGAATGGTGTAGTATGTTTAATAGGTGCAAAAAAAGCAATCCGAACTTTATGCATTCATCATCTTATTACTCTGGTCTTCCCTAAAACACAGACAGACAGCATTGAAGGGAAGCAAAACAAAAATATCATATAAGATGTAAACACTTGTGAAATAATGATTCGTACACAGTTTCAGGTTTAATGGACTTCAGTGGTGTGACATGTTTTGCACCACTACAGGTAGAAGCAATATTAATTCTTTAACTTTGTGAAGCAACTAATTGTAGAATAGGATGAATGTGTTTTCTCTCAGGAAACAAGATTTTATAAATGCTAACTTGTCATGTTGGCACTTGAGACTGCAAGGGTTGTTTTTATCATTATGGGCTTTATGTTTTTTGTATTCCTTTGATTAACACCTGAATTGAGTGGTCCAACTGTTTCTGGGTTTTACTTGTAGTTTTATTACCATAAATTTTTAAGGAGAAATCTAAAATGGATTTTCGGTTGAACTGAGGCCTACTGTCTGAGGTTGATTTATTACTGAATAAGTCAAGAGTCTCGACCCAGAAGCAGTTAGGAATTGGATTGTGTCCAAAGTACATGAGAGCTGGCAATCACATCAACAGAACTGTAGGGCTGAAGGGAATCTTTAGAGCTCATTTAGTGCATCTTTTCTTTATCAAGGTATGATTAGTTTATGTTATCCTGGGAAACATTTTTCTAGATATTTCTAAAATTAATTTCAGATTCTGTAACCTTCTGTTATTACTTCATTCATCCTCAAAGATTTTTCTAATTTCTAACCTGATTTGTCGTTGCTGCAATCAAGACATTACCTCAGGTCTTTTTCACTATGGGCATGCAAAACAGATTGTTTCCACTCTCGTTTTTTGTTCTTGCCTTTTAGGTACATTAACAGTGCTCTTTTCTACCATATCTGCTTTCTCTTCTCACTAATTCACTTTCATTCATCTAGCATGAACTTTTTTCTAATGTTAAAGAATCATTAAACTCTTTCTATTTTCCTATGACATTGCATCTAGCAGCATGTGCTTCCTTTAACATGTCACTTTGCTCTCTCTTGAATCTGCTAAGTATTAAGACTTTGGACACATCACAGCAGTGAGTCTTGCTTGTTTTAGGGACATTTTTAATCGGAACTTTTTCACCATTTTTCAATTAAAGTGTTGAAAATTCTCACTTTCATTCTATATTCTTCATTCTTTATTTCTATATTTCTTTCCTTTGCATTAAAAAAACCCAACAAATTTTCAGATTCATTATTTTATATCATTCTTTTATACCTTGTCTCACAATATTAATCATTCCATCAATATATATAAAACCTTTCTGTACTCTCAAGTATTTTCTTAAGCACTGGAAGGAATTTTAGAATTAGGCATGATATACATGAAATTATTCTAGTCCAAAAGCAATTAATATATTCATTTCTTCAGTGTAGCTGGCATATCTCAGGCAGGGGATTTGTGTTTGACTTTATTCAGTATGACTGTTTTAGAGATGGCATGCACTATCTCTGCAGTACACAATAATGCCACATTCGCAATGACAGCAGTCCAAGCCTTGGGGCACTAAACGCTTCTTGAGATATGTTCAATTGCTGTTTAACTGTATTTAGCCTAAGGTACAGAGAAAGAAATTGCTGATGCTTTCAAACATGTTTAAGTATTTTTATAGTGTCTTGGTATGTCAGAATATGCCACAGCACAAATTGGGGTGCAGTTCCTGAATTACTGCAATTAGGAGGCTAGAATTTCCTCAACAGTACTGTTGTAGCTGTATATCCCTGTAGACTAGCTTTCTTTTCCCCCCTTAAACAGTGATTTTCTACAATATGTACTCTTTCAGCTGTTTTCTGCAATATTGTTCCCTGATCATGTAGTCAATACTTGTTATGCTTTAAGAGCTCTATTGTGTCCCTGATCACACAGCTCATAAAACAGTCATGGCTTTTAATATAAAAGCCATGTAAACATACTCCACTTTAATAATATAATGGTGTTTCACTTGCATTTTGGATGGTTTTCTGCATGTAACATGTTCGTGTACAGAATGCAGAAAAATGGGGCTCATCCAAACCACAATCTCTTTCTTTACTATATAACTGTTCCTATTATTTTTTCTTTTCTCACAGTAGCTGGAACTACTTCACATGCACTTTTTATAGGTCCTCAATAAATGGAACCATGCAGGGATATTATGGGCCTGTCAATGTGGAAAGCAAAATCTGCGTGTAGTCATTGATTTGTCATAGATACTATTTAGAACTCATATGCCAATGACTCCTCAGATCCTGTGGACCAAGCTGCACAGTTTACAGAAGTACTGTTGCACTGCTGTAGTAATATATGGCTACTGTGGTTCTGTACTCCTCCAAGGAAAAGGTCTACAGCTAGTAATCCTTTCTGCCAATGTTCAAATTATTGTGTCTAGATATATTGTCACTATTAATTTGGAAGGTTTTCCATCTCCAGGGACAAGTGGAACAGAGCTTTTGCTAGTTTAAGGACATCTTAAGTCTGTAGTTACCATCATCTTTGTGTGTGGTTTATAAAAATAAAAAGAAATATTTTTACATTTTCTCCTGTGTCTGTGCTAGAACCATGTCATGATTAAATGTGGGTCTATAAAATACATTGTACAAGAATGGTTGTTAAAAATTGTGTAGAGTGGAGCCAGAGTGAGCATTCTTGACTATATTTCTGCAATGTGTGTATAAAATAAAAGCACTTAGCTTGTAACATGTAGAGTCATAAAATGGATAGGGTTGGAAGAGACCTTAAAAATCATCTAGTTCCAATCCCCTGGTGCACTTGTTGACTTCTGAGTTTGTAATACTGTTTATGTCCTTGATGAAATATATTTACCTCTTTGATTAGGAATGGGAGGAGAGAAAATAGTGGAAAATTGCTTGGTTGGAATAGTTGTGTTAGTTTCTTTGGCATTAAACTGGAGATAGAACATCATCTTTCCCCTGTCCAACCTGCAGTGGGAGGTGCCTTCCTTTTTTGATAATAAGCAGCCCTACTGGCCCTAAGGAAACAGTCAGCTACAATCAGCAGAAACATTAGCATACATATAAATATCTGCAGACATTTACATTCTTTTGCACAAAGTTTTATGGAAAACATAAAGCATATAACTGTCTCAGAAATTAGCTGCAAATGTTTAAGGATTTGCTGGATGAATAGTTACTAAAGTTTAAAAAAATCTAACTTTTATCATATAACTTTTAAAATTTTGTGGTGGAAGCTTCTATCAGATACAATGACAAAGTAGATTTTGAGGCCTTTTAAATTAATGATTTCCAATTTTTTCCCAAGCTGAAGTCTGGCAAGTGAAATCTGTCTTACAAGTATTCATTTTTGAAGTCTCCATTTAAATGTATACCTAAAAAATTTTCTAAATATCTTCATTTTAGGGAGTGTGTTGACAATAGTTGTGTCAAGCAATACCTAGTTCTGATCTAGAGACACCCTGAGAAGATATGCTTGAAAATAAGAGGATACCTTCTGATGACATCTTCTGATGATCTTTTTCTGTAGATAAAAGGCTGAATTTGACTAGTCTGTCTAAGATCTTAGAACCTAATCCCAAATCTACAGATTTCTGTATAACAAGAAATACCACATATCTCTCTCACTAATCACATTGTTATGTGATAACTTTTCTTGGTTAATAAGGGGCATTTTAAGCACAAACTTAACTTGGTTTCCAGATATGTAACTGCAGTAGGGATCTGTTGTTTTGCTCCTTGATGATTTTCCAATTCTGCTGACAAACTGTTTGCTGTGTCATATTCTATTGGACTTGTCAGTTCTCAGTGGGTCACTAGTGGATTATTTAACTTTTTAACTGAGAAGCACTTAAAAAAGCATTTCGCTTTGAAAGAGATATGTTTCAATGCAAATTGTACTAGAGGACATGAGTAAGTTTATTTTCAAATTTAGAGATTGTTCAAAACTCCATGGGCTAGGTAATTTAAAATGCTGAGTATACAGTCCCTACTCTGCAAAAGTGGGTTGATCTGTTTCAGTGAATTAGCAAAAATGCAGTCACTTACTCTGTAGCTGAAGTGGCATGGCAGTTTATCCAAATTAGAGGTTAAATCACTGTTATCAAGTGCAAGTGCAGTGTACAGTAAGAACCCCATTTTCCCTTAACCGACTAGTTTAGGCATGTCAATCTTTTAAACAGGAGAGCAAGTCAAATGCAACAGGTTTCAAACCATGTTAGATTAAATCTGTACTCAAATGCTGTACTCATTCAAGCTCTAAGAACAGATGCAAGAAAGCAGTGGAGGAGAAGGCTATATTAACTGTAAGTGTCAAATCTCAACTGAAGGTGTTTTAGAGAAAGATGTACGGCACTGTGTTTGACAGCCTGAGGGAGATGAGGCTGCTGCTGCTCTTCCATACCCCCAAATCCAAACAGTAGCAAAGATGAAGATATATTCCCAGTAGGCACATACACAGAGCACATACATACACCAAATATATACAGAGTTGCCCACACAGATCACAGACACTCAAAGCCCTTCCATGAAGACAAACAGCACCAGGCGCCTCATTCTGTCCTCTTCTCTGGCTGGACAGGATGACAGACCACTAGTGATAGTGGACACACCCATGTCTACACATGCACTCAGAGAACCCATTCCCAGAAAAGCATTAGAAAGGAATTTAATAACAGGACAGGACAGATGGTGTTCATCCAGCACAGAACATAACCCGACAAACTTATTACCCAGCAAACTACTTCCATGTGACTGGCCCTTTTATCTCCTTATATCCCTATTTCTCCACTATCACCTAAACTCCTCACTTGTCTTCCTGATGGTTTCAGCCCTAAACATCATGTAAGTCCTTTGCTATCCTATATTCCTTTTCCTCATATCTTATAAAGTGCTCTACATACCTAGACAGCAATCCCCAGCATTACACAGAAGGATGACTTTTCCTCCTGAATCCTTATTTTGAGTTCCTGTCTGCTACTCTACACCCCTGTGTTCCTCTGGGCCTGGACAAGTGGACCTTTGAGGGTCTGATTGCCCTATGGTGGGCCTGGGTAGGTCTGTCAGGGTATTATTTGGGCTAATATTGTTCTTCCAGTGTCTCTCTGAGCTCTCCTGTGGGTGTGAAGATAAAGCTTATCACACAACCCAGCAGGGCAACTCAGCAACACGCTGACTTGGAGGGTTTTGCTTCTTAAAACAGCATTATAAGGCTGAATCATACATTAAGTCCTTGTGCTTTATAATAAGGAATTCCAGTATTTGTCCAGAAGTGAAGAGGAGAAGAAATACAATGCAAAATGGTACATTTTTCAAGTGCATGATTCAAAGACCACCAGCAAGGGAAGGATTTTTATGTACCCATGTATTACTGACTCAACTTTTTTTTTGAGCTAAAAAGACTCCATCAGATATAATGAGATACTAATTGTTTCAATCTGAAAAAAAAACCAAATTCAAACAATAAAAAAAGAAAATATTTTCAATAAACATATATTCTGATGTTTTAAATAAAGGCCAGGTATATTGCCTTGATCAGCAGTTGCTAATATTATGTCAGAGCAATAATTAAAATACTTGAAGAAAGCATAATGTTTAATGGATGGGATTTTTTGGAAATAAGATTCTGGTTTGAATAGTTTGTGGAGATTTTAGGGAATTAGGTGCATTGTAAAAATATTAAAAATTCTGCTTAAAAATCAAAGCACAACAGGGCAGCTGAGCAGTTAATTATGCTTCTTATCATTAGGGGGAGTTAGAATAATGCTGATTTAGCTGACAAACAGAGGATTTTCCTGTTACCATCCCCATATTCTGTGTATGTTTGCAGAACACAGTCATCTGAGAACTGATAGGCTGATAAGTTTTCACATTATTGCGGTCTTCACTGTGGAAAAAAATAAAAGTGGGAATTGTGTCTAAGGGCAAAAGCAAGAAATTGGGGGGAAAAATTAAAAAATAAAAAAATCACTGTTCTCTCCTCTTGGCCTTACACATCTTAGTTACAAGGCTACACAGTTATCTAGAGACCAGGGTTGTTTTCTCATTAAAGTCAGTAATATTTCATTGAAATATGAAATTGTATAGGGTATTCAGAATACATACAATAGATTCTATAAAATGATGACACCCATCAGTAGCAAATAGTGTACACACTCTTTACAATACTGCAACAAGTTATTTATTAAATTAATGTTTAAATGACTAAAAAAATCAGGACAGGATGAAGATAAATCTGACTTTCAAGAGCTTTTACAATTCTATCAGGATTAAGTCCACAGATGTTGAAATGAAATATGCTTTCTCTGCAAGCACCTGTTTTAAATACTTTAAATTGAAGTGGTTTATTCTGGAAAACCGAAGGATTTTTGGGTGTGGGTTTTGTTTGTTTGTTTTTATCTTCAGTAGTGGTCTTTTTATCAATTTATAAAAAATTCACAGGGGGAATTGTCATCATTTGAGAAGGTACTTTGTAAGCCAAAATCAAAGAAAAATAGGCAAAAAAAGTAGTGGAATGAAGACTGTTTTGAGAGAGTTTTTATAAGGCACATGTTATTACAGGCAAAAATTACTCTTCACAAGAACTTTGGTGTTGTTGTGGGAAGGTAGAAAGATGCCACAGCCCTTATGAAGTACCTGACCACGTTTCCATGTTGAAGATCCTTGCTCCCCTCTAAAAGAATTGATTTTTTATAAAACAAACCTGAATATTTCATTAAATAACTTATATCATATGAAAGTCATATCAAACACACTTGAAAAATTAATTTTTTGATGTATGTTCTTTGTCAATTTTGTTTGAATATCATGTTGTTACTTTGCAGGCAGTTTCAGTTATTCCTTTAGACCATGAAGTACACTATAACTGAACAAAAGCAAGGTTTAAAAATCTTACCAGTTCCTTAAAATAGTTGATGTAGCTTTTAAATTCAGTTGTATGCAAGTATCAAAATACGAATATTAAATATCCCTGCATTGCAAACAGGTAGGAGTCAGTCCTGCAGGCCCCTGAACTTTGCTGGTTTTCAGTGAAAGCTCTTGCAAGTGCAGAAAATTTAGACAGTGGACAGGAACAGGACCCCTTCTAACACAGCAAGTCACATATAAAACACTTCTCTTTAGGCAGCACTCAGATGCACCCCATGCCCTGCCATGCACATATACACACAGAACAGCTTTATTTGTACTACTGAAAAAGTTTATAACCCATAGCAGAGGTTTTGTATGCTTCTGCGATTACTCGTTGTACAACTAATGTAACATATTGTGGACTAACAATTCAAGTTGTCAATCCTCAGAAATACAAGTAGAAGTTTACATTATGTGAAAATTCAGTCCCTTTGTCAATACCAGATCTGCTCATTTGCAGAGCATTAAGTATGTTTGTAAGTATTTGCAAGGTGCAGGGTCTCAGGATCCTTCCACATAAATTCAGAGCATTCTCTACAAAAAACTTCAAGGAAAGGTATTTTTAATAATTTCTAGAAAATTGGCAGTATGGAATTAAGTGTTTCTTTGACTCTTTCAGACATCAAAATTAATTCAGTACCTAATGCCAAATGCTTCTGGAATTGATTTACAGGCACAAGAAGAGGATTAATAGCCTTTTTTTTTTTTCAGTTATTAAGGTTGAGAATAACTGTACAGATCTGCTTGTTGCCTCTGGGCACGTGCAGTGTGAAAAAATTATTACTGAGGAACTTACTGCAACATTCCTACCAAGACCTTTAAAAATACCTTTTGTGAATTTAAGGATTCTCAGTTTCATTGGAAGTCACTGTAGTATTAATTTGTAAAGACGACTCTCTTTTATTTTCAGATTCACGGCCTCTACCAGATGTAGCCCTAACAGGGAAGTGCACCCGAGAATGTGATGAATATGGCCACTCAGACTCCTGCTGGATGCCAGTCCGCACTTCTCCGGAGAGAAAGCAGAAGAGCCAGCCAAAACTCTCCACTTTCATGCCTGTTGATGAACGGGGCAGTCAGGAAAAGCTGGCCAATGGAGAAGCCTCCCTCATGGGCGATCGCAACAGAAACCTCCTTAACAAAAAGTTGACCTCATCCTATGAGACCTTCAGTGCAGCTAGTTTCAGCAAAAATGAAGAAGGCAATCCAGAGGATATCCCGCTTACACAGACAGGGGAATACAAGCCATCTCCTGTCAATACTCTAACTAGAAGAGAAGTTTACCTGTAGGCTCAAAAGCAGCAACAAAGTTCTTTCATAATATAAGAAAGAAATGGGGCAAAAGTCTTAAAATCACAACAATTTTAAGAAAAAATGTGAAACAAAAAAGAGGGGTCCACCAAAGAGACAAAAGATCTGCCTGCCACTTCTGCCTCCATAGCAGGCATGTAATTATACTGTCTGCCTGACTATACTGTACAATGTAGAAAACATTGTCGTTACTTGCATGTCTAATTCCCCCTTGCTGATTTTTATTTTCCTAGATCTATGGTTGCAAATTCCTCCCATAGTAGCAAGCTTGATTAAAAAGAACACAACACACTGTTGTTTCCCCTCTGCAGAAGCATGAACTAAGCCACTCATTTTGTTTGTTTGTCATCTGGCTTGTTGAGGATAACAGGTCAGGGAAAATGTATTCAAAACATATCATCTGAATATTGCTGATCCCCATCAGGGACAAACCTTCAGAAACCATAAAGATATAGGATAAATATAAAGAAATAATCATTAATAGGCACTTTGTGAAGACCACAGCTTTAATATTCTCACCTCTCATCTGAGGCTGAAGCAACAGAAATACATTCAGCCTGAGACTGCAGTCAAAAACATGGCATACTTTCCTGTGATTCATGAACTCTGATTCTGTTTTATCCATTGAACAAACATGTCTTGCTGTGTCTCTTTCTCTCTCTCTCGTTCTCTGTAATGATTATTTCAATGTAAACACAATTATTAACACTTATACCATAGGATAGCAACAACAAACTGTTGAAATCATTATTTTGGGCAAGACTAACATTTAGCTGGGAAGATTGTAATAACAAAAAGGCCAAAGATCACATAATGGATCAGGGGAAATGCTAAGTATTGGGGCTTGACTTAGAAAATAAATGTATTCACAAAAAAACCATATGTACTCATAACACAGCTTCAGTTACATTCTAAGCAGCAGCACAGTTCACAAGCCCAGATGACAATTTTTTTTTCCAGTGTGGTTCAGTTGAATGCCCAAAGGAACTGATGCTTTTTTTTTTTGTAATGACATGATATATTGCAGCACATGCTGCATACGATATGCTGCATATGCTAGTTCCAGGGAATTTTTAAGATCAAAATTAAAATATAATAGTAGAAGAGAAGGCTATGTTCATGGGAATGCTTGATGGGAGGGAAAAAGGTGGACAATGGAATAATGCAGTAACAAGAGAACATTACAACTTGGGTACAAAAGCTTCTTTTCAGATTTCAAGGCATGGTTGCTAAGTCTGGCCATCAGTGTTGCAATTTGTCAACTGCTTCAATTATGTCAAAGATTATGATAATGAAAGCTTTCTTGAAACCAAGTGCATTAAAACCAAGAGAAGTGCAATACTAAATGATATCAAGATTCTGAACATCTAGTGTTAGTAAAAAATGGTCTGATCAACAGCGGTGTGCTACCTAGGAGGTCAAGATGAGCTAAAAGGAGTGCAAGATACTGTGATATACAAGAGCTGTAACAATTCTCATGGTGAGTGCTTCTTGAAAGGAAGAGGAAATTAAACAGGGTTTTGTGCAATAAAAGCAACAAAACATGCAGAACATCAACCAACTGCTTTGTAGTTGATGCTGTAGTAATAATCACAGACCGAGCTCAGACATTCAGACAAAAGTGACAATCAAACAAACAGCAAGGACAGCTCAAGGACAGAGAAAGCATTCAGATCCCTGGCTGTTGAACCTGGCGTGAAGGCATGGCTAGATGGTTCTCTAGTAACTGTAGTCATAATGTAGCTTTGGGTAGTTTCTTGCTTTTAAGAATTGCATAAAAATAACCTTAAACAGCCTAAGGTAGAGGTTGGTAAATCAAAACAACTCATCACATTTACCTTTTGAATTCACTTCTCCATTTAGTGGGTTGTGCCATTACTGGCCTTTACATTCTCCTCTCTAAATTTTACTTTCTTCAAGTAACATTAGTTTGTGTATAGCAGTTATGATGAATGGGCACATTTTAGAAAGAAAATATTAAAATCAAAGATTAATAATGATTGAACATTTTTATGTTTAATTATTTAAGTAAAATGGAGAGATGCAAGTTAGTACTTTGTTATGAGACTGCGTATAGCAGTTACTGCTTTGTATAATCTGTAAGTACCTGTTTAAAAATGCTTCTAAAATGCTTATGTAATGTAAACACAGTTTTCTTGCACGTTTCAACAGAATACACAATTGCATAACACAGTTGTTCAACCGAACTTCCTTTAATAAGATTTTATTTAATATTACACACAAGAAAATAAATTAGGTAGCTGGGTTCCATATATTCTTAGACACTTTTTCTACAAGGCTAATAATACAGGTCATAGTGGACCTTCAGTTTAAATGGATCAGCAGTCACTCACCAATTTTTGCACCACATAAGACAGTCATGAAATAATTTTCTTGTGTGCATCTCCTTAGATCTAAAATGCGTGTGAAAGAATTTTTAAAAAATTCTATCTACTGTAAGTATTCACGGTAATTCTTGTGGAACTAGCCACTATTAATATGCTGATTACTCTTCTGACCTGGCATGACATACAAATATATTTTGTGTTTGTATTTTTCCTCTTTATTTGAAATAGGTTTAATCTGGTGCCACTCCATAAATAGAGTGCTTTTGTATAAAAAATAAACAAATAAAGCTATAAAAAATAATTAGGGTGAATGCAAAATATGCAACTGTGCCTTTTATACCTATTATTATGGTAAAGTGGTAGTTGGGTTTGGACACTGAGGGGTAAGGGGCTATTCCCAACTTTTTTGAACCTGTATATTTACCTGTGTTTATTTTCTGAGAAATTATAAATAATATATTTAAAAACAAGCCTTTTGCCA
Source organism: Rhabdornis inornatus (assembly GCA_013397075.1). NCBI lineage: Eukaryota > Metazoa > Chordata > Aves > Passeriformes > Rhabdornithidae > Rhabdornis > Rhabdornis inornatus. The sequence goes on along the minus strand of VWZS01001010.1, from coordinate 427,638 downwards.
AACTCAGTTAATGGACCAGTCTTAAGCATTATTAACACAAGGCTGTGGTTTAAGTAGGTCTTGAGGATTTTTTAATTACTATTTGTGTGGGGTTTGGGGTTGTTTTAATTTGTTTTTAATTCTGCTGCCTGGAAAAAGTATTATCAGTCTATATAATAGTTATTTAGCAAGGTATCACCAGTTCATGGTGCCAGGAAATTGACAATTTTTTTAATAGCTTTTAGCCTTCATCACATTTTAGTTGTACAGTATAGAAATCATCTTTTTCTTTCCTTCAATGGGAAACTCAAATGAGCTTTGCATGTATTTTACATTAGGGCACCTTTATAGATTGATGCATTAATATATAACTTTATATGTATTAGAAAGTTCAATAGCTTTGGTCTAAAATCTAAGGCTTATTCCAGATCTCAGACCCACTATGTTTATTGAATATGGTTTCTGACTGGCCTGCTGCCTGAGTTTCAGGAAAAAAAGTTAAACATTATTTTTATGTGGGGGAAGAACTTAAATGGGATTGAAATGATTGGCTGAAAGGCTACCCTAGAAGTTGTCAAGCAGAAAAATCATGAATATGGATAAAGGTCTTGCCATAAATCCAGCCATCACCAAACACTTGTAAGGAAGTTGAACAATGAAATATTTTTCCTTCTATTTTATTGGTGATAAATATACAAAGTTTCCTTAAGGAAAGAAGCAGATGAAAAAGCAATAGAAATGAAAGCTCATCAGATAAGTTGTAATTACTGACTGAAAGAGCATAAGCACTAGGAAGAAGACAACATTCAGCAGCTACCTGGGGTATGCTTTCAGACAACTTTTCCTAAATTTTAAAGCACTTGCATTCAGTGTGGTACGATCTGTTTGTAATAATAATCATTGACTATTGTTCTGCAACTTGGATGTTGATAGTGAAGCAGAGAACAATTTATCATTGTTTATTATGAGTCACTATGCACGCAACTATGCTAAACATGGCAAAATGTATTAAACGCTAGTCCACCTCTATTTATGAAATATTTACATAATTTAATTTGCTTTTGTACAGTTTTATGTAAATAAATTGCTTGTCATTTTTGTCTCTGCAAATTAAAATATAACATGTTCAACTGGTTGCCCATTTGCCGGTTTACTTTCTTGGACAGTTTATTCCAATTTAACTAGATTAAATCACATGCTAGTTTCAATATTTAGTGGTATTCTGAATGGCAAAGATGATACTGCCTTAGTAACTGGCTACAGATTCAGCTGCAGAGGTAGCTGAGGTTTTTACCTGTTTTCAGAGCAAATTTCAATAGATGCAAGGCTATTGTCACCCAGGACAGCACACAGCTATTTTTATAGCAGAAGTAGAGTACTTGTAACCTGAACAGTTGCTTCTGGTTACTGTTCAAAAGGGCTTATTTTTAAGATGTGTTCAAAACCTTCCTATTAAGTGGAATAACAAGTCTTTAGTAAAAGTCCAGATATTTCCATTATGGAATGGCAATTTTCTTATTATCAGCAAGGCTGCTGTTTTTTCCAAAAAGTTTTGAACTATTAACAAATTCTAAAATATCAGCGGAGCGTCTATGCTGAGAAAAACAACACAATTAATGCAGAATTTCAGGGGAAAAAAAGGGGAATAAAAGCCTCCAGTTCTGTCTGGCTGTGAATCAAATTATCCATCTCAGCACAACTGTGGATCAAGAACAAATTCTCCTCAAGAAGAAACATCTAAGAAGAAAGAGCTCATTCCTTAGCTGTCTGGATCACACATAGTCTTTTTGCCTTTGTTTGTTTGCTTGTTTTTTTTAAAAGAGCAGGTTCCACAACAGTGATTATATTGGGATTTGCATCAGTTATAATACGTGAAAAATGTGTTCGTGAGGAGAGAGATTGAACGTCAAAACTCCTCTCACCCCTCTGTGTTATGCAAAATACAGAATTACTACAGTGACCTTGCAAACCACTAAATAAAATTTCCCAGTAAACACCACAGAAAGTGGCATTTATATCCTTTTACCTTAGTTTCAGATTAGGCTTTGATTTTTGTAAATAGAACCTGGACAGAACTTTTTGAAAATAAACTTTACATTGCAAATTTCTTTCTCTGAATGTGCTTTAAGTTAACGTTTCCTAGTCTTCTCTAACGAATGTGTCAAAGAAGATTCCTCCTTCCACAAGCAAAAGTCTGAATCTACAAGCCTATGGAGAAAGTTTAGTGCACCACCTGACCCTTGGTCTCCCCCGCTGCACTTGAATGAGCTCCCCGTCCACCTCTTTTAGCAGTAGCAGTGTTTTAATGACTAACTTCAATCAAGCTTTCAAGTTTATTTTTTACTAGCTGTAGTATGCAAGGCATGACCTTATGTTTGTTTGTCTTTTATCTGCATTTTCTTGTTTACCCACTGCATCCAAGAAGGTGATTAGAGGAAGATAAGATAAATTTCCTGAACCATTAAGAGTGGTAAGAGAGGATGATATAAACTAGCAAAAGCAAACAATTTATGCTCCCCTTTAACCCCGGCTTCGTTTCTCCCTCCTGTGTTGCAGTAAATTGTAAATCTTATGCAGAGACTGAAATTAATAAATGTGACCTAGGCAGAAATAATTTCTTGTCTTTATTGAGCCTCCTGAGGGGAGTGTATAGAAGATGTTTAATAGTTCATAAATATGCAAATCATCTAGCTTTTGCTAAAAAAGAAAGTAGTGCTAGCGTTAGATGAGTGTATTCCTTAGTAAAATCATAGGATTCTGGTCAGGCAGTTCATACAGTTCTTTCTTCTAAAGCAAGTACATCTGGTTTAAAGGCTGAGATACAGTTACCAAGAAACTGGAGGTGGGGTGGGGGGACAGGAAATGCAAAATACTTATTCTGTACTTGTGTAGAATAGCCTCTGGGAAAAAAAGGGAGCAAAGAACAGCAAATAGGTATAATGTAATTGGTACAGAATTGAGGGAAATATATCCCTTTAGGAATTTCAAACCAAATTAAGGATTCAAAAATAGGGAGATACTAATGCATAATTTGTAGCTATCTATGGTACGGTACTGTAATTTATAAGAAATGATTCTTTCTAATTATAAGGCATGTGATTCTATTTAAGGTGATGTTTCTAAACATTTAGGTAATGGTTAAAAAATGTTTATGTATTAGTACTACTTTTCTGTAAGCTTACTAAAGCAAATTTCAGCAGGCTTCTACAGCATTCACTGTAGGAGAAGTTTTGGAAAGACCAAAGAGGCAAGATATAGCTTTCATATTTCTATTCTATTTTCAGTATAACAACCAACTTTTTTATGTTCATGTTATAATAACAAATGAAAAAGAACCCAACACTTTTCAGCTGTGCTTTCAAGGATAGTACTGAGGGAACAAAGAAGCCAAAGTAGTATAAAAGCAGGTTTGTACCATGTTTACTACTCCTCTGGTAAATTCACACTCGGCAAACTGTAGTGTCATGAAGAGAGCAACTTTAACAATGAACCATGTAAGTTTTTCCCAATCCTGTTGGCAATCAGAGAAGGAAGGAATGACTAGAACAAAAGGGAAAAAAAAACCTACGTCTCAAGGATTTCCAGCTTCTACAGAATACCCCAAATAGCAATACTGGATTCTACCATTTCCCCACAAAAGTACAGATTTACCTCTTCCAAATGTACTTGCAGGTTTTATAACTTGTAATAAATCTAGTTGGGGAAAATCATCTTCCCGACTCTTTTGCTTCTTACATGGTAACTGTGTTACATGATTCCAGAAAATGAAGCTGCTGTGGCAAGGTTGTGGTGTTAGTAGTTTGTTTGAAGTTAGTTGAATATGTATTTGATAAGACAAGTAGAAATGAAGAAATCAGAGTAAGATATTAGTCTGAAAATATTCACAAACTGCTGCACATGCTGCAATGGTTCATTATTAAGGCCTGATCAAAAGAGAAAAGGCAAGTAAATTCACAAGCAAAAGTGGATAAAAGGATAAAAAAAGTTACAGATGGACAGCTTGGCTAAGTGTGTGTTTGTATGTGTATGTATGTACACTTCTTGCTTTTGAAGAAGATTTTAAGATTAAACAAAATTTTTTGTCATTATCCAATGAGTCAAATCCAGAATACTAGACAATAAAGACCTTCAGTAGGAGGTCCTGTATTTATTCTAAGGCTTAGTTAGACAGAACAAAATACACAAATTAGCATCTACCACTTGGTCTGGCAGTGTATGGTGACCACAGAGTCAGACAACTGGATAATTATTGAACCTGCTTCAGCTTCTCTCTAATTTCCTATCTTACATAAGCTTCTAGAACAAAAGTCAGAGCATTTATTTTAAATCTTCATCTCCTCTTGCTGACAGTACCTGGAATCAGCTTGGCACCTACTTAGCTTTTCTGCACCTTGCACTGAACTAGAAGAGAGCCCTGGAGCAACAGGTGACTTCATATTCTTTTTCAGTCTGACCTCTGAGCATCTGGCAGGCATCATGTTGCCACCCTTATCTTTGGGAGCATAAAATTATGGTAGACTCACTCACATATAACTTAATGTTTGGATATTAAAAGGTGGTAGAGCAAGAAGTATGCCTTGAATTTAGAATATTCTGGTGCTATGCTGATTAAAAAAAAAAAAAAAAATTATCCTGAATTCCAGAGAGGGTTGAAAATCTGCTCTGTGTGATAAAGAACCAACCACATGGTAGGTACAGCTTTACAATAACAAGCTGTACATTTCTACTTACTCTAATTTGTGCCTTATGTAGAGACACAAGGAAAATGCACAAATGCTCTCTGGCACAGGTTCCTCTGAATTACAGTGCTTTATATATGCAAGAAAGAAGAAATCTTTTGCCCAACCCTAGTAAGTTAAGCCTGTTTCAAATCAGTTTGGATCCCCTGATGAATATTCTGATTATGTTTATGAGTCATCAGTGAAATGATGATGGGTAATTAATGATACATCTAGTGTAAAATGCTCATTTAGAAAGGTATAGAATTAATAGAGGGGATATGATGCAAAAGTGCTGGCTGGAGAACAAGATTTTTGCACTAGAACTTCTATAAGGTGCTATAATGTATTGGCTACAAATATTATTAAATATTAATATAAAAGTTAAATATCACTTTTCCATTCCAAAGAAAATTCAGCTAATCAAAATTAGCATTCAGAAAGAATTAAGGGTGAGAATTTGGCTTGTCATGGACTCAGGGCACATCTGAAAGTTACAGAATATTGTCTTCTGTACTGAGTGACTGCAGATAAAATAAATTTAGCAACATTTAGAAAAAGTACATCTTGTCTTCTTTCCTTACACAGTAACGGCATTCCATAAGTTTACTGTTCAGTGTCACTGAACAAAAGAGAATGAAGGCTTAGAATTAAGGAAGGGTTGTCAAAAAGAGTAAATTCTTCTGCTTAAATAAAGATAAAGGTGCATCATTAAGATTTTTTACAATTCTGACTTTTCTCCTCTAAATAGATAAGGATATAAATACTAGAAAATATACTGATTAGGGTGATCAAAATTATACAATACATAAGGTAGGATTCTACCTAGAGAAGCCTAGAGAAGAGAATTGAGAGGTTTGACAGTGATATATATGAAGTCATGAAACGATTAGTTTTGCTTAACAAATCAGCTATGGGTCACTATAAGAAATTATGATGAACTGCATTCAAGCTATATGGAAGTGTATTTTCTCACACTGAATCAAGCAACTTTTTGTCAGAGATCAATTTTTGGGATGGACCCATGAATTTAGCTCACATAAATAATAAAATAAAACCAAGGATATTTCTAGTTTCATTCTTTTTATGAACAATGTAAGTAATAATAACATAATAATAGAATATCTCTGTTTCTCCCACTCTATCACCAAAACAAATGTACTCACCAGTACTGAAAATATAATATTGTGTTGAAAGTCCCCTTCTCTCTCAACCAAAAAAACTCTCAACCAAACACACACTGAAACAAATTTAACAGAAACCTCAGCCCTCAACACCACTATTTTGTTAGCTAAGAAAGTAAAAAGCATTGCTTCGGGAAGTGTTTTCTGATAGTCGATCCTTTTGATGCTATTTCGCCAAGAGAGTGATGAAAAACAATTTATGCCTAACCACAATTACTCCTTGGAAATCCACTGCTGCAAGACTTCTACTGAGAAGACTTTCAATGGGAAAAAATTAAAAATGGGGGAGAAAAAGAATTTTTTAAACACGGATTACATTAAATTTACCAATTAAACTCTGAAGCACTGTGCCTCAGGAAACACATGGCTGAATTATGCAGGTTCCAAGCACTAGAACAGACTGTTAGGGGATTTATTTGGACATGCAAACAGACACAGGTTTTAAAGGGAGTAATTTTTTAAACTCAGTGACAGGTGTTTACCTTGTGCACTTCTGATTGTGGAGATGCATATAGATAAAAAAATGGATGGCAAAGGAAACCAAAAGCATTTGCAAACAATTTTCCAGGAGTTTATGTTATTTCAAACTTTATACCTCTGAACACAGTACAAACAGAAGATAGTAGAAAATAGTTGAAGCATACAGCAATATGTGAGGTCTCACCAGATGATGTTTGTGATGTTTGGAGTGTATGGATATATCTATCAAATAGGACACCTAAAATATTTAACATCAGTGATGTGATAAGAACTTCTGCTGTGTCTTCTGATAGTAATGAAAAGATGCAACACTTTTTTCCCCCCTAAGACATTAAATAAAAGTGTTTCTTCACCTTCACATTCAGTTAGAGAAAGCAATTTTGTCTTCATAGGATTTAGTTTTGGAGTCATTAGAATCTGTGCAGGTCAATCTCCAATGATTTGAGATTAACGAAACATTTTTAATTTTTAAAATTTTGTTTAAAACCTAGATTGATACTCATGAAGCGAACATGCATAACAAATACTTGAATGAGTACAAGTTAGCATTATTTTAGTTTAAAGAACTTAGAATAATGCAGCAGTTTTTCAAAAACATTCTCATATAACATGGCAGGAAATAAGATTATTATGTGAAGATACATTTGTTTCATTTACAATGATATTCTTTTAAGAATTATTCATAATGCCAGTGGTGTTCATCATGTATATAAAGATCATTTTTTGACAGCAGTGGTACTGCAACTACTTCAAACTTAAGACTCTGGCTTACAGAACAAAATACTCCTTATACTCCATGCAGTAGCATGAGTTGCAAACCTGGGAAGTATATACTGTTTAACCTTTAAAAAATGTAAATGAATAAAAGGTAGCATTTACACAGAATTGCATTAGCCTTAAGCAAAGTGCATTCTGGGTACTGAAAGTTAAGAAACTGGACATTTTGATTAGGTTTCATTAACTACGTAGACAGAAAATGTCATTATTTAAGCGATCAATTAATACTTAGCCCTCAAAAGGAGACAAATATAACTATTACTTTTCTTTTTGCTTGTCCTAAACATGGCAACTAGTGATAAAAGAAAACTACTATAGAAGTTTACCTATTGATGAAAACATAAAGTTTAGTTTGGGTTTTTTTCCCCCAAGCAGATCCCTCAAATCTCTCTGTGTTTGAAATTTTTTTGCTATCTTCAGCAAAATCTACCATATCTGTTGAGAGATAAATTCTGGTATTTTTCTCCGCATGGAAACGAGAAGGTTACCATCTCAAAGGTTATTGCTACTGTAAAAAAAGCAGCACAGTGCAGAGATGATAACCAAGTTATCCTATGTGTGACTGCTGTGTTACACAAATAATTCAGACCTAGTTGTTTTATTTTCATATAGCTTGATAGAGGTTTGTTTGCAATACATGAAGCAGGGATCTTGACTGTGGTACATTCTACACAAGATTAGACAGGAGAATCTAACTCTTAACTCTCTAAATCTGAGGAATTTACAATGTACTTTCTGACATGGAGGAGGCATACTCCACCTCCAAAGATGTATTACCACCTTTGTGAGAGTATTGATTTTCTGTAGAAAAAGCTAGGATCAGATATCATGCCTCAATGAGAGATCTCTGCCTCTGAGCACCAAAAAGCAGTCATTGCAGGTTCTCTCAGCTTCTATCCTTTGTTTTCACACTAGAACTGTGGAAAGGAAAGGAATCAGATATGGCTAAAGATGTTTATTTGTAATCCTTGAATCTGGCTGCCACTTATTTTTCAATAGATCAAATTCTTAATAAAGTTTTTTAATAAGGAAAAGTCTGTTAATATAAGATGTGACAAGTTGTACAATTTTTCATGCCCTACTCCTGAGAAAACTGAATTATCTTTTAGTCATAGAAAAAAAATCTGCCTCTGCATCACTGCAGTAGAATATATGTATAGAAAAAGGAGTACTGAAATTCTGTTTCAGTTTACACACGCAACTGGAATTAATCTGCATAGGGATAAATCCGAATAGAGTTTGTCCCAGTATAATCAAATTACAAACAGGAAAACCAAGGCAGACTTCTTAGTATTTTTAATTTTTTTGTTATAAATTCCATTCCTTACTGGATATTCATATTCTAGTACACTCTTGTATCAGCTTGGTTGGAATGCTAAAAGTTTAAAATGTCTCAAATCTCTCTTCTTGAAAAAGAAATCTTTTAAGACTGAATTGCACTGATTTCAGAGCTGCAAAGGATCTGAACAAATGCATGATTTTATTGTAATTGTGTACATATAGGTGTGTATTATTTCACTGTTTATAAATACACAACATTGTTACCCCATTTGCAATAAATATCCCCCAGAATACACTAAGGTATCCCCCCAGAATCCCCCCTTGCTATGCCCAAGAGACAAAGGAAAGCAATCTTCCTTTGACAGGGTTTTGTTCATTTTTTCCTCTTCAAACTTTCCCAGAAACTTCTATTTTTTCTTGTTGACCTAAAAGTCATTACAGAACATTTACCCTCTTGCTCTCAATAGTACTTAAAGATTTTAACAAGTTTTTCCTGGGGAGAAAAAGGAGCAGTCAGTGTTGGATTAACGCAGCAAAGGTTGAACATACATGACAGCAATATCTCAACCCTCCCCTTGCTCCGCCTTCCCAATCCACAAGAAAGAAATATAGTGACCCAAGAGCAGCAGCAATTTAGTTCAAAGAGAAAATACAGTGAGATTTAAAACCTGTCCTGAGAAATTATGATACCTTCCACTGCCTATTGCAACCAAGAATGCTTATAGAGATGCTATTTGGAGATTATAAAAACATATGTTGTTAATCTAACAGGAGTGCCATGGAGGTTTGTTGACCAAATCCTCAACTACAATAACTCAGCACATAATCCACAGGGGAGAAATCCATTCTCCTAAGTGTTCTTTTTGGTTTAGATGATGATATTGCCATAGCTTGTATTCAATACCTTGTTCATCACAAAAATTTGCAAACAACAGTGTATGGCCCCAGTTATTTTAGGAAATTGATTAGAGGGTTTTGTAGCTGATGTCTTCAATAACAGTTTTGGATTTAGAGCACAGGCCCTCCTTTGGAGACCTGAAGACAAAGCCGTTGAGAGCAGCTTTTCCAGCAGACTGGTCAACCTGGTGAGTAGACCTCTAATTTGCGAACTGATGTGGAAGGAAATTACGACCCACAGAAAAGCAAAGAAGTAGTGGGCAGGTGGCAGGTACAGGAGAGAACTCCAGAGTAATAAAAGAGGGTGAAAGGAGGTCCATCTCAAGTAGGTTATATGAACAGAAATGCACACAGACAGGGAAACAAAGAGGAAAGACTGCAACTGCATGTGTTTGCATACCTACATATCTTATATAATTTTGATTGCTCAGCTGTAGTAGGACAACTCATACAAATAGGTTATTGCAATGGATGGTTATTGCAAGGATGTGTGGATACACATTCTTCAGGGAAGACATATCAAGAAGATCACAAAAGGGGTTAAAGGAGAGGTGAAGGAGTGGCTCAGAAGTATGCAAGCCCTTCTGTGAGACAAGCAACAATTTGTCCAAGAGTTCAGAACTCAATGTGAAGGGAGAGGCCAGTAAGGGAGACCCAGCAGTAGGAGTTTGTTACAGTTCACCTGATCAGGGTGACAATATGAATGAAGCTATTTTGAAATAAGGAATTCTGGATGACAGACACCAGTTCTCATGGAGGAATATTTTGGCATTTTCTGGTAGGTCACTATGACAGGACTTTTGTCAGAGGTAACTTCTTGATACAAATACTGATGCTAACCAGGGGTTAAGTACAGCTGGATCGGCTGCTCTGAAACAAGGAAGAACCAGTCAAAGACATGCTATCTAATGTCTTTGAGTAATGTCAAAGGTAACTTTGACTGGAATAACCATGAATTAGTGGAGTTCAAGATCCTGAGGAGAATGAAGATAAGCACAGTCTATAGTCTGTGCTTAAGGGGAGCACTTTTCAGATTCTTCAGGGAACAGGTATATAGAATCATATCGGAGGAAGCATTCTAAAGGGCAAGAATGCTGAAGAAGGTTGTGAAAGACACGAGCCAAACACAGTAATAGTCCATCCTGACTCCCAGGAAAACAAGCATCTCAGATGGCCAGTCTGACTAAACAGAGAGCTTGTGGTGGAATTCAAATGAGAAAAACCAGACGGCAGTGTACAAGAAGGTTGAGGAGAGGCTACTAAAGAGAAATTTAGAAGTCTTTTTCAGCCATGCAGGGATGTTGTTAGGAGAGTTGCAGCTCTCTTGGAAACCTGTTAGGGATTACAAGGGCAATAAGAATTGCTTCCAGCACTTCCAGCAAGCATAGTGTTGGAAGGGGTCGGTGATTTAGTGACAGCAGATGTGTAAGGATGAGGTGCTCAATGCCAACTTTGCCTCAGTCTTTGCTGAGAATGTCTCCCAGGCACCTGTGCTTAGTGAAAGGTTTCAGAAAGAAGAACAGAAAATATTGGATGAGGATAAAGATGGTGTTTGCTTCAGACAACTCAACCCATGAAAACCCAAGTGATCAGATGAGCTGCATCCAAGAGTACCCAAAGAGATGACTGATGTCCTTGGATGGCTGATGTCAGTCATCTTTGACAGGCCACGGAAATCTGAGAACTGGAGAAAGGAAAATGTTGCAGTCATATTCAGAAAGACCAGTGTGTCAACTTCAGAAAACTACAGACCAATGAGATTAATTATTTTGTCTGGGAAAATCAAGGAGGAAGTCCTCCTGAAATAAACCCCAAATCTGATAGAAAACAGAAGGTTTTCTTTCAAGTGTCGTCCTCTACCTAGAGGCCAGTGACAAGTGAAGGAGTTTATCCTACAACCTGTCCTGTTTAAAAATTTCACCTTGTTCAGCAAACCAGCCTTCTGCCTCAATGTCTCTACTTCCTATTTTGTTCTTGTAAACTTGAATTAGAATCATACAGTTTGATCCTTTGCATCCAAACTGTACAATGTTGTTCTGAGTTGAGATACAAATAAGCAGAGTAGTGCTGCTGTGCAGAGGAGGCTGCCTTTTGCAAGGAATCCTCTCTTCTTATGGTCAATGTTTTAGTGTCTATACTGTTTGAGGAAAAAAAACCTGCTTCTCCATCCAACATTGTGCCAGCCTAACAAAATAAGACTTTAAACTGAAGATACAATCAAGTGCTTAAGGACAAGCTTAACTTTAGCTGAAAAAAGTGATACCAAACAGCACAGTGTAACTGCTCTCTGACCGCTGATCTACTGCTTGGCTATTATTCTCTCAAGTTAAACTCTTAAATCCATGTTACATACATACTTAGCACTACTCTGGCATCCACAGATACTGAGTTACAGTATATCAGTAGCTTCGAAAAACAGCTGAATTTGCATTCATTCATCAACATTGTGATAGGCAACTTGAATGCATGCAGACCCAGATCATGCACGTAAATGTATCTATACACCGTCAAATGTTCAGTAAGCAGGTATACATACAAATGTATAGCCAAGGAGTGATAGATCAAAATCAGGTTCTGAAGAGCTGTAAGGGTGAACTACTCTAGGAGCCTCAACTTTCAGTACCAATTATGTTGCACACGCTGTGAAGTATTGCAGCCACACTCGCTTAATCATATTCTTTGCTTACACACTGTATTTAAGTCTTAAAATCCTCTGGTCCTGGAATTGTTTCTAAAGTAGTCTCACTGTTTGTTTGATGGTATTTTCTTTTCGTCATAATTATTGATTTTTATTTGTCCATTATCAGCACATTATATTTTGGAATTTTCAGTTGGTCATGTGTTAGAATCCTTTTCCCTCAGATCACCAATGATGCAATTATGGATATTCCAGATCATCCATACAACATATATAATCACAAGTTCACCTTTACACTACTGCAATATAAAATTGCATTCAAGAAAATTATTCTTTCATCTACTCTGGATTTATTTTTCAAGGTCATAATTACATTTCTCAAGAATTACCAGTTTTTATAAACTCTTTCCCTACCATTTTTCCAGTCAACTATTTTTAGTTTACAAATTTAAATCAAGTTAGACTGTCTTACTCTGTGACATATCAAAATATAATTACACATTCTGGTAGTCAGCTGAACCTTGTCCCTAATTTGCATCCTATCTTGAGCAATTTATTTTCCCACTTGTCATGAAACTTATGACTCGAGCTGATCTTTTATAGATCGCTTGGCAAAAGTGAATAATTAGAAATATAGTTCCATCTGCATTAGAATAGTTTTTGTCCAAATTTTGGATTTAGGCATGTCGCATGCCTCCCTAAAACTCTCTAAAAGGAGTGCAAGATATAAAACATTAAGGTGAATACAATGAACTACCATCTTGAAAATTAGTGAACCTTGTACCTTCTAATGTATCATGAAATTATTTTATTCTCATTTAAGACTGATTTTATTGATAGTTTCACTGGAATTATATGAACATTTTCTAGTTCTAAGGAAATTACATTTATTCCTATCATGATGCATAAAACATTATATGCTTTGAGGAGAGGGTCTGGGATTTTGTTTATGTGTTAAACTGTGTTTAATAAAACAGGTTTGAGAAAATAAATCACTTACTTGTCAAGCATAGAGAACGTGCTGTTTTGAAGTAACATTAACAAGCCACTTACTGATTCAGTAAAGCAGATATTAGAACTCTGTACACACAGCTATGTTTGTCCTAAATTCCAGGAGCACAGCAGAATTCAGGATATTCTAAGAGTTTCAGAAATGTGACCAATTATGTAACAAGATATGCCAAGGAACTTCATAACTAAAAATCAGGGCATATGAGGCATAATTAAAATGCGGATTTTCAACAACATATTTTTTTAAATTCTCAGTAAACTGCACAAAAAATGAAATACCATAAGGTTGCCAGAGACTTGAGTTCCTTGTCTGTATAATGAGAAAGGAATATACTCTTGCTCAAATCAATCTATGTAACAATGACAATTTACCACCTTTCTTAAAACAAGTGTACCTTCCTATGATTCCTCCAGGTCAGAATAGGGCATGATCAACACTGCAGGGTGGCACAGAAAAGGGCTGCAAAGTAAGAAATTCACAAAAAAATAGCTAGCCTAAGAATATTCAGTGTCACTCACTCCACATGCTTTTAATGTTTTTATGGAGTTAGAAAAACTCAGAGCATCCTCTGAGCTGAACTAGAGGAGTTTGTTTCCCTGCTCATAAAAGATTACATAGGTGACGTTGACTATCCTAATACAGTTCTGTTAGGTTCAGAAGGGACTAGGAACAGCACATCTCTGTTATAAACCTTCCAATCTGCTTTAATTTGCCTCAAACCTACACTTCCACACAGCCTTTTTTTTTTTCTTTTCTTTTTTCTTTTTCTTTTTTTTTTTTTTCTTTTTATGCTCCTACTAGGCTACAGAACACCTCTTATTTGGAAGGACAAGGACAGAGTTGCCTAATTACAAATTGAGTTTGATTAATGAATACAGAAGAGGTTCTGTCATTATTCACAGAGTTTTATGTCTCTCCTTCCACCCTCATGAATTCTATATAAGAATTTCATAAGAATGAAAAGAAAATGTCATAATTGTGCCTCAAGAATCAAGAGGGCAATTGTTTTTCCCTTAATATAATTTTGGATTAGAAATAGTGGTACAAAGCAGGTGAGAGCGTAAGACTGGAGCAGGTCTGAGACTGGGGCCACTAGGAGTGTTTGAACTACAGGGGAACTTGGTGACAGATAGCTGCCATTATCATTAGCAATGGTAAAGGGCCTCACTTTTATTTCTGATGATCACCACTTACAGTGATGATCAGAGCAATACTTGCCTTTGTATTTCTGCTTACAACCCTCTGAGCTCAATGATCCAGCCTGGCACTTTATTATCCATTTACTAAGTGCACAACTATATCCAAATTGGATTTCAGAAAACTATAAGGAACTAGGTAAAAAGCCTTACAAAAAGCAAGTATACAGCATCTCCTGTGATCTCCTTTTCCATTTAGCCAGTCATTTCATCACGGAACCTTTTCCCTATCTTCCTCCACAATACAGAAATAGCTTCTGGTCATCTGCTATAAGTGAAAGGGGCCCAAAAGACCTGGGGTCATACCCCACTGGGGTCTTGCCCCACTAAACAGCTGTACCTCATTTTCCCTACAGCACCTTTTGACGCTGAGCTAGCCAGAGAAACTCTTAAAATCTTTCACTAGCTCCTTCGTTTCTGGTTCAGCTGAGCTTTGGCTTTCCTAGACCTATTCCTGCATGCTCAGGCTAAATCTTTACATTCTTTAAAGGCAGCCTGCTACCACTTTCACTGTCTATGTGATTCCCTTTCATGACTAAACTCAGTGATCACGACTGATCGCATTACTTTTGATCCCTTAGTGAGTGCACAACAGCATTGGAATTCCAATTTTCTTAAACTTTTACATACACAAAAATAAACTGAGTAATAAATTAAGCAGATCACACCAAAAGAAAGAAATCAGCCCACCCTGTTTTGCAGCTTAATTATTGATAAATATCTGTCCTTGAAATGTCACATTCTCACATATATAAAAAATTATTTTTGTTCTTTGTTCACTAAAATCAATTTACAAGAATGAAATATTAACATAGATATAGAAAGTAATTGAACATGAATTTGAAATAAAAAAGTATAAGGATGGCATAAATCGAGGCAAAAGATTTTCAAGTGATATATAATAAAGAAAATTGCCTGAATGGCAGATTCCTTTCTAAAGTAAAAAAATGAAAGCTGCTGTTTCTCGTTTCTGTTATTATGGTTGTAATTATTTATAATGATAAAGCCCAGAGGCACATCATAGCAACTATTGTGCAAAAGCACAGTTCTGAAAGATGAAATCAAGAGCCTGAAAGTACATTTGTGCAAAGGGATGTTGAGACCCACAGCTATGATGGGTTATTATTTCTTTATTTATATCCTTGTTTTCTAGTGGTTGGTGTTATAAAATGTTTATAGTTCAGAAACTGTTGTCCTACATCAGAAGATGGACAGGTGAGGACTGAGACTTTATTGCTGTGGGTTCTACATGGACTATCAAACCTGGATTTTTCCCAGAGAAGACAAGGTAACATTGATACTTCTTACAGCTTTAAATCTTTGTCAGAAGTTCAGTCCCATGACCCCTCCTCCCCTTTCCACTGGTCTTCATTGGACCCTTTCAAATGTACTAGATAAGTTCAGTCATGCACACAGATACAGAAGACACATAAAAAAACCAATAACAGAGCCCAAAAACTGAACCAACCCCCCCAAAACATTCCACCCCAAAAGAGTGAACAAAGAACGTTCCAAAAACCACAAACACCCACACTAGAAAATTTAAAAATGCAATTACAAGACAAAAAAAAAAAAAAAAAAAACCAAAGCTACACAAAAAACCCAAACAAACAAACAAGAAAACCAAAAAAAGTCCCCCAAAAAACCTCAAAAAAACCCCAAAAAACAAAACAAATAAACAAGAAAAACTAACACCAAAACCAAACCACCAAAACCCAAAGAGTCAACAACAGATTGGCAAAACTGACTGCAAAGAAAGACAAACAAAGCTAGTAGATACTATAGCAATAAAATATTTCTTCTTTCACATACTTGGGGCATGAGTTCAACTCAAATTGTGTCATATAATACCAGTCTGGCTAAGTTTTAGAAATTCTGTAGACAACTGGAATAAGATATACCCTTCAAAGACTTAGGCCTGCCTTGGAGTTTATTGTGCATGACAGTAGTTCTTCTGCTAGCCAGAAAAGTCAGAACTCAGAAAGTAGCCATAGTACACTCTCGTCAGACATCTTACTTGCATGTACACTTGCACTATGTGCTAGCCACAGTACCCAAAATTATATTATCTCAAGACAACAAAGGCACACATGCCTTGAAGTGTACTGCTGGTTTGTTTTTCACATAGTATCTGTCAAGCAGCTGGGTAGGCAGGGCAAGAGATATTCTACACTTGCAAATTTTCCACAGACTGTTCTCTGGGAATAACTGAAGCCTCTCCATTATGTTTACTTCACATTACTCTGGTAAAATTAATTTGGATATTTTGAATAAAATAAAACACAGCTGAAATTGAGGCTACATAGGCTCATAATCGTAGGTGCCATAAAGCAAAGAGAAGAAATCGAATATATGTACCTCTGGTACTGAGAAAAAAAAAATTTAAAAACATCCCACATGCATGAGCAGAACTGCAGTAAGCAAATCCCCAAGCATCTAGCATTTCAACATCTGAAGACATAGATGCTTCTCTGTGCTATTTTCCCTGCTTCTAACGCATCTGGAAGATGACCTTAAAAATTAGTTGTGCATACCTGATATCAACCTGTGGAAAAACTGTGTACTAAAACACACCTCATGCTGTGTTGATGCAAGCCACAGGCAATTGTTGTTATTTAGAGGGCCTGGAAGAATAGAATTTGAAAATGGTTAACTACACAAAAAGAGCCCATGCATCCATGTACATCTTGAACACAGGATATATGGTGTTGTTCTGTCATTTAAGCTGTCTGCAGAGATCTGGAGGGTCCTTTGTCACTAAACTTCAATATTTCACTGAGACAGATGGGATCTCTGCGCAGCCTGAGTTCAAACTCCTCTTGTAGCAACATGCTAGCATATAAACTAGAAGCACTATATCTTTGTGGAGAAACACTAATAGTTTTCCCTTGGTAAAACAGCCTGGGTAACAATATATGATAAGATAGGAATGTGCGTGTAAGCAATGTACATGAGTGGAATATTCAAAGATGTTTGTGAGGATACTTCCAAAAAAAGCCCAACCAACCAACCAACCAAAAACCCAACAAAAAAAATCAACTAACCAAAAAACAAAAAACCCCAAACCACCCAACAAAATAAATGTGACACTGATGGCACCAATGATTAATATCTGTTGGAATAAACAATCATCTGTGAATGACCATGAAAATTTTGGGAAAGAAATCCAAATAAAAGAAATTAGTTATCCTTAAGAGAGGTATGAAAGAATCATTAAAATTTGAAAAAGTAAGAAGAAAGAAACACATCTAAAATGGTATGATGCTGCCAACGACTCCCTGGGGTATAATGGCCTTTGCCAGGCTGGAAAGAGCAGCTCCTAGTTTAACAGTATGAGGCACAGTACACGGGGACCCACACCTTTGGGGTCTGAGGTGACACTTGGCCTTCAAGGAGTCTTCATCACCTGTGTGTGCAGCAGTAATTTGGAAGAAGTGGGCTGCGTGGGTACAATAAAGCTGGACCCACATCTCCAATACAGGTGTGTGGAAGTAGGGTATCCTATAGTGCCCTACGAGAGATGGATTCTGGTCTAGTTGTAAGACTTTGAATGTGTCTGTGTGATTCACAAATTTTTGGTCATTTTTAAACACTTTATAAGTGTGCAGCTATTGTTGTGCCTGCTGTATTGCCGATATTGATCCTCAATGTACAGTTCCCTAATCACTTGTTAATCATTCATTGTTAAAAAAAAACCAAACCAAATAAACTGCTCATATCTTTATTTTGTCTCATGTGCTGTTATTTCTTGTAGTTACCTAAATTCTCTGAGAAAGCTTCCTTGAAGAAGTGGTGAAACATATATATAGTTGTAGTCTATATTTTAAGTTTTCTAAAGTTACTAGGGTTGTGACCTTGCCATTTAATAAGATGCTGACAAATGAGTATTACACCTGCTTACATCTCTTCAATTGCACTAATATCACTGAGGTTATATCCGTGAGCAGAAGGAAAAAAACAAAACAAAACAAAACCAATTTTATTACCTTATTACTTAGACCACAGATTGAATGCAATTTGACTGGATAAAAAAGTAAAGCTATCTAATGTAACAAACTGGGAGCATATTTACTGCCAGCAAGCTAGCTGCAATTTCTGCAGTGATCTCAAAGCTAATTGATCGCAACTATTAATTACCAAGAATAAGAAACAAATGGCTAATCAAGACTTCAGTGAATTGAGACATTTGTATAAAGCTATGAAACACCATTGCTAAGTCATCCCTAGATGTACCTAACTGTCTACACTTCAACAGCATCTTCCTAGGTTGTGATGAGAAGTGATTATCTTTCAGGAGATTAATCTCCATGTATTAGCTGAGTAATTCTCAGTTATTTCCTATTCTCATACCTGTGCTGTTGAAAAATAGCCATGCTTTTGTTGTTGTCACTCATACCTTTAACAAATCTGTTTTGCAAACCTGTCGGAATTCAATGTTATGCACTTTACTCACAAAATGATTGGCTAACTTGGTAATGTAATTTTTGTCATCTGGTTTCACTAAACTAAAAGCTTCCATACTAAATTCAAGGTCTCATGTTGCATACTTTTAGAGAACTTACATGCTACTACATGTACACACACACTCTCATATACGTATTTATACATACATATGTACATGTGAGCAAGGGGGAAAACAACCAAGCACTGTGGAACAAACCTAAAGTCAGATGTAGAAGGGCACCTCATTGCTACTGAGAGATCTTTTATTGTGGGAATAAGTCTTTTTCAGAAGCTTATAAACCTTCTGAAATAATAAATAAATACTTATACTATTAATACAGCTTCAAGGAACTTCAGCAACTTTAGGTGAGGGCTTCTTAGTCATATTTTAAATGCTTAAGTATCTCAGTTGATTAGAGAAACTATTCTGATTAGAACCATTGCTATACTAAAGACAAAGCAGCAGCATTAATAAAAATCAAAGTGAAAAAGAAGAGAGGCTCTGTTTGACAAATTTTAGCTTTTGAGCAACTGTTATGAACATGCTCCCACAAATTCATGCAAGATATTTAAAGAGAATGCTGACACAGCTAAAAAGAAATTACAGTAAAAATCAGTTTTCCGTTATGCAGCTTAAATATGACAGACTGAGTCAATAGAAGCATTTAGCTCACCAGACACAAGTTGAATTTTAATAGGGAAATAAAATTTCTTTGGAACAGATTTTCCATATATCATCTAAGATCATTATAGTAGCTTTCATTTCCTTCAAGGCAAGTGCTAAGGCACACTCCCATCTATTAGAGCAGACATCCAATAAGCAGCACCTGTTCTGCATCTTAAATACTATTTTTCTTCACACCTATCCAGTCACAAACAGTTCTGCAGTGAGGTACTCTGACTTACTCCATTGAAACTTGTAAAATTGAATATTCATCAGAGAGATAACAGTCTTTCTTTCTTTACTTAACTGTCCTACCCAGTGGAATAGTATTAACTTCCTGTCTCCTTTTTCATAAAGGGCAGGAGAGAACATTAATTTCTTTTGAGGAAAAAAAAAAGAAGGAAAATACTTTTTGTGGTCTCTTATAGCTTGATAAGTGTACTCTGTTACAAACTAACAAAGGACTATTAAAATACTGTCATAAGGATCAAATAGAATTACAGATACTAGTTGACACTAGTTCCTGTGGATGTGCTCATATGAGTGATTCTTTGAATATTTCAGTCTGATTCTGGCTTCCCAGGATCCTGAAACTGGGTGGAACAGAACCAATCTACTCAAATCAGAACACAACAGCAAAAACAGAAGACTACTCAAAAACTCTCAGGTTAGCCCAGAAAATTAGAATTTTTTATTTGTTTTGTTTTGTGGTTTGTTTGTTTGTTTGTTTTGTTTTTTGTTGAGGGGCGGGTTGGGGAGCAAAGAGTAGGGAAAGGAAAAATCAGTTTTAAGCAGTTAGGTGACAACTTTCTCCTTGCTTGACTAAACAGGAAGGATGAAATGGTGAAAACAGACTATCAAAAGCACCACATAATTACCTGATGGGCTGCTATGCCAGTGCAGTAAGCACAAGGATGCAGGAGTCCTTTTTACGTACATAACTGTAACAGTAAAATCCAGTTTCTTTACCAGACTTTGTTTCATGTGCACTGTATGTCACCTTTGCCTCCTTCCTTTGGGCTAAATACACCTACTGCCAGGTAGCCTAGCTGCTTTACCACCAAACAATTTAATAAACTTGAGCAGATTTGCCTTCTAGATAACAACTTAAACACAACAGTAATTTTATCTTTCTGTCTGCAAAAGGAAACCAGCCTTTAATCCATAGAACACATGGTTCCTCAGGAAACAACTAACTTAGGAACCACCATCTTGTTGAAAAAATCTTTTGCAGTCTATGAAGCCTGCCAGGCAGTAGAGAGACACAGAAATGAGTGTCCCCCCACTTTTTTTTCCCCCTCAGAGTGGAATCAGCAGCTCTTCTAGGGGTTAAAGGGACCCTACACATCTTATATATATTCTGCATATCAGTTTGAAAGAAAATTTTGATTTTGCAATCATTTAGGACAGTGATTAACAAAAATACCCAAACCAAAAAGGAAAAAAAAAGGGAACAGAATAACTAACCAACCAAAAAACAGACCTAGAAGTGTGATAAGTGCCTGGAATGGGGTTAACATGAATACAACTGTCTTTAGTGACCTGCAGTCACTAAAATAACAAGCTAGACAGCAATACCAATTTAAATTATGTGCTCTGTTAGGAATCTGGTTTCTCCAGCTTCTCTCCAAGAATTCTTAGGTTGGAGATAAAAACCTGTCAGCTAAAAACATATTAGTTAGAAACCGACTAGAGTATCTTGAATGTTTAAAATTGTCTGAAGTAATGAAGTACAATATGGAGAGACAATGAAAGCATACAGTAATTATTTAAGATCATTTAGGGAAAAAATAGAGAAAAATCTAACATTTTCTCTGAAATTAAAACAAAAGTTTTACTCTATTTTCAATGACAGATTCTTAACCTATTTAGGTATTTTATTTAGGAAAGCCTGTACAGGTGCCTAAATGGCATACTTGAATATTATCATTTATGTATCCCATAAGATCATGACTTTACATTTCTATCTTTTGGCTCCACAATTAAAATGTGCCTTGATGTATACTAACTAATATACCTCTTAACAGAAATAACAGAGAAGACTTGCATAATTTGTATGACCATAGAGAGTAGAGGGAAAATTAAAACTGAAAAGTGATTTAATGATAAAGACTTTTCAGATTGAAACAGTTTCTTTTCTGACTAGCAGGGGAAAAAAAACCCTCTAAACAATAAAATGTTAAAAAACCCTTTCAACTGACTACAATTTTTCAAGATTTGCATTACATTTTCTGGCATTCATCTTCAAATTTTAATGCTATTTAGTAGAACATTTGAACAACATCATTATTTGCCATTTACTGAGCTGTGTTTTTAGCTCTGTAAAAGCAAAGCAGAAGGGTACACTGAAGAAACAGAATAAATGACAAGCATGCGATGTAATTCTTTATAGTATTTTTGATAGTAGACATGCCATATTTGATGTTCATTATGCAGTAAAAAGATTTAACACCACTACATAGGAAAGAATCTAAATTAATGGGCTCATAGTACCACACTGGAAAGACACAAAGAATCTGCATAGCTCATAATCTGATAATCATAATCTTGCAGAGATCTCACAGTCTGTCAGCAAAAACACCTATCTGGAGTCAGTGAGGACGAGAGCAAGGCTGGATTTTTTCTCCCATTTCCTGAAAGAATGCTTTATTCTCTTGCAGTGTGTTAACTCCAATAGGCAGCCAAACAACACAAAGATGCTTGCTCACTTCTCCCACTCTGCCGGGGGAGTGGAGGAAGAGTAAATGAAGGATAAAAGAAGAGAAAACTTATGTACCGAAACAAACAATAATGGTAATAATACTAAATTCTCAGTAATTGAAGGGTAAGTAGAAGAGGGAAGAAAAAACAAATCAAGTGATGCAAAGGCAACCACTCCCCACCTTCCATTGCCCAGATAGTTTCTTATTTAAAGATGGATGATGCTCCTAAATGCCCCTCTTTTCTCTTTTAGTTGCAAGTTTGGTGTTATATGGTATGGAATATCTCTTTGGCTAGGTCAGGTCAGCTCCCTGGTTGTGTGTCCTCCCAACTTATTATGCAACATTCCTTGTCTGCTAAATCCATTTGTTTTGGAAACAGAATGAGAAACAGAGAAGTCCTTGATGCTGTGTGAACCCTGCTCATCAAAAGCTAAAACATTAATGTGTTACTAGTATTGTTTTGGTCAAAAGTCTAAAGCACAGCCCTATATGATCTACTATAAAGAAAATGTACTCTATCCAAGACCAGACTGGTGCACCTTTGAAATGTTTCATAAAAAGCTGTAAAACGTTTCATCCAAGTTTAAAAGTAAGGTCACTGTTAAATCCTTTGAGTAACTGGATGTAAACAACAAACACCTATTGTCTTGATTAAATCGCATTTGCAAAATTGGGTGGAAAAAAGGCTGTAACATTCCCTTTTTCCTGATTCCTAATCCATGTTTTTAATTACTTCTCCTTTATAATAATCTGAACTATGACACCCTGGCTTACAATTCAAACTTGAATTCTTGGCTAAAGAATGTTTTCCTGCATTAGGCCTATTTCTGGGGGGAGAGTTGGCAGCAGTACTCCAAAATGCAGTGAAAAAGGAGCATTTTCCTTGACAGTCTGTGCCTGACAGTGTTGTGCTTCTATTCCCTTTCTGGGCAAAATCCAATGAATTAGTCTACAATGTCTTAGGTGATTTCAATTAATATGGCAGAGTTTGCACTTAAAATAGAAGAAAAACTTAGCTACGGCCCAATTTCACATGAGATCTGTGACTGCAGCTGACAGCAGTAAGAAATATTTTCTATGCTGCTTCTACTCTGTCAACAGCAGGAATAGATTCTTTACCTACTTTATTTTCATCTCTATGGCAAATGTTTGCCTGCATTCCCAGGGAATCTTCTTAACTGTGGTAGCCCTTTGAGCTGTCTTAAATTAGTGCATTTGTTGTGTAGCTAGTCAGCTTGTAACACAGCACATCACAGCACTGAATGACTAGAACAGGTCATGAGAGCTTAAGACAGGTGGGATATCAGTGTTCTGTAGTATGAGCCACTTCTAAATAAACTTCTGGGGAAATAATTATTTGGGTAATTATTATCAGTTATATTATTAGATATATATTTTGAGGGTAGCAATTTTAGGTTACCTTGCTTTTGTCTCATAGAGGAATCTATGCACTCAACACAGAGTTTTAGGCAAGGCAATGCCTAAAAGGCAAATAATATGAAATCTGACTTGTAAATGCCTATATACTCTACTTTTATATTATTTTTATTGCAGTAATAACAGGGGTTTGACACTTGAAAGGAAAAAAAAAAAGATGATGTACTGTATGTTAAATCATGGCCAAATTTCCCTACCATGGCCTCACATGAATATCAAGCTTGTGATGACCTTATCATGAAAAGGAAAAGATTCTGTTTCTTTAGCTTGCTTGAGTAAATTCTTAATATTGTTTGTCTTCCCTTTTTCATTGGCAAAATCTTAATTACTAAATTCAGAGTGAAAAGGCAGTATTTTCGTCAGCATAAAAAGAACAATTTCCTTGAATTCTTTTTAATTATATAGTGGTCATTACTGTTTTGCTTAAAAGCTTTCATAACTGAGATTAATGTGAAGAGGAGCACATTATTACTAAGACTTCACACTCGGTGACTGTTCGAAGAGAGCTCATGTAACATCAAGGGCTTTTAACTTCCGTGCTTTTAATACAGCTCATATGCATGTTCATGTATTTACTTCCTTTCCAAATTGAGTAATTCCATTCCTTAAATAATATTCTTTTCAGTATATGTCATAGATGACACTGGGGATATTTTTATAATTGTTATTATATTTTTAAATGTTTTTGAAGGTGAAGGCTTTACATGAAGTTGAACTGCCCACCTTATTTAGAAGTCAAGCTTGCAGCAGCTATAGTTTTAAATATTTTTCCTCTATACAATTACTGAGAGGAATAAGTTGCAAGGACAAGAAGGAAAGGAGAAATTGTAGACACTGGCAAGTCTGATAGCCCAAAAGAGCTGAGGTTGCTGAAGCTCTGTGTTCACAGGTCCAGCCAGCAAGTTTCAGTGCCAACATGCAGACACTTACATATACACACAGTACATACATGCACATAACTTTTCACAAGGACCAACACAGGCAGAAATTAATTTTCCATTTCAAATGGTTGCATGTGTATCAGAAGACTATCTGTGTTTATGTAAATGAGTTACTTCTAGTTTTTTAGCACATGGAAAACCTCTGTTCTAGGAATAAATTTGTGTTATATACTCTTCATATTATTAAAAGATTTGATACCGATATACACCTACATACTTGATGCCTAAACACGGGGATATATTCTTCCAGAACATTCACAACTGAAGGAAACATCGCAATTATAAAATAAAATAGGGGTTAAAGAAACATCTCTGCTTGCTAGATGTGGGTGGGAAACAAACTATTAGAAAGACTATCAATGGCAAGTGATGCTTCCATATGTAAGGATTTAAAATATATATATTTATGCCAGAATCATTGGGAAGGCATTGCCATAGATGTTAAGATTGTAAGAATACCTTTGGGCTTAATTATCCTGGAAATGATTAAGCCAAAACATCAGCATTTCACCTTCTACAGCTTAAACCAGATGAAGAAATACTGATTCATTCTGTTCAAAGGTGTTTCTAGATAGGCAAAGGTTGCAATTCCCAGTATGACTTGTTTATGTCATTTACAAATGAAAAGCCTTTTCAAACCTTCCTTGCCTCTGTCATGCTGAATAGTCTGGCTGTCACTCTTGGACTGGATTACACTGTTGAAAGCAAATCTGTGTCACTGACCTTACCAGTGAGGCTGAAGATGCCATGGAATGCTATCCCAAGGGACAATATTTAGAAGCTCTCCATGAGACTTGTTGTCACTGACACACCAACTATAGGCTACCATTGTCAGAATTAGTGAATACTGAAATACATTTCAAGAGAAATTATGTACTGAGGGCTGCAAAGAGGGTTAACAGATAAGTCATCCAACTGATGCTATTGTATGAAATATGTTTTAGAAAGAAGATGGAATATTTCTGGTTTTTCATTTGGAAAGCTCATTTCCAACATCTAGTAACTTCAGTGAAGACTATTCAGTGAACACCCAGTACTTATGAAAAGTAGGCCATTAATGTACATAGCTAAATAAGGTTCTAGTATTCTCCCCTATTCTCATATTGTCATAATTATTATTAAATTTACAGAAGAATTTCATATTTTTTAAAGTTCTGAATCAGAAAATTTGGAACAAGGAGTATACTGCATACAACAGAATCAGCATTAAAATTTGAAGAAGAATTTCTAGAGAGAACAGAACATTAAGACTTTTATCTGTGGTGCTGCAGAGATAAAGAAGTAGCATAAAACTGCATCTAAATTGTACAAGGTCTTGGAGAAGATGAAGATCTTATGTCTAATGCACTATGGAAGAGGCATCAACGCCTGTACTCTTCATTGATGTGTTACAAAAGAAAAGAGAGATGAGGAAGATAATTATAGTGGCTGTGATTTTAATAGATTAAAGAGCTAAAATTAGCATCAGACTACAGGAGAAGTTGCAGTAATCATGGTAAAATTTCACCTGACACTCACATAACTAGCAATGGTATACGGGACTAAATAATTCAGTAAGTTTTTCAGAATTTAGATTTTCAGTATGAAGCTTTTACTGTATCTTATCTTCAAGGACATTTATTCACTGCCATTACTTCAATTATGATTCTTTGGGTTATTGGATAAATGCATTTAAGGATATCAACATATAATAACTTCATTTGTGCTTATATTGTAATGGGGACATGAGCACCAGTAAAACTGGAATTTGCCAGATGATGCTACAGCAGGCCAAACTTAAAAAATGAGGTTTTTCCATATGACAAAATGACTGTGTGATTACAGTGCACTTTAATCTACTTTAATCTACAAGTACCACCTTGATTTCGTTCATGTAAACAACATAACTATCAATGAAGATGCCATCTTAAGTTCCTGCTAATAACCCTTGCAGAAAGTTGCCTGACCATTAGAAAGACCTCCCTATTGTATTCATGTTGTCTCTTTACTTGTTCACTTAAGCTCATGTAAGTTTCTTACAATTTTTTGAAATTGTGCTAAAGAAATGCTCAGTACATTTAATGGAATGATATTCCTTTCATCCAAAGAATCACTGAGTGGAGTCACAGCCTCTTTGTGTCACTGGCAAATGCAGAGAGTGCACTGTGATGCCACACTGACCTAAGGTACTGAAAGACCGTGGCAGAAGGGATGGCCCTTCTTGCACGTCTGCATGGCAGCTGAACACCGTGCCTCTGTCCAGCCTTTCCTTGCTCTGTGGCTGGAAGAGGCTTGAGTAAAAGATCTGGTTTGTTAAATCCTTTCAGATCAAGGTAATGCTGCTGTCTAGCAGCAGTTTTAACACAGTTACAAGATGAACATATTTATAGCTAATGCATGTAAAACACAGTTCTAACAAAATCTATATTTTTTTCAGTGTGTCGCAAGTACTTCAGATTTCACAACACATATCACAAATACAGTTTTCTCTTTCTAAGTTGTTTTATTAATAAAATAGAGGTTATATTAATCCCTAAAAATGTTTTTCTCTTTTTAAAAGCACATCAAGCTGAATGGTTGCTACTTACATTCTGGAAGGTCTGGAGTTTATTAGGAGGCAGGTTTAGCAATACTTGCAGTTTGCTTCCTAATGTCCTCACATTTAAAAACTAGCTCTAACAGCTATTAGAATGTAAATAAAAATGTATTCTTATATAATGCTTTCACTACACTGTGGACACGTTGTTAGAGAGCTAGGAAAATTACAGCCTGGAAAATCACTCTCAGGCCAGAGCTTCTCCTGCTCTCTCAGCTCCGTTCCCAGGCTGATAGCGTGTTCAGCTTCAGTTAGGGAAATTTTCTCACAGGACAATAATTTGGTCAAAATAGAATGGAATTAACAACATTAGATTAACACCTGTTTCAGTGCATGACCAGGCCTGGGAAAGAGGTGTCAGTTTCCCTGGACCAATCATCTTTATTCTGTCCTTGGAGTTGCGAGTCATTCTACTTAAGCACGGGTGTTATTGAATAAAGTTGTCTCTCTTTCCTATCCTGAGAGGGACCATGTAGCTGTGTCTTATTTCTGCCGCATCTAAAGGGTTAATACCCTAACCAACAGCTACACTACACTTTTCTTTTAGATAGAACATTTATTTAGGTAGCACATTTAGAACCTGAGATTTGATGCAATATCAAATGTTTTACTAGCAGCATGATACTAACATGGATGAAAAAGCACACTTTGTACAATTCTAGAAAGTCTTTTTATCATTCAGCTCAAACAGAACTAAAGAAGCTTTATATTGGTGTCTGTAAAGCCTCTTCACTTGTGAACACAACTATGACAATCAGGAATCACATCTCTTGCCCCTCTTAACTGCCTAAAGCTATAAACAGACACCTCTGCAGGTGCTGGTATAGCAACATCAATCTCCCTTTTTCACTGGCTGGAGCTTACCCCTTTTCACAGCTCAGCTGGTAAAGTGTTCCTGGCAAATTCTGTCTAATCCACATTGAGAGCAAAGCCAGTGAAGTTTCTAAACGATACAGAAAAACACACCAGGCTGTTTATAACAGAGATTAACACAGGATCTGCTACCAACAGGTTAACAAGTGTGCTTAAACTGTGTGTACATAGATCTCAGCTTGCCTGTCTTAGAAGTAGTCCCGAGATATCTACTGCTTGGTTGGACATCCTGAGTGGCATAGTTTCCAGCACAGAGGTGACTAGAAACAATAGCTACCAGCACAGCTAGATATGAGAGAGGATATCTGTCCTGAGCCTCAAGCCAACCATTTAAATTGCTTGTGTTTACCTGGCTGCTTTTGCCTGAAGAGGGATCAATCACAGGAACCACTCTGCTGGAGGTGACTGCCCTCCCAGTTCTGCTGGCAAAAGGGCAATAATGAGCAGCTGGAGGGCATAACTGTAACAAGGGGCTTGCACCTGCATGCCAGCCAGAGGGTTTGCTGTCTACAATCTGCTTGACTGATCTAACTCTGCTAGCTTTAGTGTGTAATATAAACCTAGGTTAATTAAAGTTGCTTTCCAAATTGCTCTGCACATAAATCCTTAAATGTCTGTGATTTAATCTCTATTTTTATCTAGCTGTATTTTCTGGGTAAATGCTCCTTTGTATTAGTTTATATTATTAATAAATAATATAGGATATTTTGTCTTTTTGCAGCACAAAACCTTTAGATAAAATCATAGTATTGTGACTTTTTTGCTAAGCTTAATGCTGCTCCATAACTTCTGCTTCACCTTTTGGACTAAAGTGGGGGGTGATGCTTATAGGGGTGTGGGACTTGTGATTGGATGCAGGAGAAGGACTTTTTGGAATTGCACAAGACAATGAGATGTTCAGAAAAGGATGAAAGGAGAGGAAAAGGTGCCTGAGGTGTTTTGGGGAGTAGCTCAGGAAACCACTTATGCTGGAATAACCTAACACTTCCAAGTCCACCACAATGCCATGTCCCTCACCATAATAACTACATGCCTTTATAACACCTTCAGGATGTCAGCTCAGCCACTTCCCTAGGAAGTTTGTCCCAATGTTGGATCACCCTTTCAGTGAAGAACTTTTTCCTTATGTCCAAACTAAACCTTGCCTGGCACAACTCTAGGCTGTTTCCTCTTGTCCTGTCATTTTCTTACTTGGGAGAAGAGGCTGATCCCCACCTCACTACAACCTTCTTTCAGGTAGGTGTAGGGAGCAATCAGGTGTCCCCTGAGGTTAAACAATCCCAGCTCCATCAGCTGCTCCTCACAAGGCTTGTTCTCCAGAGGTGTAGGAAATAGGAGAGGATGGTTATTTGCACGGTGCTCTTGCCTGACCATGCTGTATACTCCATCACCACAGTCTGTCTTGTTTCTCATTAAATTCTAACTATTTTCTTGGGTGAAGGGTTGGTTTCACACACATATGTATGTGTATGGGAAGTCTAAGAGCCAGTGACTAGAGTGCCAGAGAGTCTGTGTGTCTGGGTCACCAGCAAGAATGGTTGTTTGTACACAATGATGAGTGTTTGTACACAAGTCAGTGTATGATCAGAAACAAGCATCAAGTCAGCCTCACTGGTGAGTTGGTGGGACCAGATACATGAGTGGGCTCTGGAGACTGATTGTGTGACCTCCATGTGTCTGTGAATATCTCAGTGAAAGGTAACGGGGGAGAGGGAGACTCCAGGACTGGTATAACTAATACCTCTTTATTTGAAGGGATACACACACATATGTGCATCAGTCCAGGCCTGAAGACCTGCAGCTAGAGTGGGGCAGTCGCCTTCAAGGTGGCATAGCCAGATGCTACCAAGTGGGAATCCTGGCATCCAGGGGCAGCACTGGATGAGTGAACATTATAAATTTGTATCTGTTCCCACTATTGGATCTTTATCCTGGCCAGCTGGAGAACAGAATGGGATGAAGCTGCTGATGGTGTTTGTGCTTGTGCAAGTGCTGCATGTGCCTGCGTGTGTTGATCAGTGTGGCTGGCTCTGTACACAAGGTAGTATGTACTGTATAGTATGTTTATGTGTGTGCCTACTGAGAATAAGTGCTACTGGTTGTACACAGTGACAGTCTCGATATCTTGAAACTCTCTATCGATATATGTAAAAAATGGCATATAAAGTTCTTGAGCTTTAAATACACTAAAAATGACTTTTCTACACAAGTTGTATGCATGCTATATTGAATGTATGCGTTAATTTTTGAAGAGAATATGTAAATTCTTTTTTGCATAAAATGATTTCATTCTGTATTTGTTATAAAGTATTTCTTACCCAGAGTGCTCTTAAGTATATGGTTAAGCTACATAAATTCTTAAAGCAATATGTATCACTATTCCAAAGACATGAGAAATTTTACTGGTAGTAATAAGGTGCTCTCAGCAAATGTCATGAAGATGGATAATGGAGAAAGGACTGACAGCCAAGATGGGGATTGTATCACCTGAACTACTACCTGTCTTAATGCCACTAGAAGACTACTCTGATATCAAGTAGCAACAGACCCTGGAAGAACACCTGTCTTCAGAATTTTCATCACTACAAATGACAATGCCACAGGAAATTAAGGTACACTGGAAATCATGCAAGGAATTGAAGTAGCTTTACTGGATTCTAGATCCAAGTCCCTTTAGCCAGTAACCAATCAAGACGAAATCTAATTGGGTGTTCTGCATGCATGTGAGAGAATATAGTAATATTTCTATGAATATGAAATATCAAATTATAAATATAAATTGAATAAAGACTGTAATTTCCCCTTGAATATGTGGCAAAATATATTTAATTCAATGAGCATTGCAATTCTTCTATCACAAAGTAATCAAACAGCTGGTTGAGTATTCTTAATTGTGAGCAATAATTATATTATTTTAAGGTCAATTTTAATGTTAAAATATCTTAATCTTGCTTAGAAATAAGTATGCAACTATGAGTTTGTTATGAGATTTTTTTATGTTGCTCATTTAAGAACCAGCTTTTTATGGAAGACAAAACCTTGAAATATTCAAATCTGATTAAATTGATTTAATATATGATAGTCCCACCTGTATGTCATTTCTGATGTACAGCTACCACACACAAAATTTAAAAATAAGTAACATGATTACAATCAGATTAGTGAGTCTACACAAGTAAATGAGGTTGTAAATCTATATGAGTGAAAGCTGCACTTCTTAGTGAGACCACTTTGCATATCATTAGCTTAAAATGAATTTTCAACACTCATATACTGACTGGCAAATCCAACCCATTTAATAGCATTTTATGAGTCCAGAAAACCTTCTGTCTTCTGGGACACAGACTACTATTTCCTGCTGGAACTTTCAATGTGATATTTTGTTTAAAATGGAATCATTCATGTAGATTGATCACTGATGAAATTGGAAGAAGCTGGGGTTTGGGGTAGGGAGAATTTTTGTTTTCATTGTGTCTGGGCACCAGGATAAGCAGAAGTATCATAATTATACTGAAGAAGTACCACATATATAGTCAAATAAAATCACACGTATTCAAAACAGTATGCAACTGTGTGGGGGTGCAGTAAAATAAGGGATAGTAAAGTGTGTGAATATATGTATATATATATATATATATCTATGTATATGTAGATATAAAATTATGCTTCTCTATTAAAAAACTCCATAAACCAAAGGAGTGCATTGAGGTTGCAGTCCTTGATAGGAGACTGCTTTAAACCTCAGAGAACTTGCTTTTCAAATATGGATTTCTGATTGGCTTCAGTATTAATTCCAGAACTCTCATGAATCTGTACATGTAACAGTTTTAGATATCACAGTTGGGTTTAGTTTATGTGCTGCATAAAATGAGTCAAGTTGTGCTCCAGTAGCACAGAACTTTGACACTAGCAACAAAAATACATAACTAGACAGAGCCTGAAACTCTGAAAAAACTCTGACAAAAAAATTTCAGGGGATTTCAAGCTGGAGTTAAGCTGAATTGTATCCTACGTTCTGGTAAGGAGCAACAAAAAGGGAATCATATTTAAGTTTGATATTTAACATCCATTCTTTCACACTCAGAGAAATCTCCTGAAATTTGACTTGATAATGCTTATTGCAGATTAAGTTGCTTCCAATAAGCTTTATTATTGCAAATAAAATGAGTTAAAAATAATGCCATTTAAACAATGGATTCTTCATTGCTCAAAATCTTTATATCAGTGTTTGATTTTTTGGAATGATATGCTTTAGGTCATCAAATATTGCAGGTTTGACAGAGAAATTATAATGGAAGGAATTTCCCCTGAATATCTTCATGAAATTATCCTACTTTAGGTTGTGAATTCTAGAAAACACATTCAGTTTACTCAGGATGATCAAATTATCAAATCTCCAGAATGTTTTGGCATACCTAACATAAGTATACTCTTTTTCTTTTTTTTTTCAAGTACTTATCTGATGAGGACACCATCTATTCACAACATTTTATGATAGCTTTACAAATCCCACACAGCATGAGCAATTAAAAGTTATTAAACACATATGTGGACTAGAAGTGACCACCATTATGAGATTCATGGATTAATCTATGATGGTTTTGTCTTTCTTAATGCAGAAGAATAATTATTTTTAATGGACTTAAAAATAATGGACTACCAAAAATATGGACTACCACATTATTAGCAGCATTTTATTATTACTTTCATATTATATTATTTTCTTTCAAAACATTCAAATTTATTCGAAAATGTGGACAAGCAATAACATAAATCTGTTTCAAAACCAATTTTATTATTATGCAAGGAAAGTATAGACAGTAGCTTTGCCTTTTATATATTCCCATACAACTAGCCAATAGGAGAAATATGAATCAAAATATGTTTTGTTACTTTTAGAAATCACATTGCAAGGATTCCTGTGTCATTAAGGTTACTGATCAGAACAGAGTTTGAATATTTTATGGGAAACATCAGTTTATGAAAGTGGCATAGAAGAGAATGCCTACAAAAAAGATAGTCCCTACCAAAATCAAAAAAGACAGAATGCAAAATCTGATAGGTATTGAACTTAAAGGTACATATCTTAAAATATGTGTTTTTTTGTAAATGTTATAAAGCTACAACAGTTTAGATGGGTATGTATTTTTGTTTATTTAGATTTTTATAGGTAAAATCTTAGCTACTCAAGTATTGCATTAGTTTTTTGGCAGAGAACATAAAGAAACATATCAATGTCTCTAAAATCAATAACATCCCAAAATATCTTAGGAATGAGGCTTTCTAAGGGGTTCTTCTAACAGGGAAAAAATGTTTACATGTCATATCTAATTCAGCAACAATGTCTCAAATGCTTTACCAGCAGGTTTTCACACTTGGAAATGTATATCAGGACATTCAGAGTAATTTTTTTAACTATGTTCCAAAATCAGAATCTTCATACCACTTTATTCTATTTCACAAAGGCAAGAGAATAACCATTTGAATAAATACATCAAATACAAAATAAAATCATCTAACTTCTATATTAGCAGAAAGCTTAGGATAGTGCTATTACTTCAGGGCCATATAAGCATGATTTGCTTGCAGCAAATATTCTATATTTAAGATTTGTAATTAGTAGAGCCACAAAAATCAGTCTAGCTAGGTTAGGAATCACTGAATTTTTGCTTCTGATATATATGAAGACTGACAAGGTTTTGCTTGTCACCAATAGAGGAATGTTGTACAAATAATATTTTTTGTGAATCAGTGGTGCTTTTCGATAATAGAGCAAGAAATGTTTAAAATAAAATCAGAAGGTGGGAAAATAGTTTTAAAACGTCTGACAACTTTTCAGATTAAAGATCTTCAGAGGTGAAAATTATGAGGAAAAAGCTAAAAACATTACAAATCTGTCTGATAAAGGAAAAAAAAATGGAGGGATGATAGGTATGCTGAGAAAAGTTACTATAATTTCAAAAGCTTACATGCATTATTTTCTTAAAGGAGATCTCTACTACCTTCCTACGTTGTGTATGTCAATGACAAACTCCTCTTTTTATTTTCAGTCTCATAGCATTTTATTCAGAATTTCTTAGCTGCTAGGGCATAGCAATTAAAGGCAAGCCTTTTAGATGTCCTGTCACGTCCAATAATTCTGCATCATAACTTACAGAGTTTAAGGATTTATAAATAATTCCAGTCCATATTATTAGAAAATTGATGATATTATAAAAATCACTCAAATTATATTCACTGGGATATGGGTCAAGGTTAAATAAGAGAATGTCACTTGTACAGGTGTGACAGCTTATAGCAGTTACAATAGGGAAAACCCTTAGGCAAGTGGAATTTAAATTGGACACAGACACCTACCTGAGAAAAAGCCATTGAAGTTACTGAAGGGCTGCAATATGATGTACAAATACTGGAACATAGGACGTCAAGCAGAGTTCATTGCTTGATGATAAATTGCCTGGAGCATCTCAGAAAGAAAGGAAAGGAAGTAAAGTTTAAACTAAGTTTTCCAGAGCTTGTAGGAAAGAACAGTAGGATACTTTAAAATGTTAAGATTTGGTGGCTTTAAAGAATAGGAAATAAGGCACTAAGTGTAATATGAGTTTCAGAAGTTGCAGAAAATGTTGGAAGATAACAGCACTGTGGAAACAGGAGTAAGAATAGATAGCTTCAGAGGCTTGGTGAAGTTCTTCAGTTTAGCAGCAAACATCTTAGTTCTTTCCCTACCCACGCTGTCTTGCATACACAGACGTGAGTTTTGATTAACAGCTATCTCTACATATTGAACATGTGGAATCACATTAGGCTATTCTGGTTTGAGAACCTGATTCTAGATAGTTTCCTTTCAAGAATAAGACCTTGGGTCTATTCAAAACCAGAATTAGCATGAAAAGATATCTATATCTTTCCTGTAACTCACTGAATAAAGAGCAGTATGATAGATGAGAGAAGAAGGAGTCATTAAAAAAGGAGAAGCTCCCTCACATCTAAAAAGTAAAACCGAGATCACGAAAAATAATTTTGACAACATTAATGAGGGACTAGACTAAAATCTCTGTGACTAGCAGATGGCAAAATTCCTGACCCCTCTGAAAGTAAGCCTCTACTGCTGATAGGTCCATAAAAGAGCCATTGGTTGGCCATGGTTTAACACAGTAGGATTCCCACTGGATTTCACCATCCAGAAGAAGATATTTCCCACATTTGTACCCAGCCATCACCACAATTTTTTAGCTATAACAACCTTATTCAGAGAATTTATATGGAAAATATAAACCATAGGGTCTCCTGGGCTACCAAACCCAGTTCTATAATAATTGTACTATATTTAATAGGGTTTTTTTCTGGGGTTTTTTTTTGGTTTTTTTTTTTAAATCTGATTAACATCTATCTTAAAACTGACTTCCTCTGGGCCAGGAGGTTTCTTATTTCATTTGGTTTAATTTCCAGCCTATTCCTTTTATTTCTAGAGAATGCTGTCTTCACAGGCCCTCGTGATTCTTTAGTTTGCCTCTTAAAAGCCCAGATGAAGTACAGACTCTGGTTTTGATAAAGCTTCTGAAAAAGTTTTGTCTTACAGATCACTTCTTGCCTTGTTCTGTCTGGAGTATGATTCCTCAGGAAAAAAAAAAAAGATTTAAAGAATAAATATATTGTGTGAATGGTATTCTTGATCTGTTTATTGAAGCAATTTTTAGCTCCACTTTTATTTGGTCTTGGCCTTGTACTTCTGTTCTCTCAATATCCTCATTCTTTATCTGCTTAAATAATTAAATCTTGTATTGTACTGTCTTGCAGAAGTTAGATTTCTGTTTCTAAGGAAAAATAATGTGTTCATTGTTAATTGTACAATTCAGTCCAATTAATACAGTTGATTTGATAATTAAGATAATAAAATCTGTTATCCAGCCAGCACTTAAAATGAGTCAGTTTTTAACTCCATTTTGGTTGCAGTTCAGAGGGCCTTTCCCAATATCTCTGCAACTAACAATGACAAAGTTCTTACAGCCAGACAGAACTCAGACATTTCTCCTTGTGACTTCTTTGTGGGTCTCACTCTTTACCTCATGCAATTTCTTACAGCATGCTTACTTAGCATGCCTGAGAAACACCTGAGAAATGCAGGTATAGTGATTGTTTTCTCCATATACTTTTATATCTGCTGTGCTTTTCTCACCAAAGAAAACACAGATCCAGAATGAATTTCTCCACCAGTCATGTTAAAATGTGTTATTCTTAGAAAAGAAATTTTAAAATTTTGTGTTAGAGAAGGAACCAGTGGTCCAGTAGCACATGAAAACAAACAAATTTGATTTTTCGGCTTGATATAAATACATAAATTCTATATTGCCCAAATAAAAACATTATCTCCTTTTATTAAGCTATTAATTGTAATAGGAACAATGAGAACCAAAACTAATCATGTAGCCTGACTCTGACAGTAGACTGGAGTTTGCTAGTTGATACTTTAGGAAGTGTGTAAAACAAAGGTAATCTTATATGATGCTTCCAAGATTGGTTCTTAGCCTCTAGGAACTGAAGCTCATAGATCTAGTACTGGAGACAAAAACATAGTAGGTAGTTTACATGAGATTTTATACCACTTGTACTCTGAGAATTGCTATTAATTGTAATAGCAATTGTAATTGAAAGATCTTGGCGATTCTTATTTCTCGACTATGTCTCTTATTAAAAAACTCATATATGATGTAAAATTAAATTAAATCAGTTCACCTTGGGAATGCAAGATCTAAGTGTCTTGTTACTTAGTGAGGTAATTCTGGATCCAGATCTAATGCTCCTTACCTGAAATACTTCCT
This sequence comes from Rhabdornis inornatus, assembly GCA_013397075.1. NCBI lineage: Eukaryota > Metazoa > Chordata > Aves > Passeriformes > Rhabdornithidae > Rhabdornis > Rhabdornis inornatus. Next base: position 391,022 of record VWZS01001010.1, on the reverse strand, counting down.
TACATGAAGTTTACCCAAATTATTTAAACCTATATATTAGTCAAAGAGTATTAACTTCCATTCTATGGAAAGAACTCGTAGAATTTGGGATTTGAGGACATATATCCTTTATGATTTTTGCTTTAGGATACAGTTACAGTCTCTGATATGAGTCAATAAGTGTTTCTAACTTTGAATGTTATCCTCAGCTATTGCCCATCTATTCACAGTTAATATTGAACTTACCTGCATTCAAAAGATGTCCTTGTACTTCTCTTCTTCCTCTTTCACTTATCTGAAGGCTGTCTTGGACCAGTAACACTTTACTGCTTTTGTTTTGATTGGTTTTCTTTTTTAGTAAATTTTCCCATTATGTCAATGTATTTTAAGACAATTGTTACAATATTTACTCTTAGAATATTTATTCTTACTTCCTATATAAACTATATAAACAACCTTTAAACTACCTTCTTATATAAGCTACCTGCTGGAATAAGGCAATTGTTTATAGTTTTTACTCATATCTTGTGGTTGAATCAAAACACACTTTTAGGTTTTTTCCAATGATTTGATTAAAATTATTGATATAATAGAAACTAAAGGCTTTGTATGACTATTAATTTCTGATTGTTGTCTTTCAGATCAATTATACAAAGCTCTTATCTCTGTCTCCAAGGAGATATATCTGATTTTTCAGAAAATTAAAAATTCAGTGTATACCCTACATTTGCATTAATTCTAATTTCAAACAGTTTAAATAAGGTTTGCTCTACTTGTATTCTTGGATCTATATTCAGTCCTTTCACAGGGTACATTGTATAACTTAAGACAGATGGATTTTTTTTGGTGCATTCTTACATAGAAAAGAATGGAGGAGGTGGACTTTCTATTCCTTAGATAATAATTTCTTTCTCAATTTAGTATTAATTTGGGTGTCCTTGCTTGCAAAGAAACATTAATTGCAAATGTATTGCCCCTAAATTACTCCTCTGAAGTCAGAGATTAGTCTTCGGCTTACTCTGCATGCGTAAAAACATGAAAATTTAGCTCTCGGATTCTAACTGTGCTATTAGATTTACTAGAGAAGGTTGTTTTCAATCAAATCAAGCCTTTAAAATGCAACAAGTAGTATTGGACAGAACATGACCTCTTAGCCTAGCTTGTTTTTTCTTATCCAGATGCTACATAAGAAAAGAAATAAACCTCATCAAGTCTGCATTATGTATACAATTTTCTTCCTTGCTATCAGGACAGTTGTAGCATTAAGGACAGAGTTCTCCAACAGGAATTGTGACTTAATAATCCCCTTTCAAGTGTAATGAGCTAAAACAACATTATCAGTTCCAGAATTCATACTTGATTTGTTTTTCTTTATGATCATGAATTAAGAAATAAAGTCTAGTAAAGTAGTAGATGTGAGCAAAACAAATTTTCTTATGAAAGTCCTGTTTGTCCTACAGCTAACAAGAATGACAAAATATGAGGTTTGCTATACACCAGAAATTGTGTGATTGCCGCAAATCCTGAGACCATAACTGTTCTACATTTCTCTATGAGCCCTGATGTCAACAAACTATTTTTTCCTTGGATCTCAGCTATCACAGTCCAAATAATTACAGAGAAGGCTATGTATGTGTGCATGTGAATAAAACTTGTTTTAGAGTTTCAGCTGCCAAGGCAGCATCTTCTTACACATTTTTATTTTATATTTTGTTGAGTGTACACTTATGAAAAAGGACAGAAACCCTTTGTGCATGCACTATTTATATATAGCTTTGTTCTTTCGGCTAGGCTGGTCAAAACTTGTCAGTGAACGTTCAAAGGAAGCATTGTAATATATAAAATAACCCCAGAGGGAGGGAATAAATGCTGTTTAAGATATTGAATTGTTGGAACAGAACCAATAATGCAACTCTTATTCGGTTACACTTTCAGATGACTCATCAGATCTTCTGCTAATCCATACTTTGAGTCTCGAGGAGTATGATCTTTAAATCTCCTGAACATAAGAAAATAAATAATTTTTTAAAACATGATAATATTGAGGAATCCACCATTTGGATCTGTTTCTAATGTGATGCAGTAGCTTGTACCAATGATAAATCTGACTAAACATTGTAATCCTATTTCTTATTTTACCATGAAAAATGAAATGGAAACAAAAAACTTGTGCTTTTCTGTAACAGCGATAAGGAAAATGACCCTTAAAATTAATTTAAATAAATTATGTTTCAGAAATGAAAGCTTAGCTGTAAAAATAATTATTTTTTTTTAAAAAGGTACTATAAAACTTATTTTTTTGCAAAGCATGTGCTTTTTACTTGTGGCTTTTACTTCCCTTCCAAGTGCTGTTCCATGGTAATGATTTCTACATTTTTTGTGTGCTCCTTCATTGTCTTTCAACTCAGAGCTGCACATTAAATACTAACTTATCAAACACTAAGCTAAAGAGACCTGTCTTTTGTCAAAGTCATTGTCAGCAATATTGTCACTTCTGTGCCAAAAAATTTACCCATTAATGATGTAAGTGATAAAATTGGTCTTTCCTTATCACTTTTTTCTTTCGTCTTTTATTTATTTGTTTATTTATTTATTTATTTTGAGGCAGCCAACAGTATAAACAAACAGTTACAAAGCATTAGACTTGACACGAGAAGAAGTCAGTCTAATCCATTAGTGTTATTCATTTTACAATAAAATGAAACTAAAGGAAATGGGCTTCGTTAGTATAAAAAGAAACAAAACCACAAAAACCACAATAGTGAAGAACACTAATGGCCTCCATGGAAACAGTGTGGATATTATCTTTTTAATTGCTTATGTTTCCACCTTAACATCAACAATGTACAATGTGAAAAGTAATTTGAGCCTGAGAATGCATGATGGCAAAGGCCAAGATGGAAAATATCCCTAGGGAAAGTTTCCATTATTTTTGACATATTAAATGGTTTCTGCCTTTATTCATGACTAGCAGAATAAAAGGAAAGGTTTGCCTGCTGAATTCAACTGCTGATTATTCTCTACAAAATGAATTATTTTTGTTTTTTCTATTTTAAGCTACTAGGTTAGGGGGTGGGAAGGAAACCCTAGTTCAACAGTGCAGATGTTACAGTAAACTTTCTTTTAGTACTATGCAGATTTTAATTGGCAAACTGAGTTTAATTCACCTGTTCAGTTAGGAATTAGTTGGAACAGTAGTTAAAGCCGTAATAGAAGTAATAGGAAGTAGTAGCACATTGGCTTTTTTTGGTTTTTAACATGTGTCTCCACTGACTCCCTCCATAAAGCTACAACTTCAACCATAATACTGATGAATTCATAGAATGATTTGGGTTGGAAGAGACCTTTATGGATCATTTGGTTTCAATGTCCTTGTCATTGACAGGGATACCTTCCACTACACAATTTGATCAAAGCCTCATCCAATCTGAACTTCAACACTTCCAGGGATGGGACATCTACAATTCCTCTGTGCCACAAGCTCCAGTTCCTCCCCACAGTCTAAGTAAAGAATTTCTTCCTTATATGTAGTCTAAATCTGTCATCTTTCAATTTAGATCCTTTCCTCTTTCTCCTATCAGCTTTCTTGTAGGCCCTCTTAAGGTACTGGAAGGCTGCTCTAAAGTCTCTCTGGAGACCTCTCCAGGCTGAACAACCACAGCTCATTCAGACTACCCTCATAGGAGAGATTCTTCTGTCCCTTGATCTCTTCATGGCCCTCGTCTGGACTCCTTCCATCAGGTCCATGTCCTTGTTGGGCTGGGAGCTCCACAAAATGATGCAGTACTCCAGGTGGGATCTCATGAACACAGAGTAGAGAGGAAGAATCAGCTCCCGTGACCTGCTTATCACACTTCTTTAGATGCATCACAGGATATATTTGGCTTTCTAGGCTGTATGTCCACATTGCCAGCTCATGTCAAATTTTTCCCCTGCCACTATCCTCATGGTCCTTCTCCACAGGGCTTCTCTCAGTTCATTCATCCCTCACTTTATGCTGCTGCTGGGGATTGCCATGAACCAGTTTGGAGGACTTTGCACTTAGCTTTGTTGTATTTCATGGGGTTCATAGTGTTCTACTTCTCCAGTCTGTCAAGATCGTTCTGGATGACATACATGCCCTCTAGCATATCAACAGCATCCCTCAGCTTGGTGTCATCCGAAAACTTGCTGAGGCTGCATTCAATCTCACTATGTCATTAATAAAGATACTGACCAGCACCAGTCCCAATACAGACCCCAAATGGACAGCATTTGTTACTGATCTCCATTTGGGAATTGAGATCTTAACCAAAACTTCTTGGATGCAGTCATTGAGACAACTTCTTACCCATCAAAGAACCCACCCATCAAACCCACATCTCTCCACTTTAGAGACAGGGATGTTGTATCAGTCCTTGCAGAAGTCAAGGTAGATGATATCAGCTGCTATTCACTTATCTACCAAACCAGTCACTCCATGTAGAAGGCCACTAGATCAGTCAGGCATGATTTGCCCTTTTTGAAACTGCATTAGCTATCTGTAATCACCTCCTTGTCATCTGCATGTCCTGGCACAGCCCTCAGTGCTAATTAACTGCTAATTCAGTTTAATTCTTCTTTTTCTATTCTCTGCAACAATTCAGAGTAGAAGTATATTACAACAAAATAAAAATTCTACACCATCAATTAATAAATATATTGATAAGATTTTTCTCAGAATCATATCTTTACAAATGCATTATTCACCTATATTTGAAAAAGGTGGGAATCTGCTGTTACTCCAGTTTTTCAGTTGAGAAGTCATAGCTTATGGTATATTCTAACAAAGGTTGCTTCATATTTCCAGTGCATTTATTTGTTTCTTATACTCATCCATGTCTATCAGCACATAAAAAATAAAGAACCCCATAAATATCACATCAGATTGAGAATTCATCATTTACTCATCTTCTCCAAGTGTCACCTATGAATCATATGGTCACAAAAGAATGATGATATAAGTATACGGACAAAAGCAAACCAAAGCAGTAACAACGTTTTTCTTCCAACACAGTGATACTAAAATAATTGTTTCAGAAAGAAAAAATGTGTTTACACACATGTTTTTAGCAGACAGATTTAGATGGAACCCAGGACTACAGAAGGCTATAATTCAGAAGTGACTGCCTTCCCATCACAATTAAAACCTGGAAAACAGAATATATGCTATTTCTACTCAGAGAACTACAAAAGCCTTTAGAGAAATTACTGGAGGTTGATTGAAGAGAAGAATTGATAATGCCAAATATTTCTAGAGTAAAAAAGATGTTGCCGTTGTTTGACACTAATAGTTTAATTGACTACTGGTCAATTAGTATTGTTTTCAGTACTCATTACTGAAAAATAGTGGTGGAACTGCTATTAAATGAACTTTTAGTTAGTAGTGTCTTATCCATTTCTATTAATTTGTCTGTTATAGCTCTATTGGATGGATTATAGTATCCTTTAACCAAGCTTTTCTCTTCGGAAAATATTTTCACTTATATCTTTCTTGTAGAAACAGATTGTTAATATTAAAATTGCTCCATAATTTAGTTCTTAATCTGAAGGAGGGCCTATATTTCCCAAATGAAACTGAAGTAAGTTACAACATCTGTATAGACATACTGCACTGAGATAGTTAAGAAAGGCTGTTAGATTAAGTTTGAGAAATGTGGCCAGCAATTTTGGCCCTGCTCTACAACTTTGAAGTTTCATGTTTATTTCTTGGCTTTCTCACAGTTTTGCACAGCTTTAGACAAGTCCTTAATAGTGCTTAATAGTGGCATTTACTTTATTCTCTATACAATCTTCCCATTTTGGGAAAAAAAATCTAGTAGAAACAATTTAACAAACATTTACATCTTTGAAAGTACTATGATGAAAGTTCATACAAACCATGCCTATAGATACCTTTTTGAAATACCTTCTGAAAAGAGGGATGTATAGTATAGATGAAAATAATAAAATCATCTGTTACAGGTATTACAGATGATTAAAAACATATTTAAATATCCCCCAGGAGTAGGATTTATGTGCAAGTTAGCACACCTAACAGAGTGAACAAAGGCTGTTAACATTTCTTAGCTGCCCAGTAACATTTGGACAATGTTTGAGCAATTTCTACTGACAAAGCAGCTGGATTATGTATATATGTTGAAAAAGCATAAACAAAGCGTTTTCAGAAAGGCAGAAATGTTTCAGAAAAACGTCCTACATAGAATTAATATTTTCTATGAGTTAATAATTGACAAAAGCAAATAATATTTCAGTTATTAATACATATACTAAGCCCTAAAATTATATAGACCTTTTAACAAACTTCAGTGCTTATATTCTTTATTTCTCATCCCTTCAAATCTCATGTCCTAAGTCTTCTTCTGTTCCCATTCCCGTATTCACTTCTATTCCCATAAAACCTATACATTCTGTGTGTGTATACATACGGTTCCACTAGAATACTTCATAAAGTATAAGGCAAACTGAAATTCTTTCTTGAAGATCCTCTTAACTCTCATTTCAGTAGTTTAATTGTAACTGCGGGCAGCTGTTGTTTATAATGTACCCTGTGGTGCAGAAAACATTACTGGCTATAGTCCCTGAAGAGATATTAAAAAAAAAAGTATAAAAAATCATAAGCAAGCCATGAATGCCTGCTGAAGTTATTGTTCAGATTTCAGACATACTTTTATATAAGGCTATTAAAAATAATAATAAACATACAGTCCTTTTAGAACATGGCTGTGGTGGAAATGGTATAACTATGCTTGGAAGCAGGGCAGAAAAGGGCAGAATTTCTGGTGCTAATAATGACCTGCTTTTGCTGAAAAAAAAAAAAAGAGAAGCAACACACAATAGTTTCCTGTGCTTGGTTTTTCCTCAGAGAATTCCTTACACTAAAGTATGTGATCTATCAGTGCTTATGACAGCTACCAGCTTTGGGTTACAACAAAATCTGTTTTTTTCAAAAAAAAATGAAATGAAAAAACAAACACATACAAAGCTTCTCAAGTTAATTGAAATGATTGTGAGGTTGATCTAGACAGTAAATTTGTCTGAGTTGATGGGATCAAATTCAGTTTGTTATATAACTGTCCACATTTAAAGAATTTTATTATACTTTAAAGAAAATATTCTTTATTGTTGCTTTGTTTTGAATCCTCCTGTAAAAATTAAGATGTTTCCCTCTTTATCCTGAAGTATCCTAAGTTTTACTTATTCTTCCGGCACACTTTCACGAAAGTGTTAGCCTGGCATGTAATAACAGTAAAATTCCTCTACTCCACACACAGAGCTCTTAGATCTAATTTGAGTAATAGTTTTCCACTTAGAAAGGTACAATAGAGTTAGTCTTGTCCAGCAGCCAGTTACCCAGTCAGCAATTCTCCCACTCACACTCCTCTTCAGGATGGAGGGTAAAAATAGGATGAGAAAGCTCATGGGTTTAGATAAAGTGAGATTAATTACCCATTACTGTCATGGGCAAAACAGACTTGAGAAGGGAAAACATAATTATATTTGTTGCCAAAGCATATTCAGGTACTGAGGAACAAAACATAAAAAAAGAAAAAAAAGAAAAAAAGAAAGAAAAAAAACAATCATCAAAATTTTACCTCTCCCACACATCTGTTGCCTGGGCTCAGCTGTTTTCCTTCTTAACATGATACTTCTGGCCACTCTCCCTACCTCTGGCAGCATGGGGGAATGGAGTACTGAAGGCAATGGTCAGTATGTAACTGTTCCTCTCTGTTGGTCCTTTCTCATACATTTCCCCTGGTTCAGCATGTGGTCCCTCCCATGGGATACAATATTTCAAGATAAGTCTGCTTCTGTGTGGATTTTCCACAGGCTGGACATCCTTCAGGAAACACCTGCCTGCTCCACCATGGAGTCCCTCATGGCCTGCAGCATGGATATCTGCTCCTCTCTGTGGACTACTCTGGCATCTGCAGTTCCTTCTCCACCTCCTTCTCTGATCTTTGTGTTCACCATTCCACACCGAATTCTTTACCCTCCTCCTCTGCCTGACTGGGGCTTTTTCTCTTTCTTAAATGCCGTCAGGTTGACATGTCTGCTGTGGCAGGTCTGTTTCAGAACCGCCACAGCAGACATGTCAACCTGACGTTCACTAGAAGTGGCTGGAATTGTCTGTGTCTGGCAGAGAGCAGACCCAACCTAATCTCACAAAGGCCATCTCTTAGACCCAGCACCACCAGTACCTCTGCTGCCTGGTACAAAAGCTCCTCTCACAGTTTGGTTGACTGCAGGTTTCTTTTTCTCTTTAACCGCAAAAAAATTATAAGCGATGTTTTCACTGAAGTACAAAACAGGTTTGGTTTTGATACTGGGGCTTTATTATTTTAATCCCAAGGGACTTGAACCGTGGTCATCCAGCATTTTGCCATGTGCCTAGAACAGAATATTTCTCCAGCAAGTTTCTGAGAAGCAGTTTGCTAGTTTCATAGAATTACAGAACATACTGAGTTGGAAGGGACCCATCATGATCATTGAATTCAACTCTTTGCCCTGTTCAGGATACCTCAAGAATCACACTACATGCCTGGGTGTATTGTCCAAACAGTCCTTGAAACCACACAGGCTTGGTAACATGACCACTTCTCCTGTTCCAGCCTGTTCACTGATCATCATAGAAAGAGATCAGCATCTGCCCCTCCTCTTCTCCTCATGAGAAACTTGTAGACTGCAATGAGGTCTACCTAAGTCTCCTCCAGGCTGAACAAACCAAGAGATTTCATCTGCTCCTCACAAGGCTTTGATTTGATATCAAATACTGGGACTGGGTCGAAGTTTCAAGGTTGTCTTGTTCATTCTTGCTGCATGCATTAGTGTGAAAATGTTTCAGGAGTGGTACTTGTAGCCAGCTTATCCTGATGCAGGTTGAGGGATTCCATTAGTGCTCATTTCCTCAAGTTTAGACACACCGCCCCATTGTTCATCACCTGCAAGCCTGGTATTTTCTTTTTCCCTCTTCCAAGTTAGTTTAAAGCTCTATCAACAATCACCCTGTGCTAGAAATCTTCTTCTCTAGAGAGGTTCTTCTTCACCTCTAGATCTCATTAGGTGTCAGTAGACCAGGCATTGAATAGATTATCCCATGGTCAAAAAACCCAGACTTTTTCTGCTTACACCAGGCTCAGAGCCGCACACTGACCTGACGGATCTGCCCATTCCAATCAATATTATTCCTTGGTACTGGAAGGATTGGGAAAACCACTAGCTGATCTCCCCATTCTTCAACCAAACATCCCAAGGCTCTGAAGTATCTTTCGATTGCCCTTGGAGTTCTCTCTGTTATTTTGTCACTGCCAGCTTGAACAACCAGTAACAGCTAATAATCAGGGGGCCTTACAATACTGGAGAGTTTTCCAGTAATGGCCCTTACCCAAGCCGCTGGGAGACAGCAAGATTTCCTGTGAGTTGAGTCCGGTCTGCACATCTCTGTTCCCCTTAGAAGGGAGTCTCCTATTGCAACTACCTTTCTTCCTTTCTTTTCCTCTTAACAGAGGCAGTTGTGATGCAGGGTACAGATGGTGCTGCTTTCGAAGACCCCTCTCTCCCAGAAGGACATTTGCTTTATTTCTATAGCACAAAACACTGTCATGAGGCACCAGTGCATACCAGGCACTCATGAGAATTTCAGGTTTACAAAGAGGCTTACATTTGAAGGTCAATTTAACTGTTCAATGGAAATGTAGGTTATGAGGGGATATAAGCTTCTTCCAGCTTTGTAAGCAAAAATTAATTTAAATCAAACTAATCTCATTGAGACAAATAGACTTTATCAAGGCAAATTTTGGCATCCAATTTTCCTGTGCTCAAATTGAAAAAGGAAAAATAGTGATGTTCTTTACTGCCTGTGGTAAAACTTGCAACATAAAATGCTTGTCTACTGATACAGAATCAGATGTTTCTGTAGCCTGGAATTTAGAGTGCGTAGATGTGAAAGGCAAGTCCTGGATTCTCACATTAGAAATTATAGTTGTTCAGAGAACCTGTACAGGCTCAAACTCTACCCAATGGTTAGGAAAATAGCCAGGTTTTTCCTGTGAATGGTACTGGTATACAGGTTTTTTGGCATTGATCTTCTTTGCATTTTTGAGACTTGAGAAATTCTGTGTGCTCCCGATGGTTGTAATGTCATTGTTCATGGCAGTATTTTTAGATTCTTTGGGAATTTAGGCATTTCTATGGATTTTTTATTTATTTGCAGGTCTAATTTTGACTTTAGATCTTAGTTTCTTATTTCTCAATTGAATATTTCATGTTTATTTTCCACATCATAAACCTTATCATATAGTCATTCAAAATAAAAGATTAAAGATTTCCTAGTAGTTCCTGCAAACGTATAATAGCCAGACTTTATAATAAACTCTTGGACAGTGCATCATCTTAATAGCTCCTCTCATAACAAGTTATATTTATAAGTTCTATTTGTTTATTTGGTAAGTTAGTACTGCAGGAATTATATCTCCCTACTATTGCTATTTAGTACTTTTCCTGCAAACTAATCAAGACCTGAGTCTGATGGATGTCTTCACTATGTGTGAGTACTATTACTGAGGTGAATAAGTACTCTGAGGGGAAAAAAAAGCAATCTCTGAATACTCAGAATAGCTTTTCAAATTTGGTGTAAAATCTGGGGCAATAGAGGTTCAGATTACCTCCTTGGTCAGCCTTCTGTAAGTGGAATTTATATTACCACAAGATTAAGAAATCTGCCTGAGGGCATGATGGGTGAACCTAAACAAACAGTCCCAAAAGGAGCAGCTAATGTAGATGTCTCATCAGAGACATTTTTGTAGCTGCACAAGGAGAGATTACTTCTCAGAAACATTCAAAAGGCTTTTCAGATACTGGTGACTATCTGAAAGCAAAGCTACATCTACACAGAGACTTTGCTTTAACTGATGCAAAGTGTTTTCTGCATAACTTAGTCTTGAACAGAGCTAAGTATTTAGGTATTAGAAAGTGTCTGTCAGTTAAATGGTACTTGATCTCTTGTTGTTGTTAAAAGAGCCAAATTAATGCATAATACTCTATTCATCACCTTAAATGCAATGGTCTAATAGGTTCTTTATGTTTTTTTCAGATTAGATAAAATAATTCTTGATAGCAGCATGAAAAAATACATTCCTGCATGTCACACATGGGTTCCAGAAGAGATAGCAGAGTAAAAAATAGTGTTTTACATAAGCATAGACGCAAATACCCTAAAATACTTTCAGAAAAGGTGCTTAGAAAATATAAGATTGAAGTTTGATTTAAAATATATTTATTTTGGCCTGTTAAGAGAATGTCACTTTTCCCTCAATAAAATTGCTGAAGGTCTTCGATTACTTCATCCAAATTTCACCAGAAAGAAAATATTGCAAGAAAAAGTATGAGGTAAGAAAGACAATCTTTCTATTTCCACTTAGATAGGAACACGAAAGAAGTCACTATGTGACTCTTGATGATCTCTGCTTCATGATGACTGCCAGTTCTCTCATATTAAGAGGCTGGCTTTATCTGTAAATCCTTGAGTAGAAGTATGTTTTGTACTATATTATGAGAAATCATGACGAAATATCTAATTTGTTTCTTCATGCAATGCTGGATTTCCATTCTGGTCTGCTTATGTCCGGATCTCAACTTTGCTAGTAAACAGGCTTGAGAAACAGAAAATATGAATGAATTATTTGGCTGAAAATACCATTTTGTTGCCATCATTCCCTTACTAGGATCAAAGTGTGTTACTTTGTTGCTCTACAAGGATGGGCTGTTTTTTGGAATGTTAGTCTAGTATGCCATCATAACTTTGTACATAAAAGTGGGACGCTGAAAGCACTTAAAGTACCTAAATAGTATTATTTATTTATTCATATTTCACTAGACAACACAATTAACAAATCCTCTGTTTAATCTAACAGAAGATATAAGTACAAACAATATATTCACTAAGAGAGTTCTGCTCTTTTCAAATAGCAGAATTTTATTACTTTCTTTTGGTCCCAGTTATTTTCCATTTTTCAATTCAGCATTATCTTTAGTGAGTCTCTCCTGAGGCCTGTTAGCACACTGAAGTCCTAAATTAAGTGATTTCATTCAGAAGCCTTTTTAATTTTCTCTAGTTTCTTGGCCAGATTTTAAATCTATTGCTGTTTGTCAACTTACATGGCATTACAGGAAGAGGAAAGGTTTGAACAAAGATGGTATCTTCATGTCAGGACCAGACTGATATCTAGTATTCCTGAGAGCTGTTATATAACTGTGCGTTCACTTAGAAAATGGATTTACTTAATGCAGCAAAAGTAGCCTCATCAAAATATTCTGATAAAATCTGATAAACTTAGTACTTATGGAACTCAATTTGCCATTTAGCTATGCAGTGTTTATATAATAATCATTAGTCACAGAAGATGAACCAGCATGAAACAAAAGTAAATAAAGAAAGAATCATGCCCTATGTATTATTACTACAGAACCTATGGTAAAATTGTACTGAAAATAAAAGAAATAGAGGCAAAATAACTTTTGTTTGATACAGTTTTTGTATCCACATTCCTTGTTCACATATAAGATAACATTGTGATTTTAAATGTTTCATTGCAGAAAAAGTAGCATATGAAAGTTTTGATAAAGCTTTCCGTGGCTTGTTACCTGTGTTGGTGTCTGAGCTATGTTATCTGTTATAGGCTAAAAACTGATCCTTCAGTCAAGCATGAACACACATAGAAACATAGAATCTTACTCTTCATAAGGATATATGGAGAAGATTATTTTAAAAATTTCCCCATGTCCTTGTAACTGGACTGTTAAGACTAGTAAAATACAATGTGGAAATATCTGATGAAGAGAACAGAAATGCCCTGGATTTTAAAATTCATTTCTTAGCATATCATTGCTCAAGATAAAAACATCTTTATTTTTTAAGTGGCATTTTCTTTGCAGGTACTTATGTACACATGCCTGTATTGGTTCCTGGCATTCATAAAAAATGACCTTTAATGTACAGATCTAGCTCCTGGAAACACTAAATCCAGAGAAGAACAAGTGCTGAAAGAATATCTCAGTAGGACACTATTGTATAACTGCCACAAAAAAATCCCCTTACTGACAGAAAATAAAATACAAGTCCTATGAAAACACTAGTTCAGTGGCAGCTCCCAAGGTAAGGTGCTACATTAATTTTATTACTTTGACTACCCATATGTTAAGAAATATTGCCAAGTTACAATAAATAAAATATTAAATTGTACATTCAATGCAATGACATTTAAATGGGTGGTAAAAATTAAGCAATTACCAATGAAGTAATGAAATAACAAAACAAGACAACTAAAGGTAAGGTATTCTTTGACTACCAAGAAACTACAAATACTTCTATACACAATAGAAAATATAAATAACCAGATGTACGACGTTCAAATGCAGCAGGCTCTCCAGGGAAGTGGCCACATCACCAAGCCTGACAGAGTTCAAGAAGTGTTTGGACAATGCTTTTAGGCACATGATGTGACTCTTGGGGATGGTGCTGTGCAGGGCCAAGTTTTTGACTCGATGATCCTTGCAGATCCCTTCACACTTGGCATATTCTGTGATTCTGTGAACAAAAAAGAGCTACAAACACCCCAACCAAAAAAAAGTTCTTGATCTGATAGACATAGAATAAGTTTTTATGCTACAGACTTACATAAAATATCACTGGTGATGCTGTTTTTACAAATTCATTATATATCCCTATAATTTAGTTAAATATTTAACAGAGAAAACATATTCTGGCTGTCAGCTGATCCTTGATCTCTTGCAACTCTCAGCAATATTACTAGAAACCAGTGGAAATGAATACATACTCTAAGAGTAAATGGTTACCAAATCCACCTTAAAATAAAGAAGAAAAATATGTTTATGTCATAATGTCAAAACAACAGTACTCATACTGACTTCAAAAATTTACCTAGTAGATATAAAAGTAAAACTATTTTGTATCTATGAAAAATTGCTGTGTCTGTTTGAGGTTCTTCCAGAAAAACTTATCAGGTTTAGGAAAGCTTGTCACTGATTTATTCCACTGAAATTCTCTGCTCACTCAATCTGCTGTCATTCTACCGTTCATATTGATAAACATATTGTTTTCCAAGTACTGAATCATTCATTAATATCAACTCCTTTTCCAAGACAAACCATTTTACAGGTTTCAATGTTTTTATTGCTATTATTGCTGCCAGTTATAATGCAAACTTAAAAAGAAATATAAATCCTTTACACAAGGCAGCTTAAATCAAGTGTTAGAAATTGTGAAATGCTTATTTCCACACCGCCTGACATTAAACTTTCAATGTTCACTTCTAAAACTATTCCCTTAGGATGTATTGAATTGCAAAATCCATGAACTTGTAAGTTGTTTGCAGTTTATTTCAGTAGCTTTCTTGGTAGCATTATCATTTGTAACTTCATTTCTATCCTTACATCCACTGTTTCCAAATCCCAAGTGCATAGTAAATGCACTGACTTTTGCAAGGTTCTTATGATCCCAGCAATCATGCCAGAGTATTTCTTTCTCTTCTTACATCTTCATGTTTATTTAATTATTTATTGATTTTTTACCAATACCTTAAGCTTCAGGTTGGTTAGATATTCAACCTCAAAAGTAAAACTTCCTTCCCAAAAGCTATAGGATATATTTGCCATTTGACAATTGTACAAATCTGAAGAAAATTTACTGAAGTAAAAAACATGTATTTCTACAGACACCAGAATCACTTCCACAATTTGAGGTATGATGCTGCACGATCATTTAAATTTGCAATGTAAACCACACAGTTTTGCTCCTGAGTTTCCTGTCATGCATCCTTTGTGTTTCACTGATAAACTCATACATTTTCAGATTTTCCTAGTGTAATTTTAATTTGGTTATCATTTCAGCAGATGTAAGTCTTCAAATCTATCAGTACAAAATTCTGTTCCTGATAAACAAATTTAATGTTTTAGCAGTAACAGCTCCCTAAGTATTTGGAGTCATCTATGAAACCACAGGTGACGTTTTCCAAACTAAGTGTGCCATTCCTTCTCTTCTCCCAACATACACACATGTTTTGATTTAATGACTTTCGCACTCCCAATAACCATCTTTCAATATCAAATGAGACAGGAGTTAAACAAACTTTTTAAAATAACTGTTTTAATGGATTATATTTTCCCTTTTAGTCTTAACATTTATGAACTCTTTTGATCTTTTGGTTTTGTAGCTCTACATAGAGTCATATTCATGATTTGAGAAACCAAACCATAAAACCTTAAGAAGTTGACAGGTGCCATGGTAAGTGGATAGGTTGACAATACATTTTGGAAGCCAGACATAGGAACTGAGAAGTTCAGAGTACTGTCTCCATATCTCCTTCTTCTTTGTTCCCATCCCCTTTGAACTAACCATACAAGTGCACATATTCTTTTCCAATAGACTCCCAGTAGTGCCACAACGTAAAAGCAGAAGAGGCCAGAAATCTTTATACTAGCTGAGTTGATTCAGGAGGACGGAGAGTTGCTTTTTCCTAAAGGGAACTTTCCTTTTTCCTTAAACTCCATGCAAATCTCATGGAAAAGTAGAGTCTGTACCTTTAGATTTACTAACTTTGACCCACCTTCATAACTATATTCTGTATATACCATTCAGATGGCAAGAGGATTTAGATGAAAATCAAAACAGCCTAATAATTGCCTGCAAAGTAATGCTTGGTGTCAAAACTAGCATTTCAGAAATAATCTATTATACCAACTCAACATCAATTTTACCAGAACTATATTTCCAAATATTTAACTTTCAGTTAATTTTTGGGTCTATATTATTTGAAATATGGTCTTTTTTTCTTTTTTTTTAAAGCTAACAGTGAAAAGTAGCAATATACCTGAAGCAATTCATCTTGCAAGCCTTTCTCACATTAATCATCCCCACTATGTGCACAGTTTCAATGGTTTCTGTGGGCCTACTTACATGAATGAAATTTGCAGGATCTCTTCCCTTATTACAATATTCATATTATTTCTTATTGGGGAATAATTGACATTGTCTTGAGACGGTTTGATTTCATGAATTTTCAAACATTGAAAAATAATTTTAAATGGGATCACCTTCTAAATTAACCTTTTACATTTTTATCAAGTATTAATTGTTCATCTGAAAAAGTAGAATAGGTCATATAGTCCTCCAACAGTTCAGTAAGTGAATGATGTTTGTCACCATTTGTGTTATACAGAATTTTATGTAGCTTGATATTCAAATTGAAAGCTGGTGAAAAAAAATTGCCTAAACCCAAAACCAAAACAAATAAAATAGTTTTTGTGGAAAACTGCAGTATTCTCTGGTGTTTAAACTCACAATACAATGCTCTGAGAGGCAAGAGCTACACTAGCATCCCTGTACAGGCCATACACTCAAGAGTTGGACTCAATGATCCTTTGGGTCCCTTTCAACCCAGAATATTCTGTGATTCTGTGATGGAGCTTGCTACTTCTCGTGTTTAAGAATGGCTTTGGTGACACTTTACACCATGCTTAGTTGCACTGTGATTCATTTCTTTATGCTACTGGGGAACAATTTCACTATAGCCAAAACAGAATATAAGAACACACATTAAAAGACCCCAAGTATTTTCTCAGTCTATTCTTACTCTCTGCTTTAATATAACTGGAATTATGCAGAAAAGTAATTAATGGGATTGCAAAATATTCCAAAGCATTTTTATTTTTCCTAAAATAATGATAAAATATGACATTACAGGGCATTTTCTATTGACGAGTTGGTGAAATTCCAAAAGTCATTCTTGCTTAAAATGTCAAGTTCTGAAAAGCCAACTACTAAAACTTCTGAGTTCTGGAGACACTCCTCTTCCTAGTTACAGACTTCTGTATTTGGCCTGAGCACTGCACAATTTTCCACCCTGGGTTCACCTATATTTACTTAGAATAACATAGCATAAAAGAGACTACAATAGAGCAGACTAGACTAGACAAGAGTAGAATAGAAATTTCAGGTGGAAAGAACCTACAATGATCATCTAGTCCCACTATCTGACCACTCAGTATTATTGTGATGATACTGAGTGGTCAGATATCATCACCTCCAATCCAGTGATGTAGTCTGCTCTAACTTAGATACACACACCAAACACTTGTATATTAATGTGGAATCTTTCCTTTCTGTTCATTGGTAGAAGGTATGTCATTAAGCCACCAAGGAACTCTAGACAAATCTGGATATAAGATCCGAAAAACCTTCTGTGTGTAGTGCTGCATAACAAAATAATGTCCTTTTGTCAAGAAACTATCGCCTTTTATACAAAAATATCCTAGTAAGTTATTCTAGAGGAGGTTTAGTCCAAATATCTATAATAACAGCAAATAATATCCTTTACTCTGCAACTAATGAGAATAAATAGGGCAAATGCCATAGTGAAGTGGAGATACAAAATACATGAGAATATATTTCGAGTAGTGTAAAATTGTTGAGTTACTGAAGAATCAAAATAGGCTCTGCTATCAGCGAACAAGGTTTGCAGTGTCAGCTGGTGAGTTGCTAGCACATTAATGAGTTAAAACTCAACTGCATTCTCAGTAATAGCCAGAGGGCATGCAGTGCCAGCTGAAAGGTGGAGAAGTAAGTGATTGCACACAAGAGACATAAAGCTCAACTTTGTCATTGCCTAATTCTAGGACACTGGGATATCTTCCAAGGGCTCAAATGACTTTTTGAATTAATCCACATAATGGCCTCTTAGTTGTCTTTGCCTCTCCTTGGGCTGTACCTATGACGCTGTCCATTTCCTGAAAATACTGGAGAGTATTTAACCTGCACCAATGTACCTAGAAAACAGGTATAATAGCTGTATACTTTTGTAAAGAATAGGAATCTTTTGTGGATTTTGTCAGAACAATATGTGGATTTGAATAAACTACATGACTTTGAAAACATTAGTGGGTTAGCTTTTTGACAGTGCTGCATATTTTTTTTTCTTAGACTAGAAACTTTATCAGAACGGCTAAGGGACATAATGACTTACATTTAAGTTGTGCATTATACACAATTCCATATATTTGAAACCCACAAAAATACTTTTTTTCTCTTAGGTAACTGAGATACCAACTTTTTTTCACTGAGAAAATTACTCAGAGCAGCTCCTGTTAAAAACGTGACTTAAATGCACAAAAAAACCAGAAGGAATTGTAGATATACTTACATGCATGAAATTCAACATGTCTTGAAATCAAGGTACTCAAAGATGACATTTAAGTAAAACTTGAACATCAGGAATAACAGTATTTTTACATATATTTAGTAAGTGTTATTTTCCTGAAGAATAGTTGTGATGTGAAAATGGAGAACTTAATGTTACAGATATAAAGAAGACACAAGATAGAAAATACAAGAAAAACTGCATCTTGCTATGATCATTAGGTATGAGAAAAAAAGGTACATATCAAAAGATGATCCTTAAAACATAGGCAGTAATCTTTCTATAAGAAAAAACATACTTTGTGTTAACGTTCGTATGGTATAATATACATTTGCCTTCTCAGCTTTTGTGTATTTGCAACATGTTTAATGGCATCATAAGGGGGAGGAAGAGATACATATCTACATGGAAACATTTAGTCAAGATGTCTTGAAGAAATAAAAACACAATGAAAATTATGAAATTGTGCCTGTATTGAAGTGATGAAAAAGGAAAATAGGCAGGTAAATAAGTGTATTTTCAGAAGGTAAATTTTTTGAATGCAATAATTCTGAAAAGAAAGGAGTATTTGAGTCTTGTGTACTACAATCCAAAACTATTCACCTATGTAGAATATACTGTTGAAACAATACCATATTTCATCAGAGTGACGATGGCTAAATAGATGCACTGGTTACATTCACATCCATCTGAATGGTTCAGAGTTTTGTGTTTAAGAAAATGCGTCTGTGTGTCAATTTATTTCTCCTTCACTCCTCCAACTGCTTTTGGGATCAGTGCACTTTTTTGAAGTTTATGATGAGGATCCAAAATTAAACAAGTTATTGGGAAGGTGGAGCATGTCAGAATTGTACAGTATAAAAAGGAAAAAATATTAAATTTACTGTCAAATACTAAAGACTAAAATCAAGCATATTTAATGATTCAATAAACAACAGAAAAAAGCTAGAAAAGATGTTTCTTGTATTTGACAGATATATTAATTGTTGCATTTTTTCTTGCCTACCATTATTATCATAATTATTCCTTCTGGGTTTGATACTGGGGGAAAGAAAAGGGGCTGCAAAACCAAATGCTTTCAGTATGAACTTGGGATGGAATGTTGGGCACGTACGGAATGTGAAAATTGCATAACCTCTGAAAGTCCCCAGCCACACACAGGGCATCATGCCGTGTCGTAATAATACTTACCCAAGCAAGTAGAGGGAGAGGAGTTTGCAGCATCTGAATGAATAGAGAGATTACTGTCAGTTTTTAATGACAACAGAAACTAATTGCTCTATAACGTTTCACACTACAGACTTCATCATAGGAGCGGTGTGTGTAGAAGTAGGGTACTGCTTAACACAACTTACCACAAACTGTGTAAAACAAGTGAACACTTCTCAACTGAAAACTAATAAATATCTCCAGGCAAATGCACTGTTCGTATAGCAGCAATTAAGCTCACCATAGGAATAATAACCAAGTAGAAAACAAGCAGAAATTTTAATTAAGCAGTTGAATAAAGCTTAGCTTAAATGTGGAGTTCTCAAATACTGGCCAAATTCTCTTCCTGCTACATATAATGAAAATTTACCACTGTCTTCAGTGAAGGTAGAATTAGGGCATTATTACTTTTGGGAGATTAATCTCTAAATAGCTACTCTTTCTTCTACTAATAATTTAGATATCATTCCAGTTCAAAGAAGAAAAATATTTTATATATGATTTGAATTCTATTTACATTAAACTATAATATTCTGCATTGTTTCACTCCCAGTATAGATTAAGTATTTTTATGTGAAATCTTCAGTGTTTGCAGTACATTAATTTGTGACTGATCAATCCAAATAGCAAGGTATCTGAAGGATAGAACTGTCCAGAGGATAGAGATGTTAAATATAGAGCTGTAAAATACATGATGTTTAACTCAGGATCTGCTGCCAGAATTTCTGTTTTATGATCAGTCTGGAAATGGAGGTCTGTGTTACTATTGTTTGTTGTAGTTGCTGTTTGCTGGTGTTGTCGTTGTCATCTAAGGAGCAGGTTATTTATAATGAAATATTTAAATACCAAGTTGTAAAAATACTGATGGGGGATTTTGGGAAAAGTAGTATATATGTGTAACTTTTTAAATTCTCTTGTCAGTGGGCAAACAATATTACTATGAAGACTTTCCCATTTTGTCACGTGACAAATATTGTTCATCAATATAAGAAATAGCATAATAAAGATATACTAATTATTTATTTAGTAATAATCTCTGATAAAATTTTATATAAAAGTACCTCAAAGGAAAATGAAAAGGACATATTTTAAAGACCAATTTGTGTGTTTGCTACTAATATATACTCAGAACATTTCTTACAGCAGAGCTGTCACTCTGACATATAAAAGCAAAAAGAATTTTCTATAAATGGTTCATCTGTCTCCTGAAATTTTTTACAAAAGACCTCTCTAAGAAACAACGTTGATATTTTCTCTTAGTCTGGAAAGAGCTGCCTGTCTACTTGCCTACTTTCACATCAAAATAGCAATTAGCACTGAGAAAAGGTACACATGAGGGATGGGTTCTGCTTGAAGTATCACCAAATTAGGCACTACTGAGATACTGGATATAGAATCAAGATGGAAGATGTTATAAAAATGTAAGTTATTTGTTATCATCATTTATTTGAATTATTTTGTCCAATGCTTTGTGTATCATAACCATCTAGTAGAAATTATCTGAAAAATTAGAAGCTATGAGCTGAGAACTTCAGGAAATTCATCAAGAAAATAAAATCTGACATAGTATTAAGCGTAATGTTTACATAGCTATAGCATAAATTAATTGATTCATAATTTAAAAATATCCATCCTATCCACAACTATCTTCCAAAACCTAAGCAATATAACCTATTTGATTGTAGAGACAATAATGATGACAGATTAACAGATCAAGGTAATCTCTTTTAATAACTTTTCAGGCTCCAGTAAAACCTTTATATTCTCCAAATGGCCACCATTAGGAGTTATGAATTCCACTCATTATACTGAACTAGGAATATTTCAATTTCTAAACTGAAAAAAGTGATATGGTAATAAAAATTGAAAAGGATTTTGTCCCTCTAAATCCTACCAATACATATGTAAAGATTGAAAAACCACTAATATTTCCATCATGCTTCCAAAGCTGACTGTTATGTTTCTAACTCCCAAAATCAATATAAATAACTTAGAAGTCCTAATTTTCTTAGAGTTCCTGAGCTTTCAAGCTGTCTATACTGTGATGCTTTTAGATTCCTGTGGAGGATTGTGCATGCAAGGAATTCAGGTTTTATGAGGCTGCTCATTCTGGACAAGATTCCGAGATGACGTTACAGTTGCCTTCCGGTAACTCAAGGTTGCTGTCGAGAAAGTTGTGAAGGGATGTTTTGCAAGGGCATAAGTGATAGGACACAGGGGAATGGATTCAAACTGAAAGAAGGAGTTTAGATGAGATATTAGGAAGAAATTCTTTATTGTGATGGTGGTGAGACACTGGAACAGGTTCCTCAGAGAAGCTGTGGATGTTCCATCCCTGGACTGCTCAAGGCCAGGTTGGATGAGGCTTTGAGCAACCCAGTCTAGTGGAAGGTGTCTCTGCCCATGGCAGGGTACGAAGTAGACAATTGTTAAGGTCCCTTCCAACCAACCCAAACCATTTTATTATTCTGTGATAACAAAGGGCAAAATAATTTAGATATCTTCCCTTACCATTTTTTATATTGTTTGCTGGCTTTTCTATTGCTTAAAGACATAATCTTTCTTGGAAAAATGTACTACTGTGGATCACCAAGCATCATAGCTCTTCTTTGGAAATGGACATCCAGGTGGCTTTTTAATTCTGTTTCATGTTTTGCCCTTATGTAACTGGGAATCGAGTCTTACTGTTTTTATCAGAGGGAGAAAAGAATTGATGCTTAAAATAGACATCAATGTGTACCTACAGTGAGGTACACAGGGCACTTCTGCAGTCATTAGGAAGATGATTTACAGTCAACTTCCTAGATTCCATTCCAATATATAAAAATTAATGTCTATTCTCATCATAATTATAACTTATTATGAATCACAGGGAACTTTTGGGGGGTTTTTCTGTTGTTTTTTTTTAATTATTTAACTACTTTTTGATGCAATTATTAGGTAAAATTAATAGCCTTCACAATCAGAGTGTAAACTACCTGAATGAATGCATAAAAGCTCTATATGTAACAAAAAAAGAAAAGACCTCTTTTATATCTGCCTCTAAAAAAAGTTCCCAAATAGTAAGTCTTTTTCTACCACACACAGGTCTTTTTCTGACCTGTGGACCAACTTTTTGGCCTGGCCTCAGTCTTGGTCCATCACTGTAGACATGCCTGGCAATTGCCAGGTTATTTCTGATTAGCAGTTGCCACTGCTGGACTTAACCTGAAATGTGGCTTGACTTTCTGACTTGACCCAGACCTGCATCGCCACCACAAATATGTATGGTGATCTCAACCTGGCCTGACTCCATCTGCCACTCCTCAAGGTGCCCAGCTTACCTCACCCATGTACAGTGGCATAAGGTCATTGTGGTTTGGGTCCTGACCCTTCTGGCCTCATAACTGTGCTCAACTCCCAGTCTGTTTCAGAACACAGAAACATTGCCAGTAGAGAGAAGTGATTATTCCTTTCAAATCACTTCTTAGAAGATCATACTTAGAGCATGGGGACCAGACAAAGAAACTGTAGCAAAAGACCAAGCAGACAAAGGAGTTTCTTTGCCTCCACATCCCTAAATTATTATTCTGTACTCTGACACATCTTAGGAGATTCTGCTTATAACAAACACCCCTTATGAAAACATAAACTTGCCACATAAAAAATGAGATTACTCTCCTATTTTTCATAGCATGACACCCACAGTGTGGGCTGCACGCATCTCAACCATTGCTTGTGGAGGCATACTGTGATATGATATGATATATGCCAGAATAATATTGAAGGATTGTTGTGAACAGAGAGAATGAAACCTTATCCATCTTTAAGATGTGGCAGATTTACAGGGAGAATATTTTGAAGGCAACTATCCTTTCAGTTAGTTTCCTTAGGAGAAGTAATTTTGTTTTATTTAGATGGGGCCTTGGGATCCAAGGAGAATAGAGACAGTGTGGATACACCTGGAGAAAAACAAGGAATGAGCCAAACTATTAGTGTGGGAAAAGTAGTGAGACACTTTCAAAATGTAACACTTATGCAGAACAAGACATTAGAAATCGGAAAACAAAGGGCAAAGGACCAGTAGACATTCATTTCTTGAGCCAGGTGTCAGATGCCTGAATGACAGGTCTGCATTTTCAGTACACTGTGATGACTCAGGTGGATACATTACAATGATACATGATAACACAGGATAATATTTTGCCTTTAAAATAGTGTGGTGCATGTAGTAGGACTGTTCTTCGAAAAAAATAAATGGAAAAGATTCTGTGACTTGCTGGCCTGACCTTCTCTGCACCTGTTTCTTATCCTCTGTGTTAGCTACAAGAGTAGCTGTTTTTCTGTTTTACCTCATGTTTGCCTACTTCCTATCCTCACACTACATGTCCAAATTACCCCAAATTTATCTAGCACTATATCAATTTTTGTCATAGAATCATGCCTGTCAAATTTAACAGGGACGGTCTTTTCACTTACACATGACTAAAAGAAAAGGTTCAAGAGCTGACATACGACAAGGTTTGTTACAAGCATTAAGCAGCATCTTGACAACAACTATAATTAAAGTTGCCACAGCTTTGACCTGATTAAACACTGAACAATACAGCTGCCAGTCTTTGTCTACCTTAGGCCGGTAGAGTATCCGATGATATATAATAACTTTTGGCAGCCAAGTTAATTATAACATAGTTGACTGTATTTCTTTGGAGGGAAAATATTTAAAGAAATTAGTGGGAGAATTACTGTAATGAAAGCTGTCAGAGTAATTCTAAATATTGCTAACAAGTATACCTGATATCTCTGAAGTATCAACTTTTTTGCATATTATTATGTATTTTTAACCTTTTTATCAGATTGTAGAAGAATTTTACTTCCCATGTATAAACATTTAAGCATACTGAAATTTGCAGTGTCAAAGCTTATACTGTTTCCTGAGAGATTCATAGGAGATGAAAGCTGAAATAGGCATTCAGGGGACTTGGATGCTATTTAATGGGAACTGAACATTCAAATCTCCTAGGTGGCATGGGGAATCATAACAAATGTGTTCGTTTCAGCCCCTTGTATCTAGATGCTGACATTGGCATTCCAAACCCATTTCTAACACTGATATATGAAGAGCTGCATGGATGAGGTATGTACAAAGCAATTATATGCAAGTAGCACTAATGACTATCATTGTAATGTGTGTGGCACTTTTGCTGAAACACGGAAAACTTAGGAAACATACATCACATCTAAGTATGGGCCAGCGAAGGTTTTTAATACATGCTGATGAGAATAAGAGTAAGAAGGATCTCTTCCTTGTCACTGAATCTATAAGAGATAAACAAATGCAGTACTTTGTGAAATATAAAATATCTTCCATACAGCTTTCAGAAACAAGAGCTTAACCTACAGCTTCAACTATACTTAACGGAAAGTGCCCTGTAGCATAGTCTCAATCACTTTGTCTCTTAAATTACTACAGGGAACTTTAGTGAGGTATGCATAATTTTTATTAACATGCTTTAATTTGTATTTTTGCATCTGATTAAATTTTTTTAGTATCTCAGACTGGGAAAGAAAATTTTTGCAACAAATATTTCTGCCATCTTTCTTGAAGACCAAACAAACCTTTTAGAAGTGATTTATAAGTTGTCTCAAAATTCTCACACAGTTCAACTGAATCTTTCCTGGAATCATATTTTTGTGCATAATAAGACCGAAAAAAGCTACTTTGTGCTTGGAATAGGTGAGCCTTTTGGTATGACTACACTACACTTTCTTTGTGCAGTTATAAATGATAGCCCAAAGAGATAATGGAGGCTCAAGATTTTTATAGACCATGCTCATTTGGTTTGTAAAGAGTTGATGCACATCTTTTTGTAATGTTTATGCTCTGTAGCTCTCAGCTTGTTAAGCTGAGATGAAACTGATAAAAGTACTTATTTTTGCCTTTTCCTTCTTGGACATATGAATTTTAGGAAAACATGCAATGAAAGGACTTAAAGGAATGTGTCAAAAACTGTGCACTTTCGGACTACAGGACAGCATGACATGGTATCCACAATGTTTCACAAATTTCTTTGGCTTTTACAGCAACTTTAGTTTGAAGAGGATATTAATTCTGTAGTTATTTGTTACTTCTCCATCATGATGCACCACTCTATTCAACTCGCCATATTTATATTTGTTTAAATTGAATGTGAAACAAATATTTGCTATCTTCCTCCTGAATCCCTGATTAAGAGCAGACATATAATGATCACAGTCATATGATATTATTGTTATATGTTCCGTGTAAAATGTACTCTATGCCAATATCTTAAAACTATATATCAGCTTTGAGATCTATGTGTCTTCCTCAACTGTTTTTATTTGAGTGCCACTATGATAAAGCATACAAGTTCTTCCATTTCCTTTCACCTCACACCCTTGTTTTCATAGAAGCTGAAAAGAGGATTGATGGGGCAGTCTTCCCCAGAACTTGTTACATGTTTCATGTGTATATCTATGCTTGGAGTATAACATTGGGAAAAAGTATTTTAATATCCAAATTGTTACTTGTGATTCCTCCCTTTTGTAATTAATGCCATCTAGACAGTTTAAGTTCAAATTCATCAGAACTGTGGAAGCACATAAATCCTCTCAGATATTCATTACACTGCATGTGTTGTAGCCTCAATGATGCAGAGGAATTGAGCATGGAAAGACACACAGATGATCCCATCAAGTTCAGCAATATGTGTAATATAGGAAACTCAATATCCAGAAGGCTTTTGTCTATTTGACATGGAATAAAAATCCTTCCTAACTCATCTTAACCTTCTTTGGTAGAGCAACTCAGACAATGCGCTCAGGTATAGACAATAAATTATGAATACATTTTACTTATATCTCTCCCAAGTTCTAGTCATGAGATCTGTTTGATTCACATTTTATAAAGGTCTTACATATCCTATTAGTACAACAGACTGAAGAATTACTGCACTATCACTGCCATAGGCAGCTATGGCTTGCACAGAATAGCTGAGCCACATCTTGCTGGCTAGCAGAACTAGAGCAGATCACCAGTTTCCTACCTAGCAGATCTAAATAAAAATTAATAAAGTTCCACAAAATTAATTATCTATCAAATTTTATTAACTGTTAACTAAGGAATTTGGATCATTCAAGACTAAAAATTGATTACAAAGTAGTAAGAAATGTCTATTTTTAAGAAAGAAGCCTCAGCTGATATCATCTGAGGCTGCAGTGTGATGAAAGCAAGAAGAGATGCCAGACATTTCTTAAGTGAAACTTTACTGTACTTTCTTATTGTGTGTCTGCCTCTAATAAAGATGACATCCTGAAACCTCATTAGAAGATACAACAATACATATTAGGTTCCAATATAAGAAATTTGCAGTAGCTGGCAATAGTAAGACATTTACTTCTGATAACTAATAGAGCTACAGCAATGACAGAATAATTAATAATCTGAATGTAATATCTAGGATCTGTCACTTTTGGAGTGAACCCTGAAGTTTGATATTATTGTGGGTTCCACTGGATTTTGGTTACTTCTAGCAAGAGGGAACTATCTGGTAGTGTAATCTAGAATAAAATAAAGAACAACATTATACAATTTTTACTGGTTTATTTTCAAATATATTGATGATTATTTTTATGACATTGCCTGCAAAAGTTATCATAGTGAATTTCTTTCAAATTTATATGAAATTAATTTTCCCACTTTGAATAATGCATAAATGATATTTATCAAAATCACAGAATTTTCCTATTGCCAAGTTTTAAGAAATTGAAATATTCTTCTGCTGCAACAAATAAATTACTTACACACCTTTTACAATTTCATTTAAAATATAGAGGGACATTATGTGAAAAAAAATGTACAAGGTAAGAATAGGAGTTTTCCGCCTTGCCTTCTATTTCTTCCAAGTTTTGTGAAAGAAAAGGTTTCCTTCTTTCTTAGAAATTAATTGCTTTTTTTTGAACAGAAAAACTGCGAAGTTCCTCCAAAATATATCTTTCTATAATGAGCTTCCAATACTGCTTCCTCAGGCTGTGAAGCAAGACTGTGACTTGCACTGAAGACTGAAACAAGGACAATTATTAAAGTGCTTTGTTTTCAAAGAGGAAATGGGTATTACAAGATATTCAGATTCAGTATCATGTGAGTTTTCATTGGTTTATCTTCTAAAAATATTCACTTTTGCTAGTTGTTCTAGGTAGCATCTCCTGATATGGTTTTGCACACACATCTTCGTTACTATACAGCAAAGTATGACATTAAAAGAGGACTAATTATAAAAATAATCTACAGATTGAAAGTGAGATGGATTTTATCTTTAACAGTTGCAGAAAGAGGATCAGAATTTCTGTCTGTCTACAGCACTTTTCTAGATTAAATGTTTTGCCTGGAACAGCTTTTATAGCATAAGACTGACCATTGCAGACACTATTAACTTCATTGTTAGTCTAATGGTGGTGTTACCGTGTTTTCCTCCTTTTTTGAGATCACAATGGAAATCAAAATAAGTAAGTCTAATGTAGATAGCAAAATACTTTTTTCTACATTTTATTTTCTACAGAAACACTACAAACTCTGGACATTTTATTTGCTGTTGAAAATATATGGTTCATAGTTTTAGGGAGATCTGTACTCAAATATCTCTCTTTTCAGGCTCAAATGACCCATGTCCAATAAAGTTATATCTCAAATAAGTGGGGAAAAGTATTGTATTTTATGTGTCATTAAAACATATATTCAGAAATAATTTTTTTGTGAATAAGACTTATTCCCTATTTTTTGTGCTAAATTCTCAGAAACTGAATAACTCTAGAAAACAGATTCTTTAAATATGAACCTAATGAAAATAATCAGTCTAGGAGTATTCTAGTACAGTTTTCTATACTTGTTGAGAAAGTAAAAAATAGCAAATAAGAAAGCTACTTAAATGGAACAAGCCCAGAATTATATCTGTAGAATTAAAACAACAAACAAAAATGCAAACTACCAAAAATTTCACATACAGGACATTTTACAATATGATATCAGTCTGAGTAAGTTGTTTCATGCTGCCACTTATGTGTATTTATATGTAGGCTTTTATCTTTACTAAATTAAAATGGATTATGAAATTAGTTTCAGCTATTCATCCTGTTCATCAGAGTCTTAACATTCCTGGAGTTTGGTAGAAATTAATAACTTAATGCAATTCATTCCTCATAGAGGAAAAAGATAAAATTCAGTACATTTATAGATGAATTCTCATGGTTATTTTGTAGCTTTCATTCACACCTGGAAGAACAAAAAAAAAGGACTTTTAAATTGCTATTGCTCTCATGCATGATCTTGGAATGAGGACCATCCATGATAATAATTAAGTGTCAAAGTAGACCAAGAAAAATGTTTAAGGAAGGAAAAGATGTTTAAGGAAGGAAAAGATATTTAAGAAAGAAACTGAGGAGGGCTTTATTCTCTTGAAGTTACAATTATTGCTGATACTCAGAGGAATAGTAGCCAGCTTTGCCATTCTGATTTCATCTCATGACCCTCCTCCTACAATATGAGAGGGTGCTTCATCAAAACAACCTTTTAGGTAAATGAAAGTGGAAGAAATTAGTGTGCTGTATGTGAGAGTAACACATCATATTGATGTGTCATATTTTTGCCTTACAACTATTCCCTTTTATAAAATTTGCAGTCTCCTTTACACACAGATACTGCATTTGATTCAGTACTACACAGTAATTCAATTTTTAATGCTATTTTGTAGTTGCTCTACTTCAATGCAAATTAAACCTTAAATGATTCTGGGATATTTGAATTTCTTTACTGTCCTGGCTAGCAATAACACCAGAAGAGGTCAACTTCATTAGCAAGAGAGTAATTCAGCTTATCATGACATTAATGTATTCAATGAAGCATTGCTCCTGTACAGCCATATTGCCATGGGCTCTGATTGTCAGGTCCTGTAAATTAAAACTGGGTTGCCAGTAGCTGTATTCATGAATTCATAGAAAATTAATTTTTTTTTTTAAAGTGACAGAACATGAATATTTTGTTTTGTTTTAGACTTTATAATATTAAAATTTTAATTTTTAAGGCTTTTGTTTACTGTTTATTGCCTTCTACTGGCTTTCTGATTAAAAATCCCTATGTTAATTATTTTGATTTATAAAAATAATGAAAATGGTATTAGTACTTATCCAAGTAATTTTTTAAATGGAAAAAAATAAAATTATGTTTTAATAATTAAAATCTTCCATGTGGTTGGAAGAAGAAGAATATACCATTTTGAAGTTAAATGATGATTAAAATGAGAACTCAGCAGAACAGCTAGATAAAATACTTGTGGAAAAGGGGTTAAACTAGATTCTATCTTGATCGTTTCTTGTCTACAGTATATATGTTCAAGAAATAAAAAGAGATAGCTATAAAGAAGACGAAATAAGCTGACCATGTACAAAGGATATGGCTCCTGATAAAGTCCATTTCCTTAATTTTGAAGTAAAATTAACATTTGTGCAAGGCAGCAGCTGAAAAGCACACATCTTGTGCTGGTGGAATAGACAGGTGGCCAAATGTGCCAGCTGGGTTGAAAGAGCTGAAGAAATCAGTTCATAAACCAATTCATGCCTTTCACTACCCTGTCTGGGCTTAATAACCTTAATTTTGAGAAACTTCATCAGATATACAAAATAAACACAAGATATGGAAGCATAAAATATTGGATAGTGTTTCTCATTATGGTAGTTTTTCCTGATGTTTAGAATAGTGGTAGGTAAAATTTCACTTGCATCTTCAAATTAATAGAAGAAGCATATTTGCTTGTAAAAATCTCAGCATCTGACTTTTTGTTTTCTTCACACAATGAATGCTCCCAGCATGGTGCATACACAGTAATAATCTTCCGAAAGTTTTAGCTATATCTCCAGGGAATTAAGAGCTTGTTTATTTATTTATTTAAGTAAACAATTTAGCATGAGGTATTTGCATTAAGTTCTTATACTATGATATTATTTGACTGATAAAATACTATTTGTTGCTTGTAATTTGAAGAAGAAAATAGATTTTTTTTTCCATTTTCATTGTGTATTGGTTAATCCATTTCAAAAAGTATTATGCTAATTATAACAGTGTGCTTCACATTTAGCATCTGAATTGCTCATTTTAAATTTTTTTTTTAAATTGTAATCTGTTAATTACTTGCTTAATGGAGTGTGTAATTACATACTTTAAGTTAGAAAACTGCTTCCATTTCAAAGCAGGAAGCCCTATCTAGAAATAAAAGTATGTAAATACATTCCTTGCAGATATAGTATATAACTCTTTTGCTTCAATAATTGTTTCATTTGTGTTTGAAAATAAATTGTTTCCTACCCTCTGTCTGTAGTAATTATTGACAGTGTGTTCTAGGATATTGAGTCCTAACATAAGAAAGAAGCATTTGTGAATATGTGGAGGGTCAATATCGAAAAATGCATTATTTTAAATAAAATAATTTTCTAATCCTAAGAGATTAGCTGTCATGAAAAGAGAGAAAAAGGCAAATTTGTCATTATTTGAGCATTTTTTTTTTTAAACCCAAGCGGAGATTTAATCTTAGTTTCTAAACTAATAGTTAAATATCCAAACAAAAAGTAATTAAAAAGTTAAAAGTTATTTTGAAATAAAAATTAGAATGGTAGTGTAAACATCCCACTACACTTACTTGCTTAACTGTCACCTGGCTTTAGATGAACAAGTCATCTTTCAAAAGCACATCTAATTTTTCTTTAATAATTTCTTTTTTTTTTCAATTCTTAAAAATACTGAATTATTTTACTGCTGATAAGGAAGGCACTCAATTGAAGGGCCAAAATTTGTGATTCCTTCCATTCACTTCACTAACAGAGTTGTGCACCCATTGACAATCTTAGAATATCCTGTAATTATGGTTAGTAATCATTCATCACCTCAGTGTTCACTACTTTGGTAACTTGAAGCACTCATCAGAGAATTGACAGATCCAGTATGAAGACACTGAAATTTAAATTTTTTTGGACGTTGCTGAAAAAACTTCCACTATGTGGGAAAATCTATGGTGATTTTATTATCAGTCTTTCCCAGTAAAAGGATTTATTTTTCCATTCTATAATAAAGATTATTTTGAAGTAAAGTAATACAGGTAGCAAAATCTTACAGACTCACTAGATAAAAATTCAGAAAGTGGATTAAATTTCTTCTCATATAACTTCATCTAAGACAAATTTTAAAGGACTAGTGGACTCTGTGTCTCCCTTCTTCAATGAAATAACATGATGACTGTTTCATGAAGTCTTTCTCCCCATTATTGGATATTCTATTCAAAATCCAGTATGATAGAGAAGTTATTCCCTTCAACTCACTGGAAGTCTTCATTGTAAGAGAAGAGATATATAACTAGTTTCTCAAAATTTCTTTTTTTTTCTTTACTCTCTGAAATAGTTATTTATATTGTGATTACTGAATTACTTATTAAATCATTATGAAACCTTACTGCTGGTGGAAGAAACATTCTGCAGTGGAAAAAGATAAAGGAGACATTCCTCTTCAATTTGTATTAATTAATTTAGGTGACTGCCTGCGGAAGATTCAAATTTTTTGGCTCTGTATCTCATACCTGTGTGCTTAACTTTCCACATATATGGAGAAAATTTAAATGTATGGATTCTCCTAGCCCTCTGAGAAACAGCCAAATGCTCTTTAAAGAGCGAATATACTCCAGACTCAAATACAATTTTGCACACAGGTTAACATTTGTGTACAAGTTTTAAGGATGGAGAAATATTCGCAGAAGAAAAATATAATTCCTGGATTTCTAAGTCCAACTTCAGTGTTATGCCTAAAATTATCTATTGTTCACCATTTCTGGATATAAGCTTCTCACTGGATTTTGCCTTATCTTTGTTTCAGAAAATGGAACACGTAAGTTACCTGCTCTTCAAACTATTAAATAAAATAAAGAATTAATAACAATGTATGAAAAAATGGATTTATTTTTTCCTGTGGTATGTGTTGTAAACCATCTCATAAAGGCCAAAATACCTCAATAAGGGTAATTGGCAAAGCTTTTGGGGGAATACAGCTTAGTTCTGAATGTCTTCTCAAATATATTGGACTTGCAGCTGAAGAAAATGTTTTATTACATGTGTCAGAACTAGACTTCACTAAAATAATGTTTTAAAAGTACAGTGATGTTATATTTTGTCTTGATTATATATATATCTGCTACTATTTTGTTCAATTTTATGTCTATGATTTTATCACAGGCACAGACAAAACTGTTTTAACGCGTTTTGATTTTGTTGAAGTTACTAAGAACATTTGGGTATTTCTTATTTAAGCCAAAATTGTACCTATGTAAATAATTATGATCTTTTGTCTCTCTGTTGTTTGGATTTTTCTTTGTTTGTTTGTTTGGGTTTATTTTATTTTTTTGTTTGTTTGGTTTTGGGGTTTTTGTTTGCTTCTTTATTTTGTTTTGTTTTGTTTTGTTTTGTTTTGTTTTTGTAGGCTGTTAAGTTCCTGTGTTCTTGTGTTTCAGTTTTTGCTTTAAAGTACTTAATTTTTCTGAGTTTTCTTCCTGTTAAAATTATTATGTTAAAGCCTCAATGTCATGTTTCTTCCCCAGTGAAAGAAGACTTGAGAAATTAACTTCAGAGCTTAGTATGAAAAGCTGTTTTCTGAATTAGGATGAAATCATGAAGAATGCTGAATTTGAAAGCTTGAGTGGAGCCAAGTGTATTCCCTCTGGTTTGGTGGTAGCAATGTAAAAGGGCTGAGACAGTTTGCTTGCAAAATATCTTCTAAAAATATAGGTGAAAGAAACTACCAGATAAACGAACTAGACTTTCGTATTGAAGTCTTACATTCCAATCCTGTTAAATTTATAAATGAGTGAATTTGGTGGTCTCTGTCTCATTCTCTGTGAACATCTGTCCGTGTCACTAAGCTGTTCACATGGTTTAGCATGATTGGCAGCTCTGTCCAGAAGGGATTCAGCAAATGACAGCTTGAGCACTGCAGATCAGGCTGAAGGTGCATTGAAGGTGTATGGAACTCACGAGTGATTTATCAGTACTTTGATGTGCTGCATAAAATCAAAAACATAGAACCTCCAGGAAGATACCTTTTGCTATAGTTGACCATGCACTTTTTTTTTTTTCTTGCAAGGACAAACAATTTAGAAAAAAATATATGAGGGAAGGTTGATGTTAGAATGCTAACTAATCCCCCAATCAATTTCTGCATATTTTATAAATCCCTAGATTTGTTTGAAGCAATTTGTCTGTGTGGATATTTTTGTTGTCAATCATACAATTCAGTCTCCTGTTCTGAATGCTCCGATGCAGCTGCAATCATTCTATTTTAATTCTTGAAACTGTTAACATGATCCAAATTTAAAAGAACTGCAAAGGAGAAAAAAGAAAATAAACGCAAACTTCAGTTTAAAAGTTATTATCAAGATATTTAATATCTGTCAAAAGTAAATGAACATGCACAGAATTGTCAAGTGAAGACCCTATATTTTCTTTTGTTCATTCTCTTTTCCAGGGGAAGAAAGCAAACGGATCTTTGGGGATTTCAGTTTTTTTGGCCTTCACAAAGATGGATGTTACCCTGTATAACTAACCAAGTAACTTGGCAAAAACTGTATAACAATAAAGCTATATTTAAACAACTCTATTTTCAAGTACAGACACCATAACCACTTTCCTCTTCATGCTTCATCCTCCCTGCAAGAGACAGTTTTTTGACCTAAATGTTACATTTTAAAATAACTTTTACTTCATAACATCATAACAATGGGAATTCTGCTGGTTGTTTACACTCTACCATCTTTATAAGATTTTTTTTCCTAGGGCTGATGAAGCTTGAGTGATTATTACAGACCTCTGTAAATCTGCCATTTTTATTATGCAAACAACTTAATTTTAGTTTATCTTAAATAATATTTGCAAACTGGTTTTGTGCCAGCTAAATAGTAGAATATAAAAGACTATTTTTTTAGCATCCTCATGGATCTTGGGAGCATATATTCAGTAGTTTTACAAAAGCACTTAACTGAATTAAGAGCTTAACTCCTGTTGACCTTCAAAATACCACACATATTTATGACGCACTACATTCTAATATGCTGTAGCACATAGATTTCATATGTTTATTTTCAAATAAAGAACATTCTTCACAACTGGTCTTCTGAACTAGGATAATACATTGGTTTATTCCTGCAGCTACTTGTAGACAGAACAACAAATGTTTTGCAATTTTATCTTCAAAAATATTTAAAGTATTTAAAAGGTTCTTATTTCTAGAAATCTTTAAAACCCACAAAGCTGAGAACACTTCAAAATCAACATAAGATCTTTAATTTTACTAGAAGAGTTTCCACTTCATCAATTTTTATTCTATTTGCTTTGTCATTAAAGGAAGGTTGTGGTTTCTCTTACATTTATTCAATTTTCAATGTTTTTTTTAAACAACTGCTAGAGACCAGAAATCAGATGTTCCTGCTTTCCAGCAAAATAGATTTAGCTTTTTTTTAAATATTCAAAATGCAAAATGTAGTCATTTGATGCTCATTAAGAAAATATACTCTCATATATATTTATGCTATTTATCCTCTTGTTCTAAGGACTCCTAAAGCAGTTTTAATTCAAGGAGGTTTGCCATTTTATTTAAAATATTCCAAAATAAAATTAGTTGCTATAGTGAGATTTTAAAAGGCCAGGACCCTCAATACTTTGTACCCATTTATAAACTTTGGAGTTTTCTAGGTCCCGACATAAAGTTTGAGAAATTCCTTGTTATTTTGCTGCACTGATAAATAATTTTATAAAGTATTCTTATTGCAAAATACCTTGAAACTCTCAAAAACACATCTTCTAACATTTGCTATGTAACAGTAACCCATCTCCAGTCTCTTACATTCTCTGATTTGTGACTGAACTACTGAATAGCACTATAAAAATATTAAATTGAAGTAGGGTGATCTTTGCCACTCTCTTTTCATTGTTTGCCTCTTAAAAGAGCAGATCAAAACAGGAGACCATACTTTCTGATTTTCCTTTATGGTAGAAGAATTAAACATAACAAGTGAAAGGATTCATATGACCATTATGTAAGAATAAAAGAAACACTTTTTGCTTTATATTCGTTTTGCAAGCCTCCCAGAAGCATAGCTACTTGAAGGACAAAGATTAGAGCTTTTATAAAAAAGCTGCTAAAAAAAAGGAGGAACTGTTTCTACTATGCACTTGGTTGCAAAATTTAGTTCTTGTATATGTGTTATTAATAAATGAGTTTGGGTTTGCAATTTTTTTCCTTTGTCTTTCATTGGAAGAGACTAGATTTATTAGAGAAGAAGCGTCTAAAATTTCCATTATAGAACAAACTAAACTGACAGGCAAAGGTAAATAGCTCTGAAAAAGGTCATGAAAGAGTAGAGTGTCAGGAAGAATATGTAAGGAATAGACAGTAGAGTGTTGAATGAGACGATAAAGCTAAAGGCTAGGGAAGCACCCTTGGCAAGATGCTAAGGTTGACATTCTTGAAGAGCATGGTAAAATTGATATGCAGGTCTACAGGTAGCACTGTAAACAGTCACAGACCCTTCAACACATTCCAAATAAGTTTTTGACTAATGACTAAAACAGAGCTATCTGGCTGTTTTGGACTAATAAGAATAGGGAGCAGTTATGTCTTTATTTTCTTTAAATGTTGTATGTGTCCCCATGTGTTGAATTTTTTACTTTGCATAAATGAATTAAAGTAATGAAACTCAGATCTGTAAAAGAAAAATGTTTAAAGAAACTACAGAAAAATCAAATTATTACCATGGTAATAAGAGCTTTGGTATTCTCAATAATAGGTACAGAGGCCTTCTTTCTGAGAGTTGTGCAAAGAAATTGGAAAGAAGCTAATTAAAAGCATTTCTTTGTAATTTAAATAAAACTTGCTAAAGTCAAGGTCTCAGTAACTAGATTATCTCTCGCTTTTTGTTCAATTTAATAACTAATTTTGAATTAAGTAATTGCTATTGTTTTTGAATATCCCTTTGTGTTTTAAATAATTTTTTGCATATTTTTTATGCAATTGGATGTATTCCATTATTCTAACATTTTCTTTCAATCAATTTTATGTTGCAACAGGTATTTTCTTCTTTTGTCATCTGTGCAATTATTAATGCTTTTCTCATTATTGTACTCCAGTATGTTTTTGTATTGTACATAAAACATATCATTGAGATTTAGTGAGGGAGAATGAAAAATGAGTTATTTATTAACTAAGCTGCCCTTCATCATATCTTTGGATACAAAAAAAAAGAAGCATTAATGCAGTACAACAAAAGAAAGAATTTACAGTTTCTTAAATCTCAGTCCTGTAAAGCAGAGCTGTAGAAGTAATAGAGCAAATTTTCCAAAACAGTTTGGAATTCAATTTCTTGTAAGACCGTGAATCTAAAAAGACATTTATGTTTCCACATAATTTCAAGGTTCTCTTCAATTTTTAGGGGGGAGGGGTTAATGTGAATGTTATTGCACTTCTTTTTAAGACCTACTGTACTTTATTTCCAGAAGAATCAAATCTTTATCTCTACTTCTTTTTGCATAGTTAGGAAATGGATGGCACACATAACATTTGCTTATATACTATAGAGCTGGTGTCCTATCACACAAAAAAAATTGCATATTCACTGTTATTTTTACAATAACATTCTTCAAAACCTTCTTTAAAAATACGTCCCTGAAAATAAAGTTATTCTGTCATAAGAGTTAAAAAATATTGGGTTTTTAATTAGACTCAGACTGCAATATATTTCAGATTCCGACAGAACCTCCCTGCTACTATCCTGTATGCAGGCAAATTAACCAAAACCAAATAATTTAAATTTGAACTTTATATTGTAACTGCTGAACATAGATAAGATACTATAGTAACTTTACTTGATTTCTTAGATTACTGAAGCATAATCAGAAGCTTTAAACAGAAGTTCAGCATAACTGTTTACCTGGTTTAAACGTTCCCCGAAACTTGTGAAGTTAGCAGACAGAAATAATACTGAAAAATCAGAAAAGGTCAAGATCTTCTTAAGTACATGCCATTAAGAAGATGTTCTATGGTATTATATTTTGTATCCAGGTATGTTTAATATCAGAGATCATAAGGGCATTAGAGTACATTAGAGTATATTAGAGGTCCTATAAATCCATATGCAGCCATGGTAGACTCTGTAAACTTTCCAGGGCATTGAAATGACACTGTTAATTTTACTTATTTATACAAGTAGAAACATATATTACTGTGTGATCTCTTTATCTGTGCTTCATCCCTAATTATCCCATGCCTGTCCTCCTCTATGCCACATCCTTTGTCTCCATGTCTCAAGGCCTCTCTTACTGTACCAGGGCTGTATTTCTCTTCTGCATTGTGTTAGGGTTTAAATATTTCATTCTATACAGAATAAATGCTTGCAACACATAAAAATAAACAAAAATAAAATTGTTTAGCCATAAATACCTGGCCAAATAACGAAATTGTTTTCACAGTGAAACAAATTTGTAAGTTCAAGTAAAGCTCAGACAGACCAAGTCTGACAAGCCTCGGTCCTGATGTTTAACAATTTTTGTACAAAGCTTATGGCCCGTTAATAGCCATGACAATACTTATTATTGGGCTACATGCTCACAGCCTGTTGTGTTTGCAAACAGCTAGTCATATACTGCACATCCTCATTGTTATTCAAACCACACTAGCAAAAGATGGTGTGCTAGTTTTACTTGGAAGCACTGCATTTTTATTCAGGTCTATTATTTTCACAAACTGCTGCATAAGCCAAATTTTCTTAATCTATAAATATGTATTATTTATTTTATAAATTTATTATTAGTGTCAGTATTAGTATTAGTATTATAATACCTATATAGTTTCTACAGAGACTTCTAACAGGGAGTGATCTGTGACATTTAAGCAATGATGTAGCAAAATTTTAGAAAAAGGTGTTATATTTCATACATCATGAAAAACCGGATCTGAGATACTAAACTTAAGCTTTTTTTGCAACAATAAAGAAGTAATTCAGGCCTAAACCACACCTTCACTCATTCACTAAACTCTTAAGGTATATAAAAGTCAATAGAAATAAAATACTTTGAAAAAACCTTGCTGAGCTCTGCAGCAGAGGGATGCTGCAGGAGAGATTTATTTGCTGAGTATCTGGTGATCACAGGTAAAAAAAAAATGGACTTTTTTAGCGAGTGTAAAAGGATTTTCTTGCTAGAATTCCTATCTCTTGAGAACAACTCAAAGCAGCTCAATATTCTTTGGCTGCCAGTTGTTGCTGATGGCTATTTTCTCTGTCACAGTGAATGTCAGAAGGTGCCTTTAAGAAAGATTTATTTGGGAAAGAGGGCAGGGTTTTTTCCAATACACGGGAATGTGGGATCTGCTTCCTATTTCTTTCTCTCTTTCTTAGCTGAGACTTTTCTTTCTGAATGCAGTTTGAGCTAATATAACTGAGGGATGCATACTATCAAGCTGCATTTGTTAACTCATTTAATGTTAAACTCATGTTAAGAAATGCCTATAAAGGGGTGCATGTTATGCATTTGACAGTAGAGTTTATATTTTATTTGATTTGTGTTTACTTTAACACCTTCTAAATATGAAATTCTCGGGGGTTTTTGTTAAATAATGTAGTTTTAGTAAAAGGGTACCTATCCCCACTTCCAAAGAAAGCCCTATTTCAGACTACATCTATGAAACTGGGCAGTGAAAATGGCTTCTTACATGAGACTCAGTGGCAAATATATCACTTTACCAAGATAATTCAAGCCTTCAGATCACTATTCTCTTTCAAAGAAGAATGTCTGCTCAAGGTCTGTCACTTTGTGCAAAGATGTACTCACTATCAAGCTCCTGAGTGATGTTGCAGGTCTTTTCTACTCATTCTTGGTGAAGCTTTACAACTTGTTTAAGGGTGAAGTAGTCAGAAAACCAGAAACTGATTATGACAGTGTAACCTCATTAGATGCTTGGCAATGTGAATCAGAAGTTTATGTTCCAAGAAATCCTATTATAAATAAATTCTTAGTGGAAAAAAAAAAAAGAAAAAAGACAAAAGTCAGAGTATTCTACAGCTGAAAAGGGAGAAGATAATGAAGATGTCCACTTTAGGGTGCTGTTATGGAAGCCTGTGGAACAGTGTCATGGAAGGCAGTGCTTGGGACAGGCACCTTGCAGCACACCTGAGCTACAGATTGCTTTCCCAGATACTGCAGGAGCAAGGTAGCAAGCTCCTCTTCTCCAGACTGCCCTGCTGCCTGTTGTTGACACTTTTGTTTGCCATTTACATGGAATTTGGAGCATGCCTGAAAGACTAAGCCAAACAAAGCAACAACTCTTCTATGGGGCTGCGTTAGATGGTAAAATATACAGGGTGCATTCAATATCCTTGTGTTAGATGGAGATATTTGAAGATCTCAGTGTTAAATTGTTAGATGCAGAGATCTAAAGTGGTACCTCAGGGCTTTGTTTTCTTCGATAAAACAGAAAACACCACACTTTCCATTCTAGGAGGAGAAACATCTAAATCCTTTCAGGACCTGGCTTTCCAAGTACGTGAATAATTGCCACAGAAAATGTTCAGCATCATTGCTATCTGTTGTTTTGCATTTAATTTAACTTAGAAAAGACAAAGAAATCCCAGTAGAATTACTTGAAATCAGAAGCTGGAACTTCTCACATATGTAGCCTCCAGAAATCCTTATTCTAAGTGAGTTAGTTGCCAGAATCCTGAAAATTAATTCCGCTGATGTAGAAAAGCTACTTATCAGAATACAGATAAACAGGGTTGCCTTTGTGAAATTGTATGTGTGAATGAATTTTCCATCTTTCTGTGATAATGGGCAGAAATCCTAGATGTTTTTCAGTAAAGTGATCCTACGCCTTTCTCCGTGCATTTTTTGTTCGTCTCGTGACAACTTTAGTCCATGTGATTTTTCTTTCCTCAACTTATTTCAAAATAAATCCTTCCCCTTGTACACCTCCAATTTCTACAGAAATTTAGATCTTTAAATTCAGATCCAGATGGCAATCAGAGTAATAAGAAAGATGCACAAAACCAAATAACATTCTTTCATTAAGTCAATTGCTTATCATTGTTAGCAGATTTTTTCCAGATGAGCAGATGGGAATTTACAATTAATGAAAGTATGAAAACACCTTGTGAATTATTATTTTTTAATAATTAAGACGTAGAATACTTTATTTCTTCTTGTAGTATCGAGAAAAACATGGTATTAAAAAAATTAGAGAAGGTCACCAGAATAGGATGGTGCTGCTTCTAGCATGCTGCATCTAATCACAAACTGGTGAGTGATTCTGAAATTAGGAAATTTCTATGTGATAGCACCATGAAAAATAAAGAATCAGTCTGCAATACTTAGAGTTCTAAAGATGCCTCAGTATCTATTCCTCAGCATTTTTTCTTTAGAAGTGTATGTTTTTGTGACCAAAATAATGGTTGCCAATTTCATTAGTAGTAGTATTAGTTGTATTATATTAAAGTGGGAGACTAAACAACAATATCAATAATATGGCAAAGTGTTTCAAAAATAAATTTGTCGTTTTGTTTTGAAAATTGATATGGTTTTACTCCATTTTTTCTACTTAAAAAGAGATTAATTAACCTAGTTTTGTTCCATCTATGTTCCCCCTCAAATACTTGAAATTAAACTGTCCATCATCCAAATGACCAGCAGATATTTTGTAATTAGTTCTTGCTATTTTTCTTACTCGTTTTCCTTGATACCAATCAAACTACAATTGCAAGTCCATGAGAGTTTTACCATTTATTTCACCTAGTGTCTCATAATAAAATTTAGTCATTTACAGTGAGTCTCCAAGTCATTAATGTGAATTAGTGGGGCTCTTTTGCATAGCAACAAAAGTAATGAGCTTATGCCTCAGAGTATTTACAGTTTACTAAACAACTCTTCCGTTTTGTACCTTGCATATTAAACAAGATTTCCCTCTGTGAATGGTCTTTATTTTATCCATTTAACATAACAATGAAAAACATATAATTACATCTAGGCATCTGAATTACTGGATAAGAGTTGAATTTTAATTAATTAGAATAAGCCTGGTCAATTCCCTTTCCTCGTGATGGTGATGGTGGGAAAAAGGATCATTCTAAAACTAAGAGAATGCTCCATGACTAGATTCTAGCATAATATCACTGTCTTGACAAAATTTCCAGTTTAATGTCACTACTATCTGCATAAATACTTCTCTTTCTCTTCTTAGAGGCATGGAATGGCTTGCCTTTGAAGGGACCAGAAAGAATTTCTTCACGTAAAGAGTTATTAAGCATTGGGATGGGCTACCCAGGGAGGTGGAGTCATCATCCCTGGAGATGTTCAAGAAACAACTGGGCATGGTACTCGGTGTTATGGTCTAGTTGGCAAGGCAGTGATTGATTAAACATTAGATGTGATTATTTTAAAGGTTTTTTCTAATTGAAATTATTCTGTGACTCTGTAATCTTAAAGATCATCTAGCTCCAATGCCCCTGTCAGGAGCAGGC
Organism: Rhabdornis inornatus; assembly: GCA_013397075.1. Taxonomy (NCBI): domain Eukaryota; kingdom Metazoa; phylum Chordata; class Aves; order Passeriformes; family Rhabdornithidae; genus Rhabdornis; species Rhabdornis inornatus. The sequence goes on along the minus strand of VWZS01001010.1, from coordinate 349,021 downwards.
ACAACTTTCACTAGACCCGTTTGCTCAAAGTTCTGTCTAACCTGGTCCTGAGTACTTCCAGGGATGGGGCATCCACAACTTCTCCAGGCAACCTGTTCCAGACACTTCTTATCTCCCCTCCTCACAGTAAAGAATTTCTTCCTGATATTTAATCTAAACTTAGTCTCTTCAGTTTAAAACCATTCTTCCATGTTCCATCACTACACATCCTTGTAAAAACTGTCTTTAGCTTTCTCCTAGGCACCCCTTTAGGTGCTGGAAGGCTGTTATAAGGTTTCCACTCGAACATTCTCTACTCCAGGCTGAACTATACAAATTCTATCAGCCTTTCTTCATAAGGAGAGGTGCTTCATCCCTTCAATTATGGGGATTATATTGATTATTCTGCTCTCCAATTCTGTCTTTCAGCTTGTGGGCTGGATACCCTTAGGATGACTGACCTTACTATTAAAGACTGAGGCAAAGAAGGAATTATCCTTTTCTATATCCTCCGTCATTATATTTCCCCTTGTATGCAATAAAGGATGGATGGAAATTTTCCTTAGCCCTCTTTTTGATGATGCATTTCTAAAAAACATTTTTGCTGGCTTTTACTAAACTAGCCATTTCTGTATGAGATTACTAGATCAGCATCACTGATTATTAGGTCAGCCTTAAGATTATTTTCATGCTAGAAAAAAATACAAATCAAAGGGAATTTTGTTTATAAAGCAGCTCAAGAATAGGAGGAAAGAAAACAGCAGATAGGGATCAGAAAGGCCTCTTAAACTGTTTCAAATCATAGGGAATTGCTGTTTCAAATACAGTAGTGGGCTACATTTCCTTTCAGAAAAGGACTGCAGAGTTGTACCCAGAACTTATAGATTCCTTCATTTCCATGTACTCCCTAGCTGTCTAGTAACACTCCTACTCTTGACATAACTACCACAATGCAAAATAAAGAATAAAATAAAAGCCAGGGCTAAAACAAAAGCAAATTCAAGGTCCATTTATTGCATTTGAATTATTACTCACTCAATGATGCAGGAATAAATTTTAGTATAACTATTCTTTTCTTGTCTAATTTTAGTAAGAATGTTTAATAAATATGCTTAATAGAGACCTAAAATACTTATTCACAGACAAATCCCTAACCACTTGCATCAATCCAGTTGATATCAGTGGTAGATGGAAGCCAGAAGGAAAAATATTTTCTCTTCTTGGCTCTGTTGTGCTCTGACATTTCTATTTCCATCTCTGCAATGTTATCATGACCTTTAATAAGCACATTTCTGCTGAATCATATCACCTCTTTGATATCTGGTGTTGCAGGAGTGTGGTTCAATGAGGTGGCCAACAACAGTGTCCAGAGCGCAGAAGGAATCTCTTGACAAATACCCTAATTTCTTTTCTTTTGCATATGTCTTGATCACATTATGCCTTTCACCTTACTAGGTTCTACTCTTTTAAGATCATCTCTTAATTTATTTATCTTACTCATATTTGCAAACCAATGAGCTTTCTTATATTATCCATACAGTATTTTTAACCTGTCAGAATTTTCAGAAAGCAAAAAGATAAATACTGGAGTGACTTATGACATAGAAAAATTCAATAATTTAATCAAGCTAGCCACTTTTTCCTGCAAGTTTTTTAAGTTGAGTGTAAACAGGCATCTAAACATTAAACTATTTTTAGCGCTTTCTCTTTATACATGCACACACACAGACCAAACAAGCAAATCTGACCTCCATAAGTTTCAGATAGCACAAGCTCACTGTCTGAAAAAACTAGAAACAAGAAATTTGTTAGGTATAGCAGACTTACTAGAAAGTACTTTGTTTTTATAAGACATTAATCTAATTTAACTGAAAAAGCATTTAATTTATAGAGGACATGTTAAAAATTAAATTAGGTATTTCTAAATGGTTCTGTCTTGTCCCTCAGCTTGTCATAAAATGTGCTGTTGCAGTTTATGTTTAATTTGGTTGTTATTCAGTTGTATGTTCCCTTATTGTAATGTTTTTTCCCTCAATTGTACCCCTGTGTTGTTATAAAATGGTTTCTCCCTTTCCCGCCTTTACACTTGCCCATCACCCTAAGCCCCGCCTACCCGTCAAGAATCGTCCCTGTCCTTCACCCTAAACCCTGCCCTCACAGTTGTCAATCCCTCCTGGCCCCGCCCATTNAAGGCTGCCGTGTCAATGTGCCCTTTATACATGAATTTTCTAAACACATCCTCAGCCAGAACTGTACTTTTACACATGAATAATACTATACAAGCAACCAGAGTTACATTAAATGAAGCACAGAAGCAGAACATTCGTAAGGGTGTAAAGAATCATTGAGGAACTATACCTTGAAAAAATAGCATAGAAAGCTCATTAATTGATTTACTTTTGTTCAGGGATTTTTTTTTTCAACAAAAGGAATTGCCAAGAAGTTTGACACTCTTAAAAAAGGGATGTGCTGGTATTGAAGTTATACACAAACATCATAATGGTGTTTTCTCAGAGCTGAAAGTCTGCAAACCTTCAGCTGAATGTAATGACGAGCCCATTGACAAGATGACATTCATTTGAGCAGCAGGCAGTAATAGATGGATAGATAAGTCAGATACTTTCAGCTGACACAGGCTATATATGCAGTCATAATCAGTGTTTCAGAGCAGTATCTCTAATTTGACACTGATGCAGAGAGGTTTCTATGGAGCTTTCTAAAAATGGACTTTGTTGTCACATTGGCATGTGTGTGTGTAAAACATGCTGTCACTCTAACAACCTCTGGTCCTGACTCTTGATGGAGCTCCACTTATTTTCAAGGCATTTATGGATAGAAGAGAGAACCACACTTGCAGATTTGTCCTGAAGTGAAGTGTCAAATTCAATGTGTGTTGGACTGTCTTTTCCAGGAGCATGAACAAGACAAAGCAACCAGCAAAAGAAACTCCAGCCTTTCTGATACTGGCTATGAAAACAAAGAATCTTTTTTTGCATGAGTTTTGTTATTCTCTGAAGCTCAGAGGAAGCTTTAGGGGTTAAGGGGAGAAAGAAATTTTACTCTTGTCAGTCTAAAGAACCTATGAGCATTTATAATGGCAGTATATTCCGTGTTTTACTGTATGGAAAAACAGCTATAGTAGTCATCTTTTTTTTTGCATTAGTAGGTAATATTTTGATTAGTTTCAGTGCCAGATAATTAGAAGGAGAACAACTGTTTAAATGTGAAACATAAATTTTTCTTAAAAAATCAAGGAGTAGTAAAATTAGAGACTGCTGTATTAGAACTTAAGAGCAGCAGATAAGCTTATTTTTAAAATATTTCTTTTTATGATATTTTCAATTATTTAGTTGCTGTTAATGTACTAACAAGTACATTAAATCTCCAGCATATAGTTTAGCAAAGAATTGAATGCAGGTGTTGCTAGACAGTCATAGAAAAATTGTGGAATCTATGACCTCAACGGTTCTACCAAAAATTGATTTTAGCAGTGATACTTAATAAAAATGTATCATACTATTCACATGTTTAATGAAAAAAAAATTAATTTAGAACATTAAATGCATAGACCTTTTCACAAATAATGGTTGTTTCATTTCTTGGGATCAGATCTTTCAAATACTGCATATTATAGCAGAAAACACCATTTTTCATACACAGAAGTTCCTCAACTCATCTGAAAGTTTTGGATTCAAGAAAGAACCGTAGCTGAAAGGGAGACCACTTAAGAATTTCATGTATAACAGTAGTTTTTTTGTGATCATCCTGTGACAAATGATGACAATTTAAGAAAAGACAGTAAGAAAAAAAAAATTTTTTTTTGAGAGAGAAACTGTTGAAATAAATTCTGTTTGCAAATGTGTTTGATTTTATGAAAATCTTTTTATTTTCAAAGCAAAAATGTATGACATAATTTTTATTTCTAAAGTCATGACAAAGAAAAAATATAAAACAGAAAGCTATCTTCTGTGGCTGTAGATTTTCAGCAAATGTGAAAGTATCTTTAATGAAAGGCCAGACTTGACACTTCCAAATTAGTTATTTCTATTGGAGAAAAAAAATCCAGAGGACAATCTGTTTCTACACTAATAATATATAGCCTCTTTCTGTCCTCTCATTGCTAGAGAACAAAGCAGACAAATTTATTACACCTTTTTACATCTATATTTCTCTGGTGCAAACACATGCTACAATTAATAGATTTTCATTAAAAAAAATTCTTCATAGATTAACACTGTGCATTTTTCATAGGTTAACACTAAGCAGTAGTCCATCAGATATAGTGATAATAGGATGACTAACAGTTTTATGTAAAAAGGTGTTAGGACTTTCTAAAGGCTATGTATGTTGGCAGGTGCAGTGAAACTGCCATGAAAACAAAGATGTGACTTTCTGCCCAACCGGAGTTTTGGGGTTGTTTGGTTATTTTTCTAAAAGTGAGGACACCAGAACTGGTCAAATTATTTTAAGATGCAAACAATTAAGCAAAAACTGTAATCCAAAGGTTTCAAACTGAGAAATACAGAATGCTGGGGAACTTTGGGAAAATAAGGAAACTAATTTTAAAGAAACTTATGCATAGATCTGTCTTCCAGACACTGAGCCTATTCATTGAGTCCTGTTCACTGGTACTGTCCTCAGTTCAACAGTATTTTGTCTTCTCTGGGCTGTAATAAACTTCATCAAGCTTCTGGGCATTCCTGAAAAAATTGGCTTCTGCTACTCTGAGAATACTTGGACTTGTATGCCTTGTTGCTATGTTTGTCTCCTTTCTACTTGCCTGAACACTACACCCCTGAAGATACCCTCACTTAAGCATTCTAATCTGATTTTTCTAAGAAATCATATTCTCTATTCCTGAGTGTCCAAGAAAAACAGAGAATTTTATATATATGAAACCATTTTAAGAGGATGAAATAGGAAATATGTTGATCTGATTGGTAAGAAATGGGATAGAAACTCTGTAGAGAAGAGATTTATACACTCAGGAAAACAAAGGCACAAATACAGATGCTCTAAATCCCTGTATTGAGAATGTGTTATATTCCCTTTACTTCAGGATCATGAACTGAAAACGGATATATTCATTTACAGCGAAGCTTATAAGTATATAAAAAATATTCACGAAGCCTTAAATACCAATCCATCTTTAAATATTTTTAAATGGAGTTGGTATTTTATCTTGTTTAATCAAAATATGACATTTGTGGCAAATTCATTAGTAAGCTCTACTGTTTTGACTTTCTTTGTTTTTGCAAAGGGTATTTAGTCTGTCAGTGACTCAGAATTGTATCAGAGTTCCTTCTGCTATGATTCCTGACACAGAATTACTGCCTCTTCAGTTTTCATGATGTGAGCTAAATTGTACAGAGCAAAGACTTTCAACTCAGTTCTGGAGTCCGAATTCAACACAATTCGTGTTCTCAAGGCAGAATCTCAGGTGAAGCAATAGAATCCCACTTCATCCCCTCCCTCAGTGGTTCCAGCTAGCAGCTGAGAATCTGAAGTTGCAGCTGAAAGAGGCTCAAAAGTGTTTATATAAATAGTCTCAGTGTTAACAGTGATAAATTGCTGTAGCAATTGTAGCATGCTTGCCGATAACAATGCAGTTGCTTTAGCAATTTTTAAGGTACTACAAACTTTATCAACTCCATACTTTTGGGGTTTGTTTGTAAGAAATATTTACTGGGTTATAAAAGAAAGAAGTGGCAATCTTCTTTATGGAGTTCGTAACCTAAATGTGCCTTTGGTACTTATCTGAGGATTTCAACAGTGAAAAGGAAAAAATGAATGTTGTGCAATAATGTCAGTCTGCAAAGACAGGAAAACATTAGAAGGAGCTTTCATTTTGATACCATCTTTATCTGAAGAAAACCTGGTTCCTTTATTATGGAATGGCAAATACTTGAAACAGAAATTAAAAGGCTAGTACTCTTAAATTGGGGTGGAATTTTAATTATCTGAGTGTACACCTCTGTATCTTCTCCTGTAATTCGGTGCAATTAAATAAAATTGGAAGATTAGAATAGAAGTGGCCAGATCATAAAAATTTCCTATCTGCTAGTGATTGCTACCAAAGCAATTTGTATTTGTGAATAGCTCTCTTAGTGTCTTTAAAAGCCAGGAAAAAATGAATTCGAGTATTTTTCTCAAATTTAGGATAACCTTGTAGGTCTGACCTGATAGATTCAATCAGATTCTCTCTGGAGCAAACTCAGTGGCAAATTTTGAAGCTGCACCTGTCAAAATCCTGTATGAATTATGATTAATAACTGACTAATTTAGTTTATGTGTGAACAGTTAATTGTTATATAGTGGATTTTTTTTTTTGTAAAACGCATACAGAAAAACATACATTTTCTACAGAGAAAATGCAGATTTTCACAGATGCAGTTAACTTTTTCCAGATAACAAATAAGAAAAAAAATCCTTGCTTTCATTGCTTCTGAGTATCACAATTTAATGTGACATACAGTACCTCCTTTAAAATTAGATTGATTGTCATTAATGATATTTTTAGTGTCTAATTCTTAATTAATGAGATCCTGAATCTGGATTCTCTTACTTTTTTCAAGAATGAATATCTAGTCTGTCATTTCTGAATCATCCTTCTAAAATGCCAGAAATTAGAAACTGTTGTGCTGTATTCTGAATAAAAATAAATTTTTAAAAATTAAACATTTCAAAAATTAAAATGAAAAACATAAAATTAGCTTTCTAGCTGTTCCTTCCTATGCTCAGTTCACTTCAGTATACATACCTAGTAACCTAGACCACTTTCATTCAGAAGACACATATTCTACACCCCTTTATATTCATAGCCAGAATTTTAAATTGTTAATGTAACATCTTCATTAGTCCAATCTCAGATAAAAGACATTTTTTCCCTATTAAATATCACTATTCTCTTCTTGTTCTACTACTTCAAAAGTCTTTCTGTTTTAGTTCATTTTACCTTCCTAACTTTTTGATCTATCAGACCCTATTTCTGTCTTATCTGTCAGCCATGTACTTTTTTTAAATTTTTTTTTTTTAATTCTGATCTTTTGGGACTTGTCTTTCAACAGTGCATTTCCAAGAAGTAACAGGTTTTAGTCTGTATAATTAAACCTGTTCTGTTTATCATGTCTTCTGAAGTGCTTTCAAACCACTGTACTCATGCTGAAACTTTAGGAATTTTTTTCTCTTCACCATTTGCATGGAAAATGTGCACAGGATCTCAAAAAAAAAGCTTCATCAACAGATCTCAAAACACTGATGCTAATTAAATTTATCAGAGTATTCAAAATATTCCAAAGATTAATTTTTTAAACTGGTTTAATTACTTAAAATATCAAAATCCAAGGCTGATTTAAAATCTAATAAAGTTTAGTGGGATTCTAAATAATGAGTAGGACAGGTTATAGTTAAAACAGCTGCATTGGCTAGTAAGCTTGCTAGCAATCCAATAAATCCAAAATCCACTGCTAAACTAAACCAAAATCAAAGTTTATATGTCTGCATTTCACAGACTCATTTGAAAGACCATTTCAGAAAAGAATAAGGACTTAGGAATTAGAATAAAATCTCTTCAATGGGTAATATCAGTGTTAAAACTAATGGAAAGGATAGATGAAGATGTTGAGGAAGGAGAGAGAAGGCTGTATATGTAATAGTTTCATCAGATCCCAGACCTCCAACAACCTTATGCACATTTGGAAAAGTTGAAAACATAATTTCTGGAAAAAACAGCATTTCATCAGCTTAAGTGTTTTAGCCTTAGCTGGGACTAGAGGAGAGCAAATAAACCATCTTACTGAAGAGAAACAATTGGGAAACAATTTGGCCCATGCATATAGGTGCAAACACCTAGAAAATTGTAGTGGGAGGGTTTTCAGCCCTTCTGTCTGAGGTATGAGAGAATGCAAGGACCAAAAATCTGTTCTGGCACTGAGGGTTGCCTGTCATTACAATAATACGGCAGGTGAAAAAATTAGCAGTGTTCTAAGTCTTCTAAAAAGAATTAGCAAACCTTTCAAAAGATGTCTAACACAGTTGTGTGAAAATTTCATCAGCATTTTTGCACAACGGTCATTTCTGGCACTGGAGGTTGGGAGCTCAGGAATCAGCATCTTAATTCTTTTTCTGCATGCCTCGGTGAACAGAATTGAATGTGTGTGCTACATGCTTATGACAGTTGCAGCTCATAGTTGAAACAAAAATTCATACTTCAGCAGATCTGGTACTATCCTCTGAGTTATATATCATTTGTGTGTACGATGCACACTCAGGTTGTTGTCACCTATTCTCCCATTGGATACTGGCCATGATAAAGTCAAGAAAAGAGATCAGTAATCACAGACTGTTCAAAGAATGCTTTTCACATTGATAACTGACTGATGTTTCTTGCTCCCCTCCTCAGAGACATGCTGTCAGCTAAATTTCAATCTGAGCAGTTTCTTCCCACCACTTCTAAGAAATTTTGAATAAATTCTCTTCTGAACTTGTTCTTCATTCCTTTTTTCCTCTTCACAGTGCATACATGATTCAGCTCCTAGAATTACCCAGGTCTGTTCTATCCAAATAATGCCCTGCTATAACAAAAGCTTTAGATCTTTCATCCTCACTTATTTTTTGGAATATTGCACAGGGATAAGTTTTAAAGAACGGATAAATTGCTTTTCAGGTTTTACACTTGGCAGAAAATAATTTCTCAAAATAAAGACAGTTTTTAAAAAATTATATCATTTGTTGGGTCAGGGATACATTCTAATAACATATTTTACCTCATGATTTGGAGGTCAAATAAGGAAACAAGCTATGATGCCACATAGAAACAGCAAGTGGCATATATAAGTGGCATTCATAAGAATGACCTTTTACAGAGAAAATATAATTGATTTCCAATATACTGGTTGTCGTAGTTTGACCTGGGGAGGTATATTTTGTACACAGAAATAACCTACTTCCTATTGGCTTAATGCTTATGAAGTAAAATGATAGCTAGGCAGACCTTCTGGACTTCCAGGCAAAGCAAAACTCACATTGTCCATTGTGAAGTGAGGAATTTTCTCCAAATCAGTTTTGAGCCTTCAAGAAAGAGACATCATGCAGAGTCTTGAAGGAAAGATATCAAACCAAAACAATGAGGATAAATTAAAAAAAAAATACATCAGGAGATATCCTGTGTAATAATGTTAAACTGTCAGTTTTGTGAAGTACTAAGTCTGTAAAACTACTCAATTATATTTGCAGTGAAAGCCTTTTCTACAGATATGGTATGATTCAGATAAGCAGGGTGCTATTACACTCCCTTTTCCTCTGTGTATGTAGAATATTAGAAGAAAATGAATGAAATTTTCAGTAAACATACAAGACATGTAAATCATTCTACAGCTACTGTAAGAAAATAGCAAGAGAAAGGGAATAATTTATTTACAAAAAGTAGAATAATTATTTTTTTTGTATGATTTCTAAGGACATGTTGTTCTTATGAAATTTTGATGCATTTAATTAAAAACCTAGATGCTGAATTGAAGATGAGAGCTGGCTCATAGAATCACATCAAAATAATCTTTCTGAAGAAAACAGTTGTATGGTGTACTAGAAATGGAGCTGTCCTATGTAGCAATTCAAAATTGGAAGGTCAGAAAAGAAGCTGACCTAATGCAGAGAGCAACAGTGACTTTTGGAAAGCTGGTAATGATCTATGACTGATCCATAAGAGGTGATTTTTGGTTTGTTGACTACAAGATACAATTAGTAAAACGTAACAGAAGTGATTAAGCAAAACAGCAAGATAAAGCTGCAGTCGCCATTGAGAGTAGCAGGTATGCAATGTATCCTAGAAAAGAAATGTTACATTCTAACATTAAAAAAAGATAAAACAAAAAAACCTCGGAAATAATAGGAGAAATAACTAATACCATAAATCTCTTTTTTTTTTTTTTTTTAATTAATATTAGCTGGTGTTTCTTTTCCTCTGACACTGTCTTGTCAAATATATAAAATCTGTTGTTATTAATATCTTTGCATACTTCAGTCTTTCTGACCATTCTCTTGTATATGGAGATGAGGAAATGTGTTTCTCTAAGCAAAATGCCATCTCACAAAAATGATTTTGTTTCAAATGTTTTAAATTCTAGCAACTTGTTTTGAGTCTTACTGGTTTTTCCTCAATCTATGAACAACTTCCAAAAAGTCTTCTAATCTATGATACTAAGTATTACCTCAAAATAAAAAATTCAGGATTTGTATACTTATTAATAACAAGTAATGCAAATAGCTAAAAAAAGCTTCTGTATATTTTGTTAAGTAGAAAAAAATTCATACTCTCTCACACACAGAATTCATGAAATATATTAATAGACAAGGACATTGACAAAAAATTATTTGAGGAAAATGTCAAACTAGAGCTGTTCTGTCTTGCAATTTGCATCTAGCAACACAAAACCAGTTAAAAATAAAGCTTTGCAAACACTACATAGCTACCTCTTCAAATAATTTATAAGTTGTTACTATTCTATTTTTTTCTGTTTGACCAAGTATTCTAAAAGTGTTTGATTTTGCAGAATATAATAAGAATACTGTAAAAAGATGTGAATGCTGTAAAAAGACAGATAGAATGTGCTAGTCTACGCTAAATAAAAATGACAAAAGGGCTTTTTCTTACTAAACCTAATCAGTGTAGTTCATTAATACAACCAGATGAAGTACATTCTCCAATTTCAGCTATCAATTTACTCTGACACATTTTTTTGCTTTACTTGATCAAATTGGGATATTTTTCAAGCTATATAATCAATATGTAAATTAAGTTGTAAAGAAACATAAGAAAAATTATTTTATCAGATTTTTCTCTATATGATCTATCTACAACAGTCTTTATTCGAAAAGGGAAGAGGAAAAACACACTGGATAACATATATTTTAATCGTATTTTTCCTTTCCAGAGTATTGCTATCATTAACATTATAATGGCAAGCCAGTAAATTGCTATTTTCATTTTGAGACAAGAGGCTAATACTTATTATGGGATACAAGCATTTTAATGGGAAAAGATGATTTGATGTGAATGATAAACAGATCATTTAGTACTGCTAATGCTTCACATTATGTGGTTCATTAATTGAATGTCCTATGTAGCTTACATTTAAGTATACACAATTACGTCAAGCTCATTTATTTAGTTATACGTGCTGGCACAGTATACAGCTAATATTCTTCTAATCTAAAACCCACAATCCACTTACCATACTCCTTTCAATTTATACTCAATTAGAATAGTAACTGTATATGGGATTAATGCAGAAAAAATTAGCACGTTCATGACATTTTATCAAGGAAGTTCAAGAACAGTTCACTTGGAGTTTATTTCAAGAACAATTGAAGGTTACTGATGAACACAACATATGAACCATTGATCTAACATACACACAATCTCACCAGGATGTTTATGGGAAATTAATTTACTAACTAGTTTGCAGTCCTTTGGCTATGCAGTACATTTTCCTAAATACTGATATTCTTTTTAAGAAAACTATTGCAGCTTCCTTTCAAAGCAGCAATTTAAAGTAGTATTAATCAGTTATTCAGAATTTAAGGTATATTTCTTCCATGGGCCATTTTACAGACTTAATCTTGAAACTCTAGTTTCTTGTTTAGATTACATATCTCTGATATCAAAAAATTTTACTTACTTTGCATCTGTGAAACCTGGTATAGGAACAAAGAAGTTGAGTTTTTAAGAAACCTGCAGCTACACTTAACTCTGTACTTAGAAGTGGTGGGCATTACAAATATTATAATTTTATGCACAGAATTCTATATCTAAGATTGTCCATTATTCAGAAATTTAAAAAAGTACTCAAAGAATGGGAAAATATTTATACCTTGTGCAAGTGATTATGATGGAAAGCTAACAAGAACTCCCGATCTTTTCATTTTTTAGGGAAGAGCTCGGATGACAAGTTTGCCTTTACATTATCTTTAGGAGCTTTGGAGTCCCAGTGACTTTACCTTGTGTTCTTACAGGCCCAGCTATCAGTATTTTGATGCTGATAGAAATCAGAAAGGCATTTTAAATTCTGACAAGGGTCTGGTGAACCATGATGATTTTTTATTATCTGTTGAGCAGACTGAATATAATTAATGACCCTTTTTAATGTCTTTAAAATATGAAAATATAAACTATTTGGTTGCCAAAAATCTGATAGAGTTTATGAATATGGAGAACAGATGAATGCGAAAAAAGGGACACATTTCTTTTCCTGTGTTTGTGGGTAGGAAGTAGGAATAAGAAGGAATCCAACACTTCCGTTCTGAACATAGTGTTTTGGATGCAGTCACAGATGGCTTGTCCAAAGAACACAAGCCTATACAACAGACTTGGGAACAGAACTATGTCTTGTCTAACAGTTCACTTCTTATCAAGCCAATTTCTTCTATTTCCAAGATACCACTTTGAGAATTGGAGTCTCTTAGAATTTTAGGGAGGGTTTTTTTTCCTCCTTACATGCATTTGCAGAGTTTCTACATGGTTCCCACTCTACTGAGTATTCAAAACAGATGAAAGAATATGTTGGTGGCATAAAACACTTATTTTAGACACCCAAAATCAGGTTAAAGTTGCCTTCACCTAAACTATAGCAATTTTCTTTTTGGTCTCAAATCCAAATAATGTATTCAAGCATTCAAACAGGGTCACTATTTCTGAAACATCTACTCAGAATCTAGAAGGGTATTCCCTCTATGATCTTTTGAAATATACAATACAGTGTATTTTCTTATTGACACTGTGAAGACTTTATTTACTCATGCAATAGCTATGTATTTACTTCTGATTTTGCTCACTCCGTATTTGTTTTTCCATATGATCTTTTCACTGTTTGATTTCTCCTTTTTTTTCATTATTATAATAAAAAGAGTTATCCTATAACATTCAGACAAGCTTGAAATTAAGCCAGAGAAGCATACTCATCCAAATGAAGACACTTGTGTTTTAAATTTCTATGAAATAATGTTGTAGGTAATTAACTGAGTCAGATACCAAACCAGGAATACTGCAGGTAATTATTCACTGACCATGTTAGAGAAGGATTAAGGATTTCTCTGACTAAAAATGGACGTTCTTATGCCATATTAGTCTTCTCTCCCAGGAGTGTTTTTCCCCAGAAATATTGTATTTCTTTTTCATTCTCCATCTGTTTCTACCTCATAATGCTAGCGACAGTACCAAGATTATACAAATTTGAGCAGCTTCTATTACATCAGCTAGGATTGTTTCTTCTAAAGATGTGATCAAACATTTCAAGTGCTTGGTATCTAATTCTGAGTTAAATAATTTCCTGAATATGAAGAGGTATCAACATTTTCTGAGAGAGCACTGCATGCCTTTGTAAAAACTTGAAAGTTTATGTATTTGAGATTAATCTCAAGTAGGTTATACCAAACTAACTATGTAAAACAGTTGATCAAAGAAAATATTATATAAATTATATGTCTTTCTGGTATGCTTTAACAAGTCATTAAAATGAATTATTGTAATTCAGCATCCAGCAAAAAAAAAAAAAACAAACACAAAACACAAACTCATTTTGACATTTTATATCATTAGGAATGACAAATTCCTTTCAATTTGTTTGTCATTTGTCTTTATTAATATTCATGGCTTTTGAAATGTCTGGAAACACTGGAAAAATATCTTTATTCAAAATCGCTTTTAATTGAGTAAATGTGTGTGCTTTGGCAGATGCAGAGAACATGTATTAATCTAGCATTTGTGCAGCATACCCCTAAGGATCTTTCAGGTTTTTCAGTTAGCTGTTATGCTATCAATAAAAGTAATTTAATTTCAAAGAAATGATGCTGCAACAAAGATTTAAGTAAACATAAACATAAGTCGAAGGATAATAAAAAATCTGTTATTTAAGCAAAGAAAGGTTGCTTCACAAAATAAGCTATTTTTGAAATTAAAATGCTAAGTTCAAACAGCATGAGTTATTAATGAAAGCTAGTTTCCCACTATTGCTTCCAATATTTACTTATTTTTGAAAGTATTTTTACCACATAGATGAAATTCTGAATGCTGCTGAATGCTGGTTTCTGTATTTAAACTCAAAGTGCAGGGAAGTGAATAAAGACCACTTTTTTTTCCCTTCTTTGTCTGAATGTGCATTTGTGTGGTGGATTCATTGAAATATTTTTGCAGTTGACATACCTTACCTTTCTCCTTTTTTCTCTGAACCCTTTTCAACAGCTTGGCTGGCACTGAGCTTCTCTACATTATGTGCTAAGAATGGATCATATAATTGTTTTCTTCACACATTTTCTTTCACCATTGCTAGTCTTCAGAACTAGTAATTGTATTAATTTTTTTTTCATATACTGACCAGGATTTTCTGACAGCAAGCTCTTATTCATTTAGTACTTTGGCTTTTCTTTTAAACTGGTCTATCTTGGTGACCTGCAAGACTGCCACAGAGCAGCAAATTCATCAGCATCCTTTAAATTTTTCATTTAAACTCAGATTTTCAATTTTGGATAGCACTGACCTCTACTTCTCTTCCCAGAAGTATACACCTTGTAAACATGTCCTTATCTGTGAAGATTTCAAAATCAAAGCTGAGAAAAAAGGAGAAAGAGTAACTGCTTTCAGAACACCTGTTTTTCAGCCTCATGCATCTCCAATCCCTTCTGCAACTGATTATACCACCTTACCTCACTCATTTATTAGCTCAGTAATACCCAAACAATACCACTTAATAACTTAAAATCAATAAGCCAAACATTCCTAATACTCAGATAAATTTGTTGGTTATCAGAGCATAAAGTTATTTTATGCAGTCTTCTATTGAAGACTTGTTATATGTTGATAGCAGTTTAACCCTAAAGAGATAAATAAAGTACAATAGTGAAACACAATTTCCCTACTATTTCTTTGCTTGTGAAGACTAAGCCCCAAAGTCCAACCATGGGATCTGTTCAGAATCAGTTATTCAAATTACTGTCATTGAGGTGATAATGTCATTTTGTGTTAAAGGAGGGCAAAAGATCATCGTAGTTAGGTCTTGCCCTATTTTAAATGCAACTCAAGTACTAGTTTTGCACTAAGCAGCTCAAACCCCTGAAACAGGACAGGTGGTAGAATGTCTTTTTCTTTTCCCAAGAGCATTTGAACAGTGAATCACTGATCACTTTTCAGATTGAAGCAGAAAATTAACGAATTTAGGTCCCTGTGAAACTTAATGACCTCTGGTGTTTAGTGCGTGCTGAATAGGAGTTTTAAAGGTTTACATTTTGAATATTTTGCTTAAATAGAACTGTCTTCCTAAACACGTCTTTATGTACAGCTCCATTGCTTTCTGAAAATGAATGCAATTGCCAGAGCTAGAGAAAATATATTAGCAATTAATAGACTCTCATGTACTACAGAGATGGAGCCTAATATAGATAATTACAGTTTATGTGAGGATTGCACCATTAATCAGCCCCTGTCCTTTTCCTCTTCCATTGATAAATCATTTTATTTCTAGGGAAAATAAAAATAGAGTTTTTTGGCGGTAGACAAGGACAATGACAGCTTTTGTTGTTTTGGTCTGGTTTGTCGGGAGGGTTTTTTTAACACAATATATTTCTTGAACTGCCACAAATTCTACAAACTGTCATAAATGTATGCTTTCTTGTATGTCTCCTGCTTTTCTTCTCAGAAATTTAGGTCAAATAAATACTGATATTTTCCTATAAATACACCCAGCTTACCTGGCCTAAGTTGCTTGGAACAACCTGAAACCAGAGCACATCCCCAATACTGCTGTACATGACTTCTTTATGTCAAGGAATTGGCTACATACATACTGCATGAACAATTGCTCTAAGCATGAAATTATGTCCAAATCTTTCAGGAAACACCAAGGAGACATTTCACCAGAAAAAAAAAAAAAATCCTAAAAAAAGTCCAGCCAACCAACCTACCAACCAACCAAAAAAAAGAAAAAAAAAAAAAAAAAAACAAAAAACACCAACCAACCCCCCCCCAAAACCAACAAACA